>SKCR01033344.1:0-293224 GCA_019454045.1 Zanthoxylum bungeanum | reverse complement strand
GTAGAAGTTATGTATTAGTCATTGTAAAGTAAGTGTTATTGAGAACACAGTTATTAATATTGAGTTTGCATGTTATGTCTTTAAGTTTGGGCTACGGTCCCATACATAAGATATTTAAATAGAGAAAAGAGTATTAGTATTGTTCATGATTAGAGAATCAGAGGCTCAGAGGAATAGTACGACCTATTCCCTACCGGTAGCACCTCCCAGATTAAGGATGTTACACCTTAGAATGAATAGTTGTGACATAATTGCAAAAGCGCGGTAATTATTACTGAGAAGTGTCACAATACAGTTCATTCTTAAAATTATTCATAGTCAAAGTTTACATAACTTGTCGGTTAGTAAACCTGTGAGACCGGTACGTGTCATATATTAGAATTGTTCTAATAGTTTGTCTCAGTAAACCATAAGTCTTGGGAGATTCATATAGACACGTAGGTATTTAATGGATAAATATTGAACGACTCATTCGAAGATTCCTAATAGATTATACACCAACGTCAAAAGAAATCTTTACAAGTTGAATAACATATTAGCTCCTTTGACATGTGATACCACTGTGGATATGTGAGATATCCTCCGTACTTTGATGACAGTCATGTCAACGATCTTTTAAGATCAGACCTCACTGATACTCATGATATCCTATGATGTATTCAGATAGGATTTGTTTGTCCCGTGTATGGGATTTAAGTATCCAATTTGTAATTCTTTGAAATCCTTGGCCGAAGTATGATTTGGAAATGAGTTCTGAATATTTCTTAAAGAAGCATAATTATGTCGCGACACATGAATTGTTCATAGCGGAGATTTGACGTTTAATCTATATCTTTGGAACAATTCGAATAACCTATGACATAGGGATTACATAGATGCAATGACTTCGACTTGGATGGTTCAACTTGATTATCTGTGGTCGTCGTAATTTATGAGTGGACAAATTACAGACATGGAAATGGTTTCCGTGATAGAGAAACTTGAACCTATAGAGTCCCACAATATAAAATGTACTTGTTGAGCACTTGGGCAATTCATTATGAATAATTTGGATTATTCATAATTTACACATGCGTATTAAATAATGTGTATTTGTATGCGATACATAATTTAGATTAGATACACATTATTAACCAATTAAATTTTGACACTTGTTTTATTATTATTAAATTAATTATTAATAATGATAAAATAGAAGAATATTCTTGGAATATTATTCCATAATATTATTTTGTCCTTTTGTTAATTAGATAAATAAATTAATTAATTAATTAATTAGTTTATTTATTTATTTAGATAAGAATATTATTGGAATATTCTTATTTAAATGTTAAATTTTGATTTACTAATCCATGGGTTTTGGACACATGGATTTAATTAACAAATATCAAAATAATAATTATATTTGGATAAAGATTAAATGTGTGTCGATTTTATTGGCCAAATATTAAATTAATTTTGACCAAATTTATTTCAAATTTTCGGCCAACATGGATTTGCTATATAAATCGAACTTGTTTCAATTTTGAAAGCTTTTATCACTTCTAATGTGTTGAGAACAAAATGAAAAGAGGGGTTAGGGTTTGAGAATTAATCAACCAACACCAAAGGAGAAGAAATTAAGAAAAATGGAGCTTGGAATTAAGGTAATAAAAAGTTCCCAAATTCTAATTTCTTAGTTTTTTATTTATAAAGCATGAAAATATGTATTAGATATGTATTTTGCATGACTTAAAAATATATGTATCTTGGATATGTATATGGATAAAAAAATTTGGTGTTGATTGGTTAATAACCTTAATAGTTTTCCTTATTAGCATGTGTTTTAAGATTAATTAGGGAATTAATCTCAAAAATTAAAAGTACCATTCTACAGTGATTTTACCACTCTATTATTGCCTAGAATTTTTCTTGAGACTTTATGTTATGGTGATTAAATTTGGTGTAATTTAATTGGATTAATTTGTGAATAAATTGAATTTTGGCTTGAAAAATTGACGAAAATAAAAACTGGATCAGATGTGATTTTGGATGTTAAATCAGAATATTTTTCATGTAAAAATATATTATTTGTATGATTTTGGATGTGTATTGGGTGGTGGATAAATTCTGAAAATTATTGCGGGACGAAAACGCGAGAAAACGGTGAAATTCGTGTCAAAACGGACTCATTCAGTCGAGGCAGTGAACCCACTCGGCTCGGCGGTTGGTCAACTGATTTGACTGTTTTCCCGTTACTCATAGTATTTGTCGAAAAATATTTTCGTAAAATAATTCATCGTGTTTCGAAATATATTATGTTATTAAATGTTAATAAAAAATATATTTAAACTTATTTGAGTGAATTAGAAATATTTGATATTAATTAATTTGCTCGAAAAATTTTAAAATGTTTAAAACTTTTTCGCCCTCCACCGCGCCTTTCCGTTGTGCTTACCCCCAACGAAATGGTATCAGAGCGTCTGATCCGACTTCCAAAATAATTTTTCATTCCTTAAATATTTAATATTTAATTCAATATATTTTACACATGCTTGAAAATTAATTGATTGGATCAATTATTTTAACTGTTTGATAGTATTAGTAAAATCCTCATAATAAGGCTTATTGTTTTGTGAGTGTATTGTACACTAATGGGTCCGTCTCGTCAATAATGATGTAAATATTTTTCTTGATACTGTGGTTGTGTCTGCCAAAGTAGTGCGACTATGGTTAATGGAATTTTATTTATACCAGTAAATCTTATTTGATAAGAAACAAATTCGAGCGAAAGTGAATACCAATAGATGCCAAAGCAGTGAGGTAGTGCATAAGTACCTTGGATGTGTTCATTAACGAGTAATGCCTTGAATACGCCACATCCAATAGATTCCAAAATAGTGAGGATCGGAAACGGTTCATGACCTATTTTAAAAAGTCAAATTGGATGTGATTGATAATTGTTATCTACTTTCAAATATATTTAGGCATAATGTGCCAAAGCCGTGTGTTCAGATATATTTTGTATGTCTACTTTCTGCTATATAATTTAATTTAATTATTAAATTCTCTTATTTTATTTGGGGATTATCAATTTATATAAAATAGTTGTAGGACATCCTTATATTAAAATTCCATGAAATGTTGGAAGTTTTATGATATTGATAAAATTACTTTTGTCTGCTAATTCCTATTTCTTTTGTTAAGTTTATCATGGCAGCTACTACTTCTAATCCTTTTACATGTGTCTTGGACGCGAACAAATTGACCGGTCCTGAGAACTTTAATGAATGGGAATTGGATCTTAAGATTGTCTTGAGATTCGAGAAGTTGGGTTATATGCTAGATAATCCAGTACCGTTGGATATTGCTCCGGAGTCTACATCTGAAGAGATTGAGACATTTCAGAAATGAAGAGATGATGATCTGAGAGTCCAGTCACTCATTCTCTATATTATGTCTTCTAATCTAAAGAGGCAATATGATGATATGTCTGACTCCTTCAGTATTATAACTCAGCTTAGGGAGCTATTTCTAAACCAGGAGCAGACCATAGTGTACAAAATCTCTGTGGAATTTTTCCACGCTCGTTTGGCTGATGGTAAGCCAGTGAGTCCACACCTGCACATGATGGATCTCATCGAGCAGCTTCGAAAGTTTGACTTCCAGCTGAATGAGACTCTGGGCAGGAGTAGGGATGGCAAAATCCGGATCCGGACCCGGGTCCGGTCGGATCCGGAAGAGATTTCTTCACCCCGGGTCTGGTTCTGGACCCAGGTAAATATTCTCGGGTCCGGACCCGGGTCTACCCGGTTCACTTTTTTTTATCTTTTTATTTTTTTTTAATTTTTAATTATATTATTTTATATTTGGATTTTGTCAATTTAATTAGTTTTATTTCAATTCTTTTATATTTTATTATATTTATATATATATATACATATTATTTTGTATTTTTCATTTTTTTTTTCCGGACACGGGTCTATCGGGGCCGGACCCGTGCAAACCCGGGTCCGGATCCAGATACACCCGGGTCTGAATTTTAAAGACTCGGGTCCGGTTTTTTTATCCCGGACCCGGGCCGGGTCCGGGTATAGTTGCCATCTCTAAGCAGGAATTTTATTTTTGGCTCACTCCCACCGGCGTATTCCCAATTCATTATGAACTTCAACATGCATGGTATTCATTGTTCCTGTTGGGGTTTTAGGCGATGGGGGCGCGGCGGAAGGGCGTTTCAGGCGAAATCATATTTTAAAACCTTTTCAAAATATAAATAAATTATTCAATATCTAATATGAATAATTTATTCATATTTCACCTAAACCTATTTATTCAATATCAAATATTGACATAAACAAGGTTGAAACCTCACGAAACTTTTACGAAAACTGTTTTTCCGTAAAATAGCCTAAAACGCGTTTTTGACCGAACCGACCACTCGACACTTATGAAAACTGCCCAGGTAAGTTCCAACAGTGTCGGGGCAGTTCATGGGCTGCCCAAAAAGTGACGAACTCACTGTTTGGACAACCTTCACCCAGTTGGCTCAAAATCCACCCGGTAACACCGTTTTTGGCCTTTTTCACTAATTTCAACTCGGAAACACTTTCCGACAATTGTTCCAACTCCCAAAACACATCCATTATATTCGTATAACATTAAAATCATCACACAATTTCCATTTTGGACAGGTCTGATCTGCAAACCGAAATTACCCAAAAAAACATGCTTTAAATCCAATTTCTTAAGAAGATTAATCAAATTAATCCAACACCAAAGAAGTCCCACCACATATAAAATACTCTAGAACAATTCTAGGTTATCCTGGAGTGGTTCAACAACTCTAGAATGGCAACCATCAATAATTGATCAGATTGGCTTAAAATTACACTAATTTCATTCAATCTACACTTCACACATGCATAATCTTCTAATTCCATCCATCACAACCAAAAGCCCCAAAAATTATGAAAAGAAGAAAACCGTAGATCTCACTAGATCATTAAGAAACAAGTAAAACAATTACCAAGCTAAAGGGTTTGTAGAATTACCTTTAATCCTCCAATTCCTTAAGCCATTTTTCTTGATTTTTCTTCTTATCTTTTCTTGAATTATCAAGAAAACATGAAACCTATTTTTTGAAGAAGTATTCGGCTGTGAAGAGAAGAATAAGATAATGAAAAAACAATTTTTCTCTCTCTTATAGTTGATCGAATTTGGAGTAATGGAAGGGCAAATTTTTCTTTTCAATTTTAATCAAATTAAAATCATATCACACTTTATATTAGCCAATCAAATTAGGACAAATAAAGTGTACTTAAATTCATGCCAAGTGCACCAATAATAACTTACCATATTTCATAACATTTAATGAAAAAGGTTTGAATAATCAATTATTGAAATATTTAACAATTAAATATTCAAATAATCAATCAATGTAATTATTATTATATATGTATTTTATTTACAATAAATAACAAATACATATATATTTATGGCATGTGTCAAAATCTCATTTGACGAATAATTAATGTGTATCTAATCGTATTATGTATCAAATACAAATACACAATAATTATTATCGGACAAAATCCCGTAATGTATGTGTTATCGTTTAACCGATTAAACGATCCGAAATAACTCATTTAATCCGGTGAAGTATTATGAATACTCCATATTATTCATATTGAGTTGCTCAATTGCTCAACGAGTACACTTCATATTGTGGGACTATCTAAGCTTAGGTTTATCTGTCACAAAATCTAATTTCGTGTCCATAATCCACCCATTCATGGATTATGACGACCACGGATAATCTCGCTAAACTATGCAAGCCGAGGTCATAGTATACATATAATCCCTCTGTCACAGGTCATCCATATTATACTTGAGATATAGATAAAAACATCAAATCCGTTCGGTAAAATACAGTCAACTTTCAATTTATGATCTCTAAATAACACTCGGAACTGATTTCCGAAGTTATACCACGGCCATGGATTTACAAGATCATAAACACGTGCTGGATGCATATGCCCTGTACACAGGACTGACAGATCTTATCTTAATACGCACTGGAAATCATGAGCATCAATCCACACCCAACGAATAGGCGGAGGTCTGATCATGAATAGATCGTTGACGTGACTGCCATCAAAGTGTGGAGGATAACTCATATATCCCACTGTGGTATCTCAAGTCGAATGACTACTATGCTCGCTCAACTCGAGAAGGTTCTTATTGACATTGGTGTACCATCTATTAGGAAACCTTCAGTGAGTCATTCAGTGTCTTATCAAATAAACACCTACATGTCTATATGAGTCTCCCGAGACTCATGGTTCACTAGGATAAACCATCGGACCAAGTCACGATATACGACAAGTACTGGTCTCAGCAGATTTTACTAACCGACTCGTGTTAACAAATCTTGACCAGGAACTTTATTTAAGGATATACAACTAATAGTGCGCTTCCCAATATCAATTACAAGCTAAATTGTAACTGCGCACTATATTGTAAATCCTAGGGTCTTTGTCTAATATACATGTATCACTAAACCAGATTTAGTTTCGATCTAATCGATATTAGATATCTAATTGTAATTAGATCGAATAAGTGTATAAAAGACAATGGCGCTACTGTAAAATTAGTAATATTATGGAAAATTGAATCGCTTGTATTTATGAATCGGACATAAATACGATCCGGATTGGCACTCCGAGCACCAACCCTAACAATTTCTCCCATTTGCTCAAGTGTCAATCCATGGTATCCTATACACATCTTAATGTGTATCGCATACTCATGGCCCTCAAGAGCTCACCAGCACTCAAGAGGTAGGCAACAACAAGTAAGTCTGCTTTAACAAATCGAGTCTGTCCAACAAACCCAACCGTTTTCCTAAGCCAGAATCATTCATATTTTGTAGAATCCAAATTCCACAATAATATGTCTCAGACGCTATATCAGTATTGTGCTATAGCTACTGAGTTGTCTATGTATTTAGAAATCAAATCCAAATACTTTGATACAACCGCGAGCACCACACTAATATGAAACTTCTAATCTATGAGGTCACTATGCAAACTTCATAAGTCAATACGTCATAAGTTGCAACTGATTCCACTAGTTTATTAGAATCAACAGTGACACACCCACTACATATTTTCTAACTTTATATGACATAGACCATCTAATGTCATAATTAGAATCAAAACTAATATGACCTTACGGTTTCTGACTAAATTCTCCATGTATAAGAAACTCATTCTTAATATCTCAAAGATCACAAAGAACATGTTTCTAGACCCATCGTATAGTCAGCAGCATATCAAAATAACTAGTAACAATTACGATTAAATTGATATCTTTAATCGCACATAATATAGTATTCATTACATCATCATCCTATGATGCATAAGATTGACTAGACATTCCAATCAATCTATCTTTCGACAAAGGAATCATCCTCTATGAAAGATGAATACTATATACATAAAGACACATTAACTGTCAAATAGTTATACTAACTGTCATACAGATAGTCCTATAGTGTCCTTTATTAGATCGTATCTAATATGTGACTAATGGGAGTATCTCACAAGTCTCTCAGTTTTATATCTTATATAAAACTTTATATTAAATATAACAGAGACTACTCCCACTGCTTCCACAGAGAAAAGAAGACTCAGGATATGTAATACTAGAAAGAAATTTGTACTCTCCACTGACCCTACTGACAAATATGTATTCTCTATGCTTCGATAAAACCAGACAATCTGACTGATATCAAAATCAGAGAACACAGATTTCTGGAAAGCTTATCTGAGTCTACAATAGGCTCCATAAGCTGATATATCAAACTGTGATCTTAGTAGAATACAAACTCTATGGTCATTCTAGAATGAATTCTTCAAACAAAGAAATCACGATGGATCTCTCATTCGAAGAAATCACTCAAGAACGCCACTTTGCATTCTTTAGCCAAAATACATAGTTTAATATCGACATTAACCAACAGATCATTAATTGTTCAATTATTGCGACAAGAGACAAGCTTCCTCATAATCTAAAATAGACTACGGAGTATAACCTTTCTCAATGTCATACTATAAAGGTCAAACATTTATCAAGCTCACTTTGCTTTTACTGGGCAAAAAAATTGCACATTTTATAAACTATTCATAACGAAAGCTTAATCAAGTTCAAAACTTGATCATATTAAGCTATAAACAATCTTAGATCTATGGTTCAATGCTAAGTTCCGAAATCGATATCAAATATCGCTCCCACTATAAGTTATAGGATAATTTTCTTCGATAAGAAAACATCAGAATCATTAATTATCAAATACTTTGTAAATGATTCTGACATCCTATTAGACTTATACGGAAGTTTTCTAAGGGTCTTTTCATCTTATTAATTACGTAGTTCCATTACAGTTTATCTTTCTCACATTTGACTTCATTAAGTCAAGTCCTTTGTACAATCGTCAACATCCAATGTCAACCACCAAGTAACAAAATAATTTTATTACTCAGGATCGTAGAAAAGATATTCTATCAAATAGAATACAATATTCCATTAAATAGAATAAATGATCAACCTATCACTCGTATCTCAGAGGCACAAGTACTTTCAATTATATAACCATTATACAAAGGAAAGATTCAAATCTCAAACATTTCAAGATTCAAATTTTCTACTTATACATATCATAAACGTAACTGTAGAAGCTAATGGAACAATAATTAAAGAGATGAATAAGTGTTATTGGAGCATAATCCCAAGAGTATTGAAACTAATTCGGTAACACTCAATATCAACGAATCAAATCATATAAGATTCGATAACTCCCACTGACCAATTACATCAAATGGAATCGCGGAAGTTTAATATTGAGTAAGAACCACATTCATTAAATAACCTTAGAACTAATTGCCTTAAATTCATGTGTTTGATAATATAAAATATCTTCGAACAATTCAAAGACTCACAATGAATTTTAAAGATATAGTTTTCAACACTACAAATAGAATATCTTTGAACCATTCAAAATATTCTATCCACGTTTCATCATAAACATATTGAAAGTTCTCAAACAATTCAAGACGTTCAACATGTTCTCTATTAGAAACATGTAACTAAGTCATGACAATTTATTAACTGAGTTATGGAGCAAAGAAAACTATCTATGGTAATTTCTAATTCATTAAACTACATACTTCCAAAGCATTAGTTTAATAAATCTGTGGTCCAATGACGATCATTGGTTAAATGAAATTTAATCACATTCCTAAATACAATATTCATTAAATGGATAAGGATATATGGTGTGAACTGATATCAGACCATCATTTACCATACGGAATAAGCATCTAATGCTTTTATGATAAAACCTCATAAAGCACAGTTCTAAGTTATTTATTTACCGAATATTTTTCTTAATGTTCATCTTTCATTAATGACACTAATAGCCGTCTTAAAATATGTAACAACTATTTATACAGAACAAGTAACTATCCAATAGTCACAAGTTCCGATATCAAATATCAAAAAAAGTTATTAAACATTATTTCAAATAACTAGACAGGAGATCTGGTATCCAATACCTATAGTTGTCGTATTGTGAGAATCAATATTCTCTATACACAACTATATACATCTCATTTATTTAGCTTCATAATTTGCATTCAATCATTTACAACAATTACAAATGATTGATTAGCAAATTGTGTCAGACATGTGACTTCTAAAAGTCGCTAAAGCCAAGAAAAGACATTATAAGATAAACAAATACCTAATGAGGTTTTCTTAATGCCAGTTAAGAATCTCGAGACATGAACTTTTCAAGTCAATTCTTACTGCATAAGAAATAATTCTTTCTAGAATAATATCCTTAAGCAGATATCCATTTAGATTACCTATCGTGACTTAGTGACTAAGTCACAAACCATCTTGATTTTTAAAAGAAAATCGGAACAACAGTTCCCGATGGTTTCAACTAATCTAACAATATATAAGTCTAATGTCTTTCTAGAACCTATTCTAGAACTACACAACCATAAGTAAAGTCAGAAAATATATTCAAGTAATATATTATGCAGTGGATTAGAAATGTAAATCTATAAACAATATAGAATAAAGGAAAACGAAAGCACTAAATTCCAAAATATTACATACTGCTTAAGTTATGGATTTTAAACTCAGCAGTGTCTCCAACTACTTTACGTAATACCGTAATCCCCAACGGACAACGGGAATTCAATAATTAAATCAAATTTCATAGTGAGAGTAGGATCCCATGAATATATTTCGACTCACAGCTTTGGCACGATCTCTCCTACGTATATTCATTAGGTATATAACTATTTTTCAATCACTCATCAGTGACTCCTGATTTCGGTCCTGATCATTTTTCGTTGTGACAGATTTGGCACGTTCACAATGAGGCATATCAAGGCTACACTTGTCAATGACAAATTCAAGCTACCGATGTAGTCTTGACAGCTTTGGTACGTTCAGGATTTCCACTTTCACTTGAATTTGTCCAGTATCAATATACAACCGGTATGGATAATAATCCTATAACCTACACCCTCACAGCTTTGGCACGATCTCAAATGCAGTTATAGGAAGATACCCACAAACCGTACTGACAAGACGGACCAAGAAACATGTATCCAATACACGTTACTTTACAGCCATATTTCAAAGCGGGGATTTTCCTCTGGAATAAATCTAGGTTATCTCGGAGTGGTTCAACAACTCTAGAATGGAAACCATCAACAATTGATCAAATTGGCCTAAAATTACACTAATTCCATCCAATTACACTTCACACATGCATAATCTTCCAATTCCATCCATCACAACCAAAAGCCCCAAAAATTATGAAAAGAAGAAAACCATAGATCTCACTAGATCATCAAGAAACAAGTAAAACAATTACCAAGCTAAAGGGTTTGTAGAATTACCTTTAATCCTCCAATTCCTTAAGCCCTTTTTTTCTTGATTTTTCTTCTTATCTTTTCTTGAATTATCAAGAAAACATGAAACCCATTTTTGGAGAAGTATTTGGCAGTGAAGAGAAGAAGAAGATAATGAAAAAACAATTGTTCTCTCTCTCTTATAGTTGAGCGAATTTGGAGTAATGGAAGGGCAAATTCATCTTTTCAATTTTAATCAAATTAAAATCATATCACACTTTATATTAGCTAATCAAATTAGGACAAATAAAGTGTAATTAAATTCATGCCAAGTGCACCAATAATAACTTACCATATTTCATAACATTTAATGAAAAAGGTTTGATTAATCAGTTATTGAAATATTTAACAATTAAGTATTCAAATAATCAATTAATGTAATTATTATTATATATGTATTTTATTTACAATAAGTAACAAATATATATATATATATATATATATATATATATATATATATGGCATGTGTCAAAATCTCATTTGACGAATAAAAAATGTGTATCTAATCGTATTATCTATCAAATACAAATACACAATAATTATTATAGGATAAAATCTTGTAATGCATGTGCTATCATTTAACCGATTAAACAATCCGAATTAACTCATTTAATCTGGTAAGTATTATGAATAATCTGTATTATTCATATTGAGTTGCCCAAGTGCTCAACTAGTACACTTCATATTGTGCTATAACTGCTGAGTTGTCTAAGTATATATGAATCAAATCCAAAATACTATAAGACAACCGCAAGCACAAACTAATATCAACATTTCTAATCATTGAGGTCACTTTGCAGCTTCTTAAGTCAATACCTCAAAAGTCACAACTGATTCCACTAGTTGAGTAGAATCAACAGTGACACTCCCACTGTATCTTTTCTGACTTTATATGACTTAGACCATCTAATGTCATAATTAGGATCAAAACTAATCTGACCTTATGGTTGCAGACTAAATTCTCCATGAATAAGGAACTCGTTCTTAATATCTCAAAGATCACAAAGAACATGTTTCAAGATCCATCATATGGTCTGCAGCATATCAAAATAACTCGTAACAATTACGATTAAATTGACATTTTTAATCGCACATAATATAATATTCATTATGCCATCATCCTATAATGCATAAGATTGACTAGACATTCTAATCAATCTTTCTTTTGACAAAGGAATCATCCTTTATGAAAATGAATACTATATATATAAAAGACACGTTAACTGTCAAACAGTTATACTAATTGTCATATAAATAGTATTATTATGTCCTTTATTAGATCATATCTAATATGTGACTAATGGAAGTATTTCACAAGTCTCTTGATTTTATATCAAATATGAAACTTTATATCAAATATAACAGAGACTACTCCCACTGTTTACACGGAGAAAAGAAGACTTAAGTAAACATTTTACTTTACAAACATCTCATTATTACTTTAATAATGATAATGTCATAAGGATAAATAGCACTAGAAAGAAATTTGTATGCTCCCACTGACCCTATTATCAAATATGTATTCTTTGTACTTTGATAAAATCAGACAATCTGACTGTATCAAAATTAGAGAGCACGGATTTTCGGAAAATTTATCTGAGTCTACTATAGGCTCTATAAGCTAGTATGTCAAACTGTGATCTTAGCAGAATACAAATTCTAAGGCCATTCTAGAATGAACTCTTCAAGCAAAGAAACCGCAATGGATTTCTCATTCGAAGAAATCACTCAAGAACGCCATTTTGCATTCTTTAGCCAAAATACATAGTTTAATATCAACATTAACCAACAGATCATTAATTGTTCAATTAGTGCGACTAGAGACAAGTTTTCTCATAATCTACAATAGATCACTGAGCATAACCTTTCTCACTGTCATACTATAAAGGTCAAACCTTTATTAAGCTCAATGTGCTTTTGCTGTGCAAATAATTTGCACATTTTATAAACTATTCATAACGAAAGCTTAATCAAGTTCAAAGTTTGATCGTAGTAAGCTACGAAAAATCTTAGATCTATGGTTCAATGTTAGCTTCCGAAATCGATATCAAATATCGCTCCCACTATAAGTTTTCGGATAATTTTCTTCAATAAAAAAACAACAGAATCATTAAATATCAAATACTTTGTAAATAATTCTGACATCCTATCGAACTTATACGGAATATGTCGTAGGGTCTTTTCATCTTATTAATTACGTAGTTCCATTACAGTTTATCATTCTCACATTTGACTTCGATAAGTCAAGTCTTTTCTACAATCGTCAACATCTGATGTTACACGCCAAGTAATAAAACAATTTTATTACTCAGGATCGTAGAAAAGATACTCTATCAAATAGAATACTGTTATGATATTTTATATCGTACCGCAATTGTACGGTGTCAAGTTTTAGTATAAATGAGTTTAAAGTGTCGAACCCACATGGATTGTGTTAACTCGCACTAAATACTACAATTGATAATCCTAACTTTATTTAGACGATACTTAACAAAGATTTAATTAAATAAATAAAATATAAAAATATTTAGATATAAGAAACTAATACAATAGAGATTCTAGATCCTGATTTCACCTAGTTTTCGCCTCTCATGCCAATTAATCCTTGTTTAGTTATATTATTTATAAGTCAAGATTCCGAAAATATCCACTCCCTCTCTCGAGCATCAGTGAAAATATCATCAACTATAGACTTCGATATCTCTATAAAAATCTAGTAGTTAACAACTCATTACGCTTTGTGATTCTATATTAACGACTTCAAAGGAACTTATATATTCTCTCGAACTCTATAAAACTCCTAAGTTATATTCTCTAGATCTATTCAAAATCCCCTCTCTCGAGTGATAGATTCTAAACATATATCATCATATTTGTGGCCAGCAAACACAAAGCATTAAACTCAAAAGAATATAAATAACTCAATAAAACTTCATAACAAATTTGCAAACAATACAAGGTTCAAGCATCGATTACATCATTCTCCAGAATTAAGAAGTTTAGTTCATGAAAAAAGATAAAAACAATGATAAACAATTCATGAATCTAATGGAAATCATTAGAGTTCAAAGAAAGAAACAAGAAGATAAAACCTGAATTGAATTTCTTCCTCTTCGGACGTCACTGCCTCCGTCTCCTCTTGTTGCTCTTCAATCTTCCTCCATGGATCTCTAAAAATATTTGTTTTTGTATTTTGTGTTCTGTATTAGCCTCCTCCTTGAGTTTTGGACGAACTAATGTATTTATAATAGAGCATTGGGGTCATTAAACATCTAAAAAAACCCTAAAATCCAGTTTCTGGTGCGCGCTGGGTGCCGCGGCGCTTGTAGATTGGCGCCACGGCGCCATAGCCCTTTGGATTTTGTATGGAACGCATAGATCTCTTTGAGCAGATGCAAATTGATATATTATGGGTCTCATAACGCTTTCTAGATCAAAAGTTATAGCCTTTTTAAATTCAGTGCGCAACTGATGCTGGTTTTGCCTGTTCTTGAGTCTGATGCTTCCAATAGGTCCCGAAATACGCGTATTTGCTCCATTCTTGATGTTCTAATGCTTCATACAAACAAGATATAAAATGAACTATAAATGACATTAAATGACTTGATCCATAACAAAATAATAGGCTAAAGATGTCGGAATAAGTGGGTATAAACTGCACTTATCAAACACCCCCAAACTTAATATTTTGCTACTCCCGAGCAAAAGACAAAATAAAAACTAAATACAAATAAACAAATAAAAATAACTAAATTAACTAAGCCACTTTCGTAGGGATCACGATTGCATTTAGCGTATGCAACAAGCCTTTAAACCCATAGGCGGCCCTAGTGGACGAGTTATAGTCTCGTGAGGGCTTATAGCGACGACACCCACAAGCGTCATTCACATAAAATCATGCAAAAATATAAAACAAATAAAAAAAAATAAAATAATCCCGATAGTTATGCATAAAATTGTCCTCAAATAGTGTTTATTAATGAAATCAAAGAACCTTCAGATTACTCAACTGTGACTCAAATCCAAGTTCTTGAATAATTCATCTAGGCTAGACTCACCGTGTATGTGTGTAAAGGTTCATTCACAGCTTGATTCCTAAGTAAGCCAACTTAATGATTTTGTTTAAAAATTGGGATCGATGGGTCAAACCAACTTAGATATCTCAAGTATGCTCTAATTGCTTTATTTTTTACTCAGTATGGTTTGATTTTTCTTTTCTTTTTCTTGTCTCTTTTTGCACTTTTTTTTTAACTTTTTCTTTTCTTTTTTCAACTCACCTACCCTTTAAGGTAGCATTTCTCCTCATGGTGGTCCTAATACTCGTTCATGGGTAGTTTCACGCTTATCGGTTATAGGTGGTTTATTTTCTTTCTTTAGAGACTTTTTTTCTTTTATTTCTATCCATACCATACATCATAACACTAGCAAATCAAGATAGATATCTAAGCAAACGGTCATTCATCGACATGCAATTTCTTCAACTAATCACCTTGTCAACTACTTAAGTTTTCACTGCTAAAAGCCTATAATTGAGTGCTTACGAGTCAAACATAGATCAACTACTCAAGGCATCAAATAAAAATAAATTGGGCACTTATCGTTTCTAAAATTTCACCCTTAAACAACAGTATCATCATAGGATTTATGATTTACTATCAAAGACTAAAAACAATAATTTATATATATATAAAACAAGTAAACAACATGCAAACACCCTCAAACTTAAAACTTGCATTGTCCTCAATGTAAGACAAAAATAAAGAACAAGAGTGAGGAACAACACTACCATGCATGGAGTTGATTAGGCCCTTGCTGGTTAGAATTTGGTTGCGCGGGCATCGTGTGTTTCATGCTACCTCCCCGCTAGCGCTAAGTTTAACGTCTTCAGCCAGACGTAACCACCCAAATGGTTATGGTGGCTTAAATGTAGTGAACCGGGTAATCTCATCTGCTTTCCTCTTTGGTATCCACCGGTTCTTATGACATGAAAAAGATAGCTTGGTAGGCTATGGCAGTTTATCCATATATAGTCCCCCATGATATGTAGATTGTCCCTCAGTTGGAAATTATGGATTGCACATTCGGCAGAATTGGCTCGGCCTCATTTTTAACCTTCCAGGGATCATCTCCAAGTGAGCAGTGACCCTTTTTTTTTCCTCTTTTTGCGGTGCTTTGGGAGTGGTTTCAGGTTTAGCTGTGGAGAATTTTCTTTTATGAATGGCTGCACTATGCTCGTAGGTTGTTGAAATATTGATTTACCCTGCGTGTTTGCAACTCCCTTCTCTACTATATCTACCATGTGACATTCTGCATCACCTTGAGGACTCAGCATGGTTCTGAAAGCACTGAAGGTGACTTCTTTATATTTACTGCCTAAATCTTAAGAGGTGTCTTTAATTTCTTTTCCTCTCTTAAGGGTTATGACTTGACATTGCTCTTTGGGGTTGACTTCAGTATTACTATGAAACACCCATTTCTGTTGATTGGCCATCGAAGAAACAAGCAGCCCAATTTGCACTTCTAAAGATTTCAATGTTGCCCCTATATTGCACATATGTGTTTCAATGTTATCCAGCCTTGACTCATTCTTCTCAAACCTTTTTAAAGCTGTAGATACAAATGTGCTCATGAGGTCTTCTAAGGAAGGTTTCTACTCATCTCTTGGATAGTTGAAGCCATGAGGAGTTTGCAAGATGTTCTCCATATTAGCATATGAAAAATTCGGATGAAAATAATTAGGCATAGGACTGCCTCTATAGTTGTTGAAATTCTGATTGTTCATATACTGTACTTGTTCAAATCCTGCTCCTCTGTTGGGTAAAAGCATTCCATAAGCAGAAACAGCTCCAATAAATGGTTGGCTCATTTGATTTGTCAATACTTTTAGATGAGTCGTGAGGGACGATACTTGAGCTATCAGTGCACCAATAGGATCTGTCATTGCTTCTTTTCCAACTCTCATCGTACGAAAGAAAAAAAATATAATTATATAACAATAAAAAAATTAAAAAAATTAAACTTAAGACAAAAATAAAGAAAATGAAATAAAAAATAAAAAATAAATAAAATCTAAATTAAAGCTAAGATTACTTGGTAATAGTATTAATGTGAATTAAACAAACAATCCCTCGGCAACGGCGCCAAAAGCTTGTTGTGATATTTTATATCGTACCGCAAGTGTACGGTGTCAAGTTTTAGTATAAATGAGTTTAGAGTGTCGAACCCACATGGATTGTGTTTACTCGCACTAAATACTACAATTGATAATCCTAAATTTATTTAGACGAGATAATTAACAAAGATTTAATTAAATAAATAAAATATAAAAATATTTAGATATGATGAACTAATACGATAGAGATTTTAGATCCTGATTTCACCTAGTTTTCGCCTCTCATGCCAATTAATCCTTGTTTAGTTATATTATTTATAAGTCAAGATTCCGAAAATATCCACTCCCTCTCTCGAGCATCAGTGAAAATATCATCAACTATAGACTTCGATATCTCTATAAAAATCTAGTAGTTAACAACTCATTACGCTTTGTGATTATATATTAACGACTTCAAAG
Organism: Zanthoxylum bungeanum; assembly: GCA_019454045.1. NCBI lineage: Eukaryota > Viridiplantae > Streptophyta > Magnoliopsida > Sapindales > Rutaceae > Zanthoxylum > Zanthoxylum bungeanum. The sequence goes on along the minus strand of SKCR01033344.1, from coordinate 275,683 downwards.
GAACTTATATATTCTCTCGAACTCTATAAAACTCCTAAGTTATATTCTCTAGATCTATTCAAAATCCCCTCTCTCGAGTGATAGATTCTAAACATATATCATCATGTTTGTGGCCAGCAAACACAAAGCATTTAACTCAAAAGAATATAAATAACTCAATAAAACTTCATAACAAATTTGCAAACAATACAAGGTTCAAGCATCGATTACATCATTCTCCAGAATTAAGAAGTTTAGTTCATGACAAAAGATAAAAACAATGATAAACAATTCATGAATCTAATGGAAATCATTAGAGTTCAAAGAAAGAAACAAGAAGATAAAACCTGAATTGAATTTCTTCCTCTTCGGACGTCACCGCCTTCGTCTCCTCTTGTTGCTCTTCAATCCTCCTCCTTGGATCTCTAAAAATATGTGTTTTTGTGTTTTTTGCTGTGTATTAGTCTCCTCCTTGAGTTTTGGACGAACTAATGTATTTATAATAGAGCATTGGGGTAATTAAACATCTAAAAAAACCCTAAAATCCAGTTTCTAGTGCGCGCTAGGCGCCGCGGCGCTTGCAAATTGGCGCCATAGCCCTTGGATTTTGTATGGAACGCATAGAGATCTTTAATTATATGCAAATTGATATATTATGGGTCTCATAACTCTTTCTAGATCAAAAGTTATAGCCTTTTTAAATTCAGTGCGCAGCTAATGCTGGTTTTGCCTGTTCTTGAGTCCGATGCTTCCAATAGGTCCCGAAATACGCGTATTTGCTCCATTCTTGATGTTTTAATGCTTCCTACAAACAAGATATAAAATGAAATATTAATGACATTAAATGACTTGATCCATAACAAAATAATAGGCTAAGGATGTCGGAATAAGTGGGTATAAACCGCACTTATCAAATACAATATTGTATTAAATAGAATAAATGATAAACTTTTACTTGTACCTCCGAGGTGCAAGTACTTTCAATTATATAACAATTATACAAAAGAAAGATTCAAATCTCAAACTTTTCAAGATTCGAATTTTCTACTTATACATATCATAAACGTAACTGTAGAAGCTAATGGAACAATAATTAAAGAGATGAATAAGTGTTATTGGAGCATAATCCCAAGAGTATTGAAACTAATTCGGTAACACTCAATATCAACGAATCAAATCATATAAGATTCAATTATTCTCACTGACCAATTCCATCAAGATGGAATCCTGGAAGTTTAATATTGAGTAAGAATCACTTTCTTTAAATAACTTTATAACTAATTGCCCTAAATTCACATGTTTGATCATATCAACCAACCTTGAACAATTCAAAATTCACGATGAATTTTAAAATTATAGTTTTCAACACTTCAAATAGAATATTTTTGAACCATTCAAAATATTCTATCCGCGTTTCATCAGAAACATATTGAAAGTTCTCGAACAATTCAAGACGTTCAACATGTTCTCTATTAGAAACATGTAACAAAGTCATGACAATTCATTAACTAAGTTACGGAGTAAAGAAAACTATCTAAGGTAATTACTAACTCGTTAAACTACATACATCCAATGTATTAGTCTAATAAATTTATGGTCCAATGACGATCATTGGTTAATTGAGATTTAATCACATCCTGAATACAATATTCATTAAATGGTTAAGGATATGTGGTGTGAACTCGTATCAGACAATCATTTACCATACAGAACAAGCATCTAATGTTTATGTGATAAGAACTCATAAAGCACAGTTCTAAGTTATTTAGTTAACTGAATATTTTTCTTAATGTTTATCTTTATATTAATGACACTACTAGTCTTATTAAAATATGTAACAATTGTTTATATAGAACAAGTAACTATCCAATAGTCACAAGTTCAAATATCAAATATCAAAACAGTTATCAAACACTACTTTAATTAACTAGACGAGAGATCTGGTATCCAATACCTATAGTTGTCGTATTGTGAGAACTGATATTCTTTATACGCTGATATACACACATCTCCTTTCTTAAGCTTTATAATTTGCGTTCAATTATTTGCAACAATTGCAAATGATTGATTAGCAAATTGTGTCAAACACGTGACTTTTAAAAGTCACTAAAGCCAAAAAACGTCATTATAAGATAAACAAAATACTAATGGGGTTTTCTTAATGCCAGCCAAGAATCTCGAGACATGAACTAATTCATGTCAATTCTTATTGCATAAGAAAATATTCTTACTAGACTATTATATCTTAAAGCAGATATCTATTTAGATTACTAATCGTGACTTAGAAACTAAGTCACTAACCATCTTGATTTTTTAAGAAAATCGGAACAGCAGTTCCCGATGGTTTGAACTAATCTAACAATATCTAAGTCTACTGTCTTTCTAGAACCTATTCTAGAACTACGCAACCATAAGTAAAGTCAGAAAACATATTCAAGTAATATGCTATGCAGTGGATTAGAAGTATAAATCTATAAACAATATAGAATAAAAGGAAAACGAAGCAGAATTTTTCATAAAATTACACACTGCCTTAGTTATGGATTTTTAACCCAGCACTGTTTCCCACTACTTTTCGAAATACCGTAATCCCCAACGGAGAACGGGAATTCGATAATTAAATCCAATTCCATAGTGAGAATAGGATCCCATGAATATATTTCGACTCACATCTTTGGCACGATCTCGCCTACGTATATTCATTAGGTAGACAACTCATTTTCAATCACTCACTAGTGACTCCTGGTTTTGGTCCTGACCGTTTCTCGTTATGACAGCTTTGGCACGTTCACAATGAGGCGTATCAAATCTTCACTTGTCAATGAAAAAATCAAGCTACCGATGTAGTCCTAACAGCTTTGGCACGTTCAGGATTCCACTTTCACTTGAATTTGTCTAGTATCAATATACAACCGGCATGGATAAAATCCCATAACCTACACCCTAACAGCTTTGGCACGTTCAGGATTCCACTTTCACTTGAATTTTTCTAGTTTCAATATACAACCGGCATGGATAAAATCCCATAACCTACACCCTCACAGCTTTGGCACGATCTCGGATGCAGTTATAGAAATATACCCACAAACCATACTTGACAAGACGGACCAAGAAACATGTATCAAATACACGTCACTTTACAGCCTTATTTCTAATCGGGGATTTTCCTCAGGAAGCTATATTGTACATCAAATGCAAAATTTTAATCTAAATCAATTTCTAAACAATTCAATTCTACCTATAGAAAACATAACTCAATTTAACCATTAAATTTTCGTTATATTTCCGTTAGCGTAGAACCGAAAAGTCAAGAAACATATATAGATTATATGCATGTGTGAACATTAAAATTGGATTAAATATCAAATATCTAGCATGAATAATGTAATGGATGGAGCATTAGACCTGCTCTGATACCATTTTTGTTGGGATTTTGGGCGAAGGGCGCGGCGGAAGCGCGGTTTGGGCGAAATCGTAATTTCAAAAACTTTTTCAAATTACCGAACAAATTATTCAATATCTAATATGAATAATTTATTCATATTTCACCTTAACCTATTTATTCGATATCAAATAATGACATAAATATATATATGAAACGTCGCGAAACTTTTACGAAAAATATTTTTCCGTAAAATGGCCTAAAACACGTTTTTGACCGAACCGACCACCCGACACTTATGGAGAATGCCCAAGTCAGCCCCAATAGTGTTAGGGCAATTCATGGGCTGCCCAAACAGCAGTAACCCGTTGGCTCAAAAGTCACCCGATAACACCGTTTTTGGCCGTTTTCGCTTATTTCAACTCTGAAACACTTTTCGGTAATTGTTCCAACTCCCAAAACACATCCAATACATTCATAACACATTATTTTCATCACAAAATTTCCAGTTTATTCAGATCTGATCCAGAACCGAAAATTATGATTTTTCATGCTTTAAATCCAAATTTTCAAGATTAAATCAATTAATCAAAACACCAACTCAAGTCACCACATATGAATCACCCAAGAATAATTCTAGGCATTAAAAGAGTGGTCATAACACTCTAGAATGGCAACATGTCATCAAATGAATAAATTGGATCAATATTACTATAATATCATCCAAAATCTACTTCACACATGCACACACTTCCAATTTCATCCACCACAACCAAAAACCCTCAAATTTTACAAGCAAAGAAACCCTAGAACCATTCTAAGAAATCAAGAAACAAGAAACTAATTTCAAGCTTAGGGGTTTTGAAGATTACCTTTAATACTCCAAATTTCCTTAAGCATTTTCTTGATTTTTATTCACCTTTTCCATGGATTTGTTAAACAAACTTTGGAACCCATTTCTTTTGAGGTCTCGGCAATGGAGAGTGATGAAAATGGAGAAGATAAAATTTTATTTCCTTTAAAGCCACATAACCGACTCTTTGGGGGTAAATTTGTCATTTTTGGATTTTAATTTCATTAAATTAAAATCAATATAAAATAAGCTCTAAGGTGGAAAAATCAAATTTGAACATTTAAGCTTAATAAATCATGCCATGTGAACCAATAATAATTGGTCAAATTTCATACATTTATGAAAAAGTTTATTAATTAATCATTTAAATATTTAACAATTAAATATCCAAATAATTAATTAATATAATTATTATTACATATGTATTTTTATTTACAATAAATAAAAAATATATATATTCATGGCATGTGTCAAAATCTCATTTAACGATTAATTAATGTGTATCTAATCGTATTATGTATCAAATACAAATACACAGTAATTACGATTGACTAAAATTGCCTTATGCATGTGTTATTGTTTAACCAATTAAACGGTTCGAATTAACTCATTTAATCCGATGAAGTATTATTAATAATCCATATTATTCATATCGCGTTGCCCAGGTGCTCAACGAGTACACTTCATATTGTGGGACTCTCTAAGTTTAGGTTTATCCATCACAAAATCCAATTTCGTGTCCATAATCCACCCACTCAATGATTATGACGACCACGGATAATCTCGCTAAAATATGCAAGCCGAGCTCATTGCATACGTATAATCTCTATGTCACAGGCTATCCATATTATACCTGGGATATAGATAAGAACGTCAAATTTGTTCTGTATAATATAGTCGAATTCAATTTATGATCTCTAAATAACACTCGGAACTGATTTCCGAAGTTATACCACGGCCATGGATTTGTTGGTTTTTATTAAGGTCCCAAGATCAAACAAGCAATGAAAATCGTGCATGAATACACCAAAGAAGATAGCGGAATACTTACATTGGTTGGTTGAGTTGATTTGAAGACCATTGAAGCCAAAAAAACGCACTGCCATGGACACCCACTGCATGCAGTCCATTGTCTTCTGTCTTCAGTATTTGAGCTGCGAAAATGAGTTCCTAGATTCGTCGGATGGATCCCGGCTCATGGGTGAACCTCCCTACCACCTTCGCAAGACTTGTAAGTGTGCTAGCACTTGAATTTTCACCATGAAAACCCACTCTTGCTTCCCTAAAACTCACGCCTGAACTGGTTCAAAACCAGTGAGCAAAGCTTCTGTTTTGCGTGAGAGAAGAGAGAATTTGAGAGAGATAAAAGGTTAACTTCTCTTTTCATTTTTGTTTCTACAAAACGTAAGTGAGAAAGAGAGAAGCAATGATGTATATCATTAACCAAAAATGAATTTTTAGATAAAAACTCTTCAATAACCGTGAAAAGCATTTCCCTCCAAAAATTCATCATCATCACACATTGAAAATGGAGACAATGTATCATCCCATAAAGGTGACTAGATACATCCATCATCTATTCGTGTCAAGTGATGAGATATTGCGATGTGATTTGCGGATACCACTTGTTTCAAAATACGAATGTGTCCGCAAACACTTTCGGGCTCGGTTTCGCTAATTCCGAATTAACGCATTTCCGTCGCGACGAGAATTAATTAATTTCGCCTAGCGAAATTACTATTCAGATCGCTAACGAATTAATTCTAAATTAATTCGTTCGCCCGAATTAAAATCTAATTTTAATTCCGCGTCGAAATCTAATTTCGTTTAATATATCGAATATATTAATTTACCGATTAATTCCAAATAATAGTTATCTCTCTTTAGACGATATCTTATCCTAGATAAAATATCTCCGTAATTAATCCTAGATTAATTTTCTCTCTCTTCTATATAATCCCAGATTATTCAAGAGTGCGAGTTGTGCGTCATCGGTGGATTATCGGGAAGCGACCCATGAGATCTTCGGATACGTTGGCAGTAAATACGGTCGTCGGAGTATCCGAATCACGTACGTACCAAGTACTACGTTCTACCGATTTACGAGACAAGGTCGACTCCTAGCAAAGCACCAAGTCTACCCAATTCTCCGGACATATCCATTTAAGAATATCAAAGATCTGTATCAAGCGTAGTATACTAATGTATTGTATTGCGTATATCGATCCAGTATCGGACGATCACATGTTAGGCCTGGGGCTGGAAATATGTCTGCCCCGTACGAAACATATATCGGACATCAAGCAACTAGTCTCTGTGAATCGGGCAATCCTGACCTAGTCATATTGTCCCGACGGTTGCAACCTTTTATAGAGCACTAGTTCTGTATCCTGCGCGATCATCAACTCCATATGTCTGAAGTGACACTTCCATCATGACATCACACCCAGTACACTACGATTCCTGATAAACCCAGAAGAGGTGAACACAGAACCAGTTTAGGTCCCCTAACCACCAAAACCAAAGTTTACCGATTGTCGCAAGTACTAGCGATGCAAGTCTCAGGTTAAGATCATATACATCTACCCTGATGCGGCCTCCCATAGACACGCAGACATACTACCAATGGGATTCCACGGGGTCTATCCAGAGCGAAGCTGTTTTCCGTACCATCGGTGAAACACGACCTCCTATCGCACTTGCATAAGTATCCAATACTTATATATATGAGAACTATGTCGTTGTGCCCTCACAACGCACACAAGTGCAATACTAGCCTATTCCGCATTATCGATGTCCAGTCTCGATAATACTACGGCTAGGGATATTTAATGATTAATCCTTCGTGGACTGATACTGTCTCATATCATCTCAATCCAGGAACTAATCATAGGGACCTCTCTTCATTTATATATCTATGGTGATCTAATCACAAATGATGAGAGTGCAATTTCCTTATTACATAGTTAATTTGCTACAACAACACAATGATCTGTGCAAATAGTGACGCTATGGGTCATATTATCCAACAATCTCCCACTTGGCACATAGCCAGTCACTCGAGTGTCTAACACCCGAACTATGTATGGTTTGCTCAAATTGCTGAGAGAGAGGTTTTCGTCAGCGGATTTGTTTGATTATCGTCTGACGTAATTTATACGATCATCACATCGCCACGATGTATGATCCGAACGAATCAGATGATATGGAAGTATATATCTGGATCGTCGATGAGACCTTTAATTCCTTAGCCTGTAAAAGAACTATATCTAATCTAGTTAGATATATTTTCGATCCAAATGGCTTCTTTTGCTGCCTCAGCTGCAGCAATAATCCGCATTTGTTGTTTATTTGGCAACAGTTATCTTGCTCGGAACATTTCCAGCTCACTGTCCCGTTATTCAAACTTTATAGTACCGTAGTATTTAATTGTTTGGAAACTTGCAGCGGTGATCCCAGTCACTTCAAGTTCTCATTCTCCATAGTTTAAGACAACATCTTTAGTTCTCTCAGATACTAAGAGATGTTCTTAACTTCAATCTAGTGACTATCACTTGGATTGACCTGATTGTGACTCCATATGCTCGAAGCGTATGAGACACCAATACAAGTACATTTTAAATGTACAATTTCTCAAGAGAGTGTTAACAACTCCAAATCTATCCCAGTAGATCTTTATTCCTTGAATAAAGGTTGTTACTCCCCAGAATTCTATGGAGAATTTCTATGAAAGAATATCTATGAAAGCCAAGCTTTCACCAATTGCTTTATGGGAATTTAACTGTCAGTGCGCTCCCACTAACCTCCTTATATACACAAGAATTATTTTGTTTTGAGTCAAATCATAAACCATTATTATTATTTCAAAACGACAGTTCCAAGAACTTTATGCTTGCTTCAATCCAAACATGGATTGAATAATCCGCAAACCTTGTTTGTCGGTTATACAAAATCGTCAGAATGTTATAAACATTCTCCAAAAGGTTTCCTTTTCAGGAAAGCGATTTTGATTTGTAACTGACATATTTCATAAATGAAATATACAGTTATCAACAAGCATCTTCAAAATGGATTTACCATGGCAACAAGCAAAAGGTTGAACCGTTATTAACACAATGTTGATAACGATACCTTTCGTCAAAAGCCTAGCTTTGTACGTAGGTATGTTGCCATCCATGTATGTCTTCCTTGAATACATTTAATGTACCAATAGGCACAATGCCTTGTGGTACAACAACTAGTATCCGAAATAGCTGTTATACATGGAATCCATTTCGGACTCATGGCACTTTGCCATAATAGGGAGTCGATACATCGTATCACTTCCTCAAAACGTAGTCGGATGGTACACCTCCATAAGATTGACATCTTTATGAGGTTAGATCAGAAACCCATACCCTAGGTTGTTTTCTGACTTTATCCGATCTACGAAGTTCTTGTGTATTTGAAGATTAATGGTACAGATTCATTATTGATGAACTGTTTGTGTTCCATTAAGGACTTCGTGCCTTGAACAGTATTACACCGATTTTCATCGAGTATCACTATCCTCCCACTGACCACTGCATATCGGTATTCCTCTCAGGAAAACCGCATGGTGAGCAACAATCACATTGTTCTCATGTGAGATTTACAAGTACTATACTTAAGGTTTCCATTAGGATAACCTATATTGGCACTTATCCAATTTGGGTCTTTTAGTTTGGTATCATCCAAACGTTATGCCTGGCATACCCAAATTATCAGGAATGAGAAAACCTGTTTTCTTTCCTGTTCATATCCTATATGATATCTGTCAAACAGATCTTCATGGAACCTTATTCTAAATAAGTTTTGCACTGTTAATACATATCTATTAAAGGAAATAGTAGCTCAGAGCGACTCGTGATAAACCTAATCATGTCCAACAAAATTCGGTTTTAGTTCGGACACACCGTCTAACAGACGTGTCTCGAGAGGAGTCCTTATATGAAAGAATACCATACTCTTTCATGTAAATATGTGAAACTTACTGCTTAAGTATTTTTAATTACGGTCTTACCGTGGCAGCATAATACTATAGCCGATCTGTTTGTTCTATTTCGTGTCGAAACTCTAAAGTTTCCGATTTGTGTTCTTTAAAAGAAACACATAACCATAACGTGATGCTACATCCGTTAAGGTCACGAAACATTCATGTTCACATCTAGCCCAGCTAGATATGGGCCCACATACTTCACCATGAATAGGGCTGACAGATCGGTGGCACTTTTACTATTACAAAATAGTATTTTAGGTACTTTACCTAACAAACTAGATTCGCAGACCTTATTTGAATAGTCAAATCAGTCCTAGTACCCACTCTTCAAAAGTGTGGATATACGAGTCTTCTTTAATTGTGTCCTAGACAACAATGCCACAAATAAGTCTCTATTGATCAAATCAATTTGAGCTATTTATTTGTCATTTTATATGTTTGAGATTTTTATTTATATTCAAAATATAAATTCTGTTATATATCTAATGTGTTTATCTCAGTATCATCTTTATATAATAAAACACTTAGTGTTCTATAATATAAAGGTTTTATCCGCAACGGATTAAACACTGATATAGAGATAATGTCTCTAGTCAAACTAGTTACATTATAACAGTTCCTAATTTAAGTACATACCCAAAGGGTAGTTCCTAAACTTAGGTATCCACGGTCGAAACAGCGACTTTCGTCCAGTTTCCGATTCGCAGAGAAATCTCGGTTTGAAGTCAGTATCCTGCTCATAGCGGATTTCGAACATCAATTCATATATTTTATGTACCACACTTAGTATTTAAAATCCAATTTCAATACTAGTAGTGATCATAACTCTGACAAATATTTTAAAGTTAGAGCCTCGCCCTTTCTTTAATTCCTCGTGTCTTCCATATCCAAATGGTATTCACTTCGGGATATGTCAATTATCCTTTTCAATATTTCACAAACCTTTGGCCAAGCCTTGGGTTTCGGAATATCGAAACGATGTGCACCTTGTGCTAGATGCCCAATTGCAAACTTTGATACTTTTAAATCTAATGATAGATTTATTATAGTATATTAATTAAGCATTAAAGTCATCATCACATAAATCTTCCAAAGATTTTATGCTCTACTATTTGCTTAATTATGGGCTTAGTCATAATAAGTTATTTTATCAAATAAATTAACCTATTATTAATTCCCAATTGAAAATTAAATCATTTAAAACATTAATCCCAAGGATTATATATTTTAAATTTTCAACTTTCAATTCTTTCTTGATTTTAATAGTCCAACTATTTAATCAATTTTAATAAGGTACTATAATGATTACAATAATCCAATTATTTAATCAACTATAATTTAATATTGATTACTATAATCCAATTATAAAATCAACTATCATTTTAATTCAATTATATTGATTACTATAATCCAATTATAAAATCAACTATATATTGAATAAGTTTGTATATAGTCCAACTATATATATATTTTTAAAACAACATAAAATATTAGTCCAACTAATACTTTTGATTAATACGACGAGAGTAAAATATAAATGAGCGTGTTTAGCGAGTAATTGAACGATTGTTGCAAATTCAATACTTACCTCCCACTATTTTTCGTCGAGCCTCTAACCCTCTGTCGAGTACTCGGGAAACCGTGTTTCCTAGTGGGCTAGGATCCTATTAAATACACAACAACCTTGACTTTGGCCAACAAGCTGTATGCTATTTAACTAGGTAGATCTCACACAGATCAATTGGATCCAATCCAATTCCTAGATCCGGTTAGGTGGACATCCAAGTCCTAAACATATTATTTACGCCAATGTATCTAATACATTTTCCTGACCATATCCTCCGAATCATCTAGGCCTTGGCTTTGGCACAACAAACCTAATGACTCCAGTTAAGCGGGACCCATTGACAAGGAAAGTTTCGTAATCAATGTCGTTGGACAAGAAGTGATCTTGACTTTGGCCAACAAATCACAACTTGGACAAGACACCGATGTGGAACAAAACCCTCATGATTCAAATACATCCAATTGACAAGGTCTTGACTTTGGCCAACAAACCAATGCCAATTTGATCTTGAACAAGAATCATTCAATGGAAGGATAATCGCTTAATATATAACGAGGGTTTTCTCGCGTGCAAATTGGCTACCAATTTAAATATCTTTGTTAAGGTCTCATCATCATACACCCTTAAACATGCATTCTAAATACATAATAAAGCGAGTATGAAATAAAATAATAATGATATGCGGATGGATACTTAACACATTGATCCTAGATCAAATCTCTCCCTTCTCACTCAAGCTAGCACTTGTACTACTTCTACCCGTTACACTACACTTCTAAAGAAACCTCATATACATAGAGGGGAATAGGTGAGAGAGAGAATACAAAGAGAATAGAGGTGATAAGGCTGGACACGCAGGTCCAATTTAATAAATCGAATTTATTACAACAATTTCTAAAATTGCCCACCCGACTAATATCCATCCGATATACATTATTCATTCAACACAACCACGTATTCACACACATAAGCATGCTATCAATCAATCAATCAAATTAATTAATCTGATAATTAAGTGATCATCCAATGTTCAAACAACGATTCGATTTTGTTCGAGTCAAACTCGTTTTTGCGAATAAGTACTTAAAGTACGAATTCATGAATTAAATTAAACTACATCATTAAATCTAATTTAACATGTATTCAATTACTAATTCAATTTCAATTCTAAATTAAATATTACACTTTTATTAATAAACCTTTTATGATTTAAATTCCAAAATTAATCGTAACGCGTCTCAAAGACCGATTAACGTCCAACGTATTCAATTAAAGTCCAATGGGCTTTTAATTGATTTCTTAAGGCGTGGACTTTGGTCAACTCGGGTCAAACCGATAACCAAAGTCCAATCCGGGATTTACCCCATAAGCCCATAAATCAATCTTGGCCCATTAGGCCCAATTGAACTTTAAAGGTTCATTAGTCGCATTTGGGCTTTATGGTTAAGGTTTTGGGCCCAATTGGATCCAATCCACTTGGCCTAAACCAAACTTGATTAAATCAAGCCCAATAGGCCCAAATACAACATTAAAGTCCAATTTCCAAAATTAGGCCCAATTAATTAAATATGACAAAATCCAATTTCATATTCAATTAAACTAAAGTGTATTACATGATTAATCAACTAAATCAATATTTCTAAAACACCATATTAGTCCAATTAATCATGCTTAATTCATTATTACATGTCCAACATACAAATTGAAAAATCAAACCCATTTACATGCTACTAAGCTCTCGGCCAAGGAGGGATTTTGTGTCCGATTCGGTTTCAATCCAATCGAACCTACAATCGACATTAAATCACCATCCAATTTGATTACATACACATCCAATGTCATAAAATCAAAAAATACCAAGACAATAAAGGGCATACACATTCGGCCAACACAAGCAATTTGGGGATTTATGTTCAATTCAAAATTCAATCTTATTGACTTCAAATTAACATCATCCAACATCATTACAACCCATCCAATGAATCAAAATGAAAAATTCCAAATTTCCAACATGCTTCAACTTTCGGCCAAGGTTAGATTTTGGGGTTTTTTGTCCAATTCAAAGTACTATCCAATTGACCTTAAATTAACATCAAACACTATGATTCCAATTCATCAAATTAATCAAAATCAAAAATTTCCAAGAACCCAAAATCATCACATTCGGCCAACACTTCCAATTTGGGCAAAATTGATCCAATCACATTTTGTTGAAATTGATCAAATCAATCTTCAATTAAAGATCATTTAAACATGCTCAATTAATCAATTTAACCAAATCATGCTCAAAATCAAAATACCCAATATTAGTCTCATATTCGGCCAAGATGAAAAATTGGGGGAAAATAATTCCAAATCATTTTTCAACAAATTGGTCCAACCAAAATGAAATTAAACATGTTATAAGCATACTTAAACAACCAATTTACTCAAATCATGCTCAACAAACATTTACCCAAATTTTAAGCCCTAAAATTTCATGCTTGAACCTATAGCTCTTGATGCCATTGTTGGTTTTTATTAAGGTCCCAAGATCAAACAAGCAATGAAAATCGTGCATGAATACACCAAAGAAGATAGCGGAATACTTACATTGGTTGGTTGAATTGATTTGAAGACCATTGAAGCCAAAAAAACGCACTGCCATGGACACCCACTGCATGCAGTCCACTGTCTTCTGTCTTCAGTATTTGAGCTGCGAAAATGAGTTCCTAGATTCGTCGGATGGATCCCGGCTCATGGGTGTGAACCTCCCTACCACCTTCGCAAGACTTGTAAGTGTGCTAGCACTTGAATTTTCACCATGAAAACCCACTCTAGCTTCCCTAAAACTCACGCCTGAACTGGTTCAAAACCAGTGAGCAAAGCTTCTGTTTTGCGTGAGAGAAGAGAGAATTTGAGAGAGATAAAAGGTTAACTTCTCTTTTCATTTTGGTCTACAAAACAAAAGTGAGAAAGAGAGAAGCAATGATGTATATCATTAACCAAAAATGAATTTTGATAAAAAAACTCTTCAATAACCGTGAAAAGCATTTCCCCAAAAAATTCATCATCATCACACATTGAAAATGGAGACAATGTATCATCCCATAAAGGTGACTAGATACATCCATCATCTATTCGTGTCAAGTGATGAGATATTGCGATGTGATTTGCGGATACCACTCGTTTCAAAATACGAATGTGTCCGCAAACACTTTCGGGCTCGGTTTCACTAATTCCGAATTAACGCATTTCCGTCGCGACGAGAATTAATTAATTTCGCCTAGCGAAATTACTATTCAGATCGCTAACGAATTAATTCTAAATTAATTCGTTCGCCCGCGTCGAAATCTAATTTCGTTTAATATATCGAATATATTAATTTACCGATTAATTCCAAATTAATCGTTATCTCTCTTTAGACGATATCTTATCCTAGATAAAATATCTCCGTAATTAATCCTAGATTAATTTTCTCTCTTCTATATAATCCCAGATTATTCAAGAGTGCGAGTTGTGCGTCATCGGTGGATTATCGGGAAGCGACCCATGAGATCTTCGGATATGTTGGCAGTAAATACGGTCGTCGGAGTATCTGAATCACGTACGTACCAAGTACTACGTTCTACCGATTTACGAGACAAGGTCGACTCCTAGCAAAGCACCAAGTCTACCCAATTCTCCGGACATATCCATTTAAGAATATCAAAGATCTGTATCAAGCGTAGTATACTAATGTATTGTATTGCGTATATCGATCCAGTATCGGACGATCACATGTTAGGCCTGGGCTGGAAATATGTCTGCCCCGTACGAAACATATATCGGACATCAAGCAACTAGTCTCTGTGAATCGGGCAATCCTGACCTAGTCATATTGTCCCCAACGGTTGCAACCTTTTATAGAGCACTAGTTCTGTATCCTGCGCGATCATCAACTCCATATGTCTGAAGTGACACTTCCATCTTGACATCACACCCAGTACACTACGATTCCTGATAAACCCAGAAGAGGTGAACACAGAACCAGTTTAGGTCCCCCAACCACCAAAACCAAAGTTTACCGATTGTCGCAAGTACTAGCGATGCAAGTCTCAGGTTAAGATCATATACACCTACCCTGATGCGGCCTCCCATAGACACGCAGACATACTACCAATGGGATTCCGCGGGGCTATCCAGAGCGAAGCTGTTTTCCGTACCATCGGTGAAACACGACCTCATATCGCACTTGCATAAGTATCCAATACTTATATATATGAGAACTATGTCGTTGTGCCCTCACAACGCACACAAGTGCAATACTAGCTATTCCGCATTATCGATGTCCAGTCTCGATAATACTACGGCTAGGGATATTTAATGATTATCCTTCGTGGACTGATACTGTCTCATATCATCTCAATCCAGGAACTAATCATAGGGACCTCTCTTCATTTATATATCTATGGTGATCTAATCACAATGATGAGAGTGCAATTTCCTTATTACATAGTTAATTTGCTACAACAACACAATGATCTGTGCAAATAGTGACGCTATGGGTCATATTATCCAACAATCTCCCCACTTGGCACATAGCCAGTCACTCGAGTGTCTAACACCCGAACTATGTATGGTTTGCTCAAATTGCTGAGAGAAGGTTTTCGTCAGCGGATTTGTTTGATTATCGTCTGACGCGATTTATACGATCATCACATCGCCACGATGTATGATCCGAACGAATCAGATGATATGGAAGTATATATCTGGATCGTCGATGAGACCTTTAATTCCTTAGCCTGTAAAAAGAATATATCTAATCTAGTTAGATATATTTTCGATCCAATGGTTCTTTTGCTGCCTCAGCTGCAGCAATAATCCGCATTTGTTGTTTATTTGGAAACAGTTATCTTGCTCGGAACATTTCCAGCTCACTGTCCCGTTATTCAAACTTTATATATCGGTGACGTGACTGCCATCAAAGTATGGAGGATAACTCATATATCCCATTGTGGTATCCCAAGTCGAAGGACCATGTAGACGCTGGTTTTCGCTCAAGGCCACAATCGATAATTGTTGGTTGGGGGCATTAGCGATACTATAAAACAAAATAGAGTGAGCGTAGAGGGTCTACCCACCGTGTGGTGGATGTCGTAGGCACTCCGACGCCCAAGTCAGTATAGAAAATGAACTATTAACACCGTAGGAAGAGGAACTATGGCAGAGATTACCTTGATCCATGTGTTATGTCGTGAGGGCTGTAGGTTGGTGGTTCTGAGAGCTCTAGAGAAAATAAGGCTAAGCTGAGAGCTGTGATCCCCCCTTCTTCTCATGGACTTCCTTCTCTTATATACACGCTCGGGAGACGGGATATTACTGTGTTTGATGGTTCATCCGTTGGACGTTGGTAACGGCCGATTCATGAGGGGTAGTTATGCTTGCCCATTGAAGACTGAAAAACGGCTAGGTTGTGAGGGGTATTTATGAGTCTGAGCATTTCGTGGGCTGGCGTATGGTGGGCCTTGGTTATGGTTTGGATGTGGGGTATTTTTATTGAGAGTGGGCTCGTGAATCTCCAAGCCTATATACACTAAACTCGGCTTCCTTTAGTGTGTGGGTTTGAAGTAACAACTTGAGCCTGGATCTTACGTTGGGGAGTCTGGGGTGCGTTCAGTGTTGGGTCTGAAGCAAAAGGTCAAAATTACCCTTGGACCAAATTTGGCCCGTACAGTTTGTCCCATACTATCTAAGTCAATGAGCCATTGGCTTGGAGAGTATTTGTTGGTCGTGTCGTTTGAACCAAACCAGGAAAGTCTTCATTACCCGAACCGGGCCACGATTGAGCATCTTCAGTGTCGCCTGGACAATGTGACTACGGTCTTGAATCTGACTAGTAAGGAGTTAGGGGGGATGTCCCTAGTTTGATCGAGTTGGGCATTGTCCCCGATCATACTTCATCACAAGTTAAGCGGGGAGTGTATCCGTCGATTGGATCTGATGAAGGCCAGGAGCTCAAACTCGTTTGGTACCGAATAGGGACCAAACCGAGTCTATATGTCGTCTGGGCCGGAAAAATGTACATGAACCGAACTTGACTCCATCATGAGCTAATTGGGGAGTGTTCTCGTTGATTGGACCTGATGTAGTCCAGGAAGACATTCACTCGTTTGGTATCGAGGAGAGACCAAACCGAGTCCAGATGTCGTATGGACTAGAAAAAGGTCCATGAACCGAACTTGACTCCATCATGAGTCAATTGGGGTGTGTTCCTGTCGACTGGACCTAATGAAGTCCAGGAAGACATTCACTCGTTTGGTATCGGGGAGGGACCAAACCGAGTCTACATGTCGTATGGACCAGAAGAATGTCCATGTATTTAAATTTTACTCTACATGATTCATGGGGAAGGTTCACGTTGACTGGACCCGGTGAGGGCCAGGAGATCATTCACCCGTTTGGTGTCGAATGGGGACCAAATCGAGTCTACATGTCGTATGGACCAGAAGAAGGTCCAGGTATTTGAATTTTACTCTACATGAGTCATGGAAGGTTTCTGTCGACTGGACCCGGTGAGGGCCAAGAGATAATTCACATGTTTGGTGCTGAATAGGGACCAAATCGAGTCTACATGTCTGTAGACACTGCATTTTTGCATAAAGCTCGATGATGAGCCTCGCATAGAGGCATTTCCCGATAAGTTACGGAAGTCGCGGGAAACGGACGTCGGAAGGGAAAATTCAAGAAATAAATACATCATCAATTTAATTCGTTTGTTTTACCTCGGGTTCGCTCGGTTAATCTCTGTTTTAAAATATTAAGCCTCGGCCCAAAACCCCCGCACCCATCCAAAGCCCATTTCGCCCAAGCCCAATCCAAATAATTAAAACATTTAAAACACATGTCACAAATTAAATCAAATCCAATAAATCAAATCAAATCTCCTTCCTAAATTAAATAAATCCTTCTCCTAAACTAAACAAATCACCTTCCAAATTAAACATATTCCCCACCAATTACGCAATATCATTTCCTTATAACAAACTAATTAATTATATCCTTCATTATTACACAATCTTTGTTTCCTTCCCATGCAAGGAAAACCCTAGCCCACTCTTATAAAAAATAACATAAACCAAACCCTTCAACCGGGGAGAACTCTCTCGGCAGTAACAAACAAACACATCAACAAACCCTAATAGTCCTTCTCCATCACGCCTCTCTCTCTCTAAAAAATAAACCCCAGCACAATGCCTCATTCTCCCTCACTAACTCGACTTTGAACCACAAGAACCCTAATCTAGACACATCCTCACTCAATCCCTCTTTTCACCCTTTCTTCACTATCTCTCGCCTCTCCCTTCCTCCTCTCTTACCCCACCAACAAACAAACCCTAACTCACGCCATTCACAGCCCTAACCAGTCCACACACAGACCTTGCACAGGCACACACTGCTAACAGACGCCCTCCATGTGAACTTCAGTAACTGCCCACCAAACTGACAACAAGAACAAACACAATCCAAGCCATCCACGGCTCCTTCACAACTAACCAAATCAGCCAAACCGTGACAGAAACTCAGCCCTAAATGCCACACAGTCCATGCATAAACACAGCCCTCACACCACGACACATAACACAAAAACCCTGGCTAACTCCCAGGCTTTTCCCTCTCATCTCACTCACAGACGGAACAAAAAAGAAAACAAACAATAACACAAGCCTAGCTTCAGTTCTCTCTCTCAAACTCTTTGACGGCAACAACAAGCTTCACCCTGAAACACATCAACCATAAACAAACAACCTTAAACACAAGCCTCACCTTCAACAGACCATAAAAACCACACGTCCAATCCATGAAAAACTTCTCACTGACTCACATGAGAAGCTGAAACTGACATAGCATGCCCACTTGGGATTCACGTAACAACAAACAGACCAAAGAACACTCGGCAAAATAAATGCACACACACTGCAAACCCACTGCTTAAACACACACCAGCCAACTCATCAACAAGGAACACTCTCGGCAGCCACAAACAAAACCAATAACTCACACATAGTAACAAACCCTTTTGACCAAGCCCTCATTGACCGACTAAAACAAAGAAAAGAAAGCAAGCGACAAGTGACGAGTGGAACTAGTGATCAACGTGGGCCAAGCCAGTAACGAGACGCCTTGGACGAGTGGAACCAGTGATCAGCGTGGACATGGAGAGCTAACGTGAACCCATCTGGACGTGAGTAAGCAGCCCCATACAAGTGAATCATAAACAAACACAAACCCTAAGCCATAAATTGCCCATCAACCGACACAACCAGTGAATAAAACAATCCTGAAACAGTGAAATCAGAGAAAATAGCGAGCGGAAACAGCGAACCAGTGTAAATAGCGGAAACACTAACCATTCCGGTGACGTCCCAATGCACTCCCGAGAAGTGACTTAAAAGGTAAGACCTGAGGGCACTCTTTATTATATTTTATTTTGTCGTCCTGGAAACGGCATGTTTGGTTGGACGTGGATTACGTCCAACCGGACATGCGAAATCCTACATTGAAAATGGAAAAATACTTTGGCCGCATATTTCATTATTTGGAATTTATTTCACGTTATTTGTCTTTTTACTATTTCGCATTTAATTTAGATTTATGGTTGTTTTATTGTTCCGCATTTATTTTGTGTTATTTATCTTTCTTCATTGTTTCGCATGTTTGTCTCTTCGGTTATTTAAGGTTATATGCATTATCATGTTTCATGTATGTCATTTGAATCATCTTGCATGTGTTACATAAGACTTGGTTATACTATTGCATTAATCACTTTATTACAATTGGCATAAGTAAGGGACCGTTCCGAACCCAACAGTTTGAGGTCTTCCATTGCGATGGGTGAGTGCGGCCTTAAATCATTTCCCAGTTCACACTAGGTGGCGACTCCATTTTATTTCTCTGATTTAATCCCCCGCGGGCTACTCCGTACTCCTGACCGGGCCGCGAGCCCGGGACAGCGTTGCCGATTTCTGTGTCCTATAATCTGGCGACTCCATTGGGGATAGAGAATCGGCCCCGAAATAATGTCTTGTAATGTTTGTGATTCTTGCTTTAGTTAACCGTTTCTACAAATGGGTTGGGTCCAAGGGGTTTAACCAAAGGCATTATTAGAGTTAGATAATGATTTGGTGTCTTCCTTCACTCACTATCTTTTTATAGCCAAAAGGAAAAGCTGTGAAGACATCTAGATAATCATTTACTCAAAGCTTACCTTGATGGACTAATTTGGAGGATCTACTGTTTATTCATGTCACCAAGGCGATAAGAGCCTAAGAGGCACTGGTATTTAAGAGAGTTCGCTCCACCCTCCTTCTGGGAATCTTCAATAGAGAAATCCATTTGACAGTCCTTCATGTATCGATAAGTCATTTTCACTCGAAGCGGCGGATCGTTATATGGTATCATCACTCGTTGGCACGTACCTTAGGGTATAAAAAAGATGCGCTCACTTGGTCGCTCGAACCCTTGAGTGGGGAGACCTAGTTGTGGGCAATCCTTTACCGGCAGGAGCCTTTGTCTATACTCTTATAAGCCCACATATGAACCATTAGTCATATATCCTATAGAAGTTGCCCCTTTATGCTTTTGATGACCACATGCATATTATATCTCATACATCGCACGTATCTCATGCATACACGCATCATGTTAACCATGCATTTTAAAAGCCATCATATATATCCGTTGGGTTAGAGAGAAAGAAAGATTTGTCAAGAAGAGTTTAGCAAACATGGATATCGGGAAAAAGAAGCCGAGAAACAGAAAAATTTATGGCAATAATAGAAAGACCATTGGGGGGCCTTCGGCAAAAAAAAATAAATAAATAAATAAGAAGAGAGAGAAGAAAAGAAAAAAAAAAGAGAAAAAAGAAAAAGAAAAATTATTTGATTTTAGTCCTTAATAGTTTGGCATAAGTCCGATGATGAAATGGTTTGCTTTAGGGTGAAATCTTAGAAACGATAAACTCTTGATGTGCTTTTATCTGATACTTTGAGTAATTGATCTATGTTAGACTCGTAAGCACTTGATTATGGTTCTTAGCAGTGAAAACCTGAGTAGTTAGCAAATTGACTAGTTGAAAAAATTGTAGGTCGGTGAATGACCGTTCGCCTAAAAGTCTATCCTGATTTGCTTATGTTATGATGTGTGGTATGGTTGAAAACCAAAGAAAAGTCTCTAAAGAAGAAAGTATAAACCACCTATAACCGATAAGCGTGAAGCTACCCATGGGCGAGTATTAGAACCACCATGATGCTACCTTAAAGGGTATGTGTGTTGAAAAAAAAGAAAGAAAAAGGAAAAAAAAGAAGTTCAAGACGAAAAGAATAAAAAAAGACAAAATAGAAAGAAAACCATACCACATTGAGCACAGAAAAGCAACTGCTTTTCTGAGAACATGAATCATGAAAGCAACGAAGAGAAAGTTATTTTACCTATCGTCTAGAGGCTTCATTGAGTAAGCCAGTTGATCTTCTGTATCAATAACCTCTATTTGTTTGGGGTCAGATGTTGATCTACCCAGCAGTTTGTTAGATGGAAGAAATGGGTATATTATTTCCTTTGTACTTTTCGTCTGATGATCCTCCAAAATAGGAATGTCTTGTATATTCGAGTGGGGCCCAGTCATTTTATGTCAAGTCGTATGCCTGAAATCACAAACATGGTTAGTGGTAAGGAGAGAATTTTTATACATGTGGTATGAGGATCATGGATTTCAGGAAGTCGACGGCCATACGTGGGCACGAGAGAGAGAGACTCATCCAAAAGAGCAAGTACAAAGGCCCAAAAGACCATAACTTCGAAGAGGTGTAATCAACTGGTGGAGGAATCATCAATAATGACTGGGCCTGGAGACTGGACCGCCAAGAAAGGGTAAACAAGCTCAAGAGAGAGCCAGACAAGAAAGTCCAAATCAAAGAAACAAAGGAAAAACAATCCAAGTCCAAACTGAGTACAGACAGGTACACCAAGGGATCTACTCCCAGATTTAAGAGTAGTCCAAAGCCCACGCAGATGGCCCAAACGGCAGGTCAAGGCTAGCCCATGCCCTGAAAAAATAAGTCTTTAGCCTAGTCATGCCGTGAAGAATGAGCAGCCAGAGAAAGCAGAGCCCGAAAATCATGAGCACCATACCGAGGTAACTAATTAGCCACACAATCTGGTTGATCAACAACGTAACCCAGCCCCCAAAGTAGAAACCACCATATTTCAAACCAGGAACTAATTGGGCTCAAGTAAGACGCGAGCCCACCCAGCACCAAATTCAGTCAAGTTGTCCCACATCGCCTAGGAAACGCAGCACCAAAAACAAACACACCAAAACAGGTTCAAACTGAGAATGAAAGAACAGCCCTTAATCCAGAAACAGCATATGAGCTAGGGAGAATCAAAACATAAAACTAGGGGTTTGGTGTAGTATCGCCCAAACAAACAAAATATTCAGCTATATCACTCTCACTATATTACGCCCATCATCTGACCAACGCACACTAGCATTACTGTCATATGAAGGAGATGACGAGGAATAACTCAGATAATGCGGCCTAGAAATTGGCAATTCTTCGATGTGGCCGAAATTTCAGAGCTCGTTTTGTAAGTTCCTAAGGCTTCGAATCACCAAAAAGTCATCCCTCCGAAGTTCAGTAAATCAATAAATGTCTTTGATTTTTGGCAGAATCTATCTGGTGTGAAGGCCACTTGAATCCGTGAAACTGAGCTAAATCTAAAGGAGAAGGAGTGTGAGAGGAGATATAAAGGATGACGAAGCAAAGGAGGGTGAGAAGAGGAATGGGGTGGATGAGCCTTTCAGGTCTTGAATGAGTTGACAATGACGACAACAGCGTTAGCGACAATAGTGAAAATCAACGAGGCTTTGCTGTTTTACTGTCGTCGTCGTCGTCGTAGACTGTCGGCATGGAAACTGAAGAAGAAAGATGTCCCAGAATTGAGTATTATGTAATGAAAAAAAGGAAATTGAGATTTTCCATGCATGTGTAAAAATCCAGGCCAGGCTACGAGCAAAGATACAAAGTCAAACTTTTTGAGAGATTTCCCCCGGCTATTCGAAAAAGTCATTAAGAGAGCAACGACTTAAGTTTGAATATCAAGACTATATTACTCATAGCCTGACGAAATAGGAAAACTAGAATAGCCTCTAAACTTCCTGGGTATAAAAATAATTGTGAGTATTCGGAAAATTCAAACGATTTCGGACGGCTAAGTAAATCTCTTTCACCACACAATGAGTTGAGACTACACTTCTACATCACATGCTCACTGTGTCAGTTGGATTTCAATAATATTATTATTTTATGGAGATACCATTCGTGATAGATATCCACATTGTCTAGTCATATATGTGAATAGTTTTGGTCTTGTGTGCATTGGCTCATTCTCTTCATGCATGTAACATGCACTATCTTTGTAAGCTTCTCTTGGATCCCATGCAACTGAGAATTGTGTGTGGAGCTTTGTCGAGTGGACAAGTTAATTTGGCAGTAGGCTCGTTGGGATCATCTATCCTTTGCATGCAGTGTAGCTTTACTTGCACTTGGCCATTTATTTAACACAACTTCTTCAGCATGGGGTAGTTGGCCTTACTTTACTGGTGAGATTCCTTTCGTCGAATGGCTTTTTCTTCAACAGTAATGTGAAGCATTGCAAATCCTCTTGGAGCTTTGTTTTTTAATTTTACGCCAATGGTAATTTTTTCTGGGCCATTCCTTAGGCTTTGTGAAGATCAACAGAACCATAATAGATTGGGCCTGATAAGTGTCCAATAGGCTACAATTTACTTGACCAGATGAGGGTCCAGATTTTTCCTCTCAGAATGTCCCAAGTTGACTAAACCTGCTGATGAAGGTCTGATAATCTTCTGCTTCACCAGGCATGGGGAAGGAACATAGGAGTCTACACTCCACCATACATGATGGGAATCAGGATCATCCTCATACCACTGCTCAAAGGACTAAGGGTTTTGTATGGGGATTTATCCCATAACAGTAGAATGGGGTCCGTATGATAAGATACTACAGGTATTTATGAAAATTGTTTGGAACTAGACTAAGGATCTCATTCTACAATCACCATATATGTAGTGTCAAATGTGATCCTTAAATAAGTGTCAAACCACATATTACATGTCGACTGGGACATCCTCGACAAATCCCATGCCACACATTGTAGATGTCGACTGATACATTCTTAAAAAGTCCCAAGCCATACCTGATAATGTCGAGTGGGATGTCCCAAATCCAAATCTTCATTCATGCATATTGACTGGAACGTCTTCACACCACATCTTTGTATATGTAGTGTCGAGTGGGATGCCCTTGTCAAGTCTAGTGTCGAGTGGGATGCCCTTGTCAAGTCTTCATTTGTGTGATATCGACTGGGAAATTACATCGCTTCGTCGTATGAGGCAAATGGCAAGAAAATGGTTCCACTGAAGGAACGAGTTTTGTTCTTGATGAAGGTCAACGAGACAATAGTCGAATGAAAGTCTAGAGTTGATGGCTGCCCATTCATATCGTTTAGAGAATTTGACAATCTTCATATGTAGTGAGAGATTGATGATAATCCTTCTACGTAGTCTGGAGGAGACAATCAATTTTCCACGTCGTCTGGAGAAAATGACAGTCTTTATATGCACTTTAGAGTTTATAGCAATTCATCCAATTCGTACGGAGAATATGGCTTTCCTTCCACGTCATTGGGAGCTGGTGATATATAGGAAATGAGTGTTCGATGTTATCTCAGCTCGACTTTTCTTTAATGGTAGTCTGACTCTAGGTTGATTGGAGAGAATTGCTCATTTGAACTTCTGTATTTCCTTTCGCATAGAGGAGGTGACTTATTGTGATCGATCGGCTGGAGAAATATGGTGGCTCTTTTGGTGATTAAGTGGTCAGTCGCTTATTGGTAGATTATCAATTGCCATATTGTTGAATGCTTCTAAGAGAGTGGATGAGATGATAGGATTGTTGGGGTGACCCGTAGCCTCGCGCGTCTGGGAGGTTGAAGAATTATGCTCCAATTACTTTTGGAGATTAGAACTGGGGCTTTGCATGGCTCAATTTTCCTCTTCCATTGATAGTAATCGTTCTTATAGAGTGGCTAATTATGCCACCATGAGGTCTGGTGTTTGTATGTTGCTCGAAGCCATGGATAGTTACATTTGTGAGGATCATAGACTGATGGGTCTTTGCTTGCTATGAATTGCAAAGGCCCCACGGTGGGCGCCAAATTGTAGACGTTGGTTTTCGCTTGAGCTCCATAATCGAGAATTTATTGGTTGGGGGCATTAGCGATCCTGTAAAATAAAGGTAGAGTGAACGTGGAGGGTCTACCCACCAGTGTGGTGGATTTCGTAGGCACTCTAACGCCCAAGGCAGTATAGGAAATGAACTATTAACACCTGTGTGATGCCGTGAGGACGGTAGGTTGGTGGTTCTGAGAGCTCTAGAGAGAATAAGGCTAAACTGAGAGCTGTGATCCCCCCTTCTTCTCATGGACTTCCTTCTCTTATATACACACTCGGGAGACGTGGGTATTTACTGCATTTGATGGTTCGTCCGTTGGACGTTGGTAATGGTCGATTCATGAGGGGTAGTTATGCTTGCCCATTGAAGACTGAAAATGGCTGGGTTGTGAGGGGTATTTATGAGTCTGAGCGTTTCGTGGGCTGGCGTAAGATGGGCCTTGGTTATGGTTTGGATGTGGGGTATTTTACTGGGAGTGGGCCCGTGAATCTCCGAGCATATATACACTAAACTCGGGGCTTCCTTTAGTGTGTGGGTTTGTAACAACTTGGGCCTGGATCTTACGTTGGGGAGTCTGGGGTTCGTTCAGTGTTGGGTCTGAAGCAAAAGGTCGAAATTGCCCTTGGACCAAATTTGGCCCGTACAGACCACTATGCTCGCTCAACTCGAGAAGATTCCTATTGACGTTGGTGTACCATCTATTAGGAAATCTTCAGTGAGTCATTCAGTGTTTATCAAATAAACACCTACATGTCTATATGAGTCTCCCAAGACTGATGGTTCATTGGGATAAACCATCAGACCAAGTCACGATATACGACATGTACTGGTCTCAGCGGATTTTACTAATCGACCCGTGTTAATAAATCTTGACCAGGAACTTTATTTAAGGATATACATCTTATAGTGACACATCCCAATGTCAATTACAAACTACGTTGTAACCGCGCACTATATTGTAAATCATAACGTCTTTGTCTAATATACACGTATCACTAAACCAGATTCAGTTTCAATATAATCGTAGTTGAATATCCAATCATAATTAGATCAAATACATGTATAAAAGATAAGAGGTGCTACCGTTAAATTAGTAATATTATGGAAAATAGAATTGCTCATATTCATGAATCAGACATAAATACAATTCGGATTGGCACTCCGAGCACCAACCCTAACAGTGGAACCATCACAACCACTCATTCTATAACAAAAAAATCAGCCATTGCCTATATAAATGACATTATTCATCACCCCTCTCAAAAGGCTAAAAACGTGAGAAGCCTAGAAATTTCTTCTTCAAATTTCTTCATCTTTCAACACCATTATTGAAGTTTGAGGTGATAATCTCAAGCTCATTCCTCAAGTGGGTAAGCTTCTAACTCTCTTTCTTTCATTATTTTTCAGTTTAGGTAAAGGAGTTAGAGCTCTAAATTCGCACCTTGGATGCCCTAGAATTTGAAGTGGCTCAATTGACTTCAAAAGTATTGGTAGCATGCATTATGGGAAGTGTCTTGATAGTAATAGCATAGAATGGAGTCTCTATGTGTATGAATGAGTTGGGGAGTTGTATATTGAGATTTGATAATATTTGAATAAATGATGTTGTGTTTGGGATTGAGTTTGGCTCTTAAATATGGACATTGAAGTTTAAAGAATTGTCTAGATAAATGTGTTTGTATGATGGTGTTGGAATTGCATTTGTAATTTGGCTATGGATAAATGACTGAAGGCCTGAAATCTGTCCAGCATCATGACGTGTATGGGCTAGCGCCGCGACGCCGAGCTTGAAGTTACTCTTTCTTCAGTCCATTTCATGTAAGCGTCGCGATGCCAAGGGCTAGCGTTACAACGCGGATGACAGATGAAGCTCACTTTCTTATTTTTTCGTCGCAGCGTATGAGAGTCGCGACGGGAAAACAAATGATGTTCACTGGTTCAGTTGCATGAGTGAGCGTCGCGACGCCCAAGGGACAGCGTCACGATGCATAACCAAAATTTCCCAGAACCAGATTTAGTTCATTCTAGTTTCACCCTAGCATGTTAGAGGCCACCCTAAGGGTCTCTTATTAGCCGTATACATACATTACATCACGATATAAGTATGATATGCCTTGTAGTGATAGCAAGTACTTGAATAGATAAACTTAGCCCTAGTTCCGAAACACATTCCATGGTCTATATTCTAATCAAGTTCATTAATTATAGATCATCGCAGGAATCGCAAATTCCTTCGGCAATGTGAAGTAATACTAACTGAACTTCAAATCAGTGAGTTGACCATTCTCTTAAACTGTATTTATTTATATGATTTTGAATCAAGACTTACTTTTGAGCACTTAGGACGTTAGCCAAGATTTCTTTCAATTGTGTTTGAGTGAGAAATGTTTTTCAAAAATGAATGATTTTAGAACTTGAGTTTTATGATTTTCGAGGTATGGGGGAAAAACCCACCTAAGTATGTAACTTGACTCAGATTTGGAATTGACGGTTACAGATATTGTGTGCACACGCAGCTCAGGACTAGAGATGATTGATGCCCCTAGATACCAGATTTGAGAGGGTAGCATAGATTCGCACATCGACTCCAGATTTGTGGCTTGGGGGACGGCGAGACGTAATGCCCCAAGACCACTAGATATTTACGGACGGGGGGACGCCCCTAAGCGCCAGATTTTGCGTATGGGGGGACGGTAATACATAGCGCCCCTATGCGCCGGATATACAGATTTCTCAGAGACAGGTTTTTCAGAAACGAATTTCCAGAAATAGATTTTTCAGAAATGATAAGATTTATAGAAGTGTTTTCACGGGAATACAGTTTTACAGAAAAGTACATAGTCTTATAAACAGAAATGAGTTTTCAGAAAAGTTTTACCAAATCAGAGGTATTTTCAGTTAAGAAAGATATTTCAAAAAAGAATATTTTCTCGTAGGATTTCAGTTTTTAGAACCATGAATTTTCAGAAAGAATCAGTTTTCGATTTTTAATTGTCCACTCACTAGATCGTTCAAATGATCTAACCCCCCCCCCCCCCCCCCACTCTCAGTTTCTTATTTTGCAGGTATATGTTGGACAATTATGACCCATAGCATCACTATTTGTATAGATCATGGTGTTGTTGTACAAATTAACTATGTGACAAAGGAAATTGCTCTTTTATCATTTGTAATTAGATTACCAAGATATATAAATGATAAAAGGTCTTTATGATTAGTTCCGGATTGAGATGATATGAGACAGTATCAATCCACGAAGGTTTAATCATTAAATATCTCTAGTCGTAGTATTATCGAGATTGGACATCGATAATGCGGAATAGACTAGTATTACACTTGTGCGCGTTGTGGGAGCATAACGGCATAGTTCTCATATATTTGGGTATAGGATACTCATGCAAGTGTAATAGGAGGTTGTGTTTATCGATGGTACGGAAACAGCTTCTCTCTGGATAGACCCCTCGGAATTCCATTGGTAGTATGACTATGTGTCTATGGAAGTCTGAATCAGGGTAGGTGTATTTGGTCTTAACCTGAGACTTGCACCGCTAATACTTGCGACAATCAATATACTTTGGTTTTGGTCGTCCAGGGCTTTAACAGGTTCTGTGTACGCCTCTTCTGGGTATATTGAGAATCGTAGTGTATTGGGTGTGATGTCAAGACGGAAGTATCACTCCAGTCATAGTGGAGATGATGATCACGAAGGATACGAAACTAGTGCTCTTATGTACTGCAGTCATCGGGATAATATGACTAGGTCATGATTATCTGATTATAGAGACTAGTTACCAGAGATCCGATATGTGCTTCGTACAGGGCAGACACAATTCCAGCCCCAGGCCTAGCACGTGACATCCGATGCTGGATCGAAATACGCAATACTACGTATACTACGCCTGATAAAGATCATATATTCCTTTAAGAATATTTCTGGAGAATTGGGTAGACACGATGCTTTGCTAGAAGCCAACCATGTCTTGTAAATCGGTAAAAACGTAGTATTAGGTACGTACGTGTTCGGATAGTCTGACGATCGGATTTACTGCCAACATATCCGGGGATCTCATGGGTCGCTTCCCGAAGATTCACCGATGACGTATGACTCGCACATGATTAATCTAGGATTAATTATAAGAGAGAGAAAATTAATCTGGGATTAATTACGGAGATATTTTATCTGGGATAAAATATTATTCAAAGAGAGAGAACGATTAATTTGGAATTAATCGATAAAATAATATATTCGATATATTATACGAAATTGGATTTCGACGCGGAATTAAAATTAGATTTTAATTCAGGCGAACGAGTTAATTTAGAATTAATTCGTTAGCGATGTGAATAGTAATTTTGCTAGGCATAAATATTTAATTAAATTTGATTTAATTACGTCGCAACGGAAAATTTATTAATTCGAAATTAGCGAACCCGAGCCCGGGAGTGTTTGCGGGCCCACTAGCATTTCGAATTCAAGTGCGGCCCACAAGTCACATCAAGCGTCACATCTTTAGTCATTCAAGTGATGGATGTCTTGTCACTTTGAGTGATGTGATGTCAGTCACTATTCATGAGTGATGTGGGTGGTTGAAATGCTTTATTGCCTTGTACTTTTTTGACTTTGGTTTTTGGTATTAGTTTTTTGAAAACCAAATACACAAAAATCCATCTCTTTTTTTCTCTCTTCTCCTCTCCCACTCTCACGGCCAAGGGTCATATTCTCTCAAAATTGTTTCTCAATGCCGAGAGTTGAAGAAGAAACTTAGGAAGATTTGTGGCAAATTTTCCAAGGTGCTAGCACACATTAGGAGTCTTACGAAGGTGATAGGGAAACCCACCCATGGGCATGGAATGCACACCCAAGCTTGGAGCTTGGCCGAACACTTGGAGCACAAAAATGGAGGCCATTGCCGAGAGCACCTTGGAGGAAAAGCTTGAAGATTTTTTGTTGTTTCTCACATCGCAAAAGCCGATCTTTGTAAGTATGATTCTGCCATACTTCTTATGAGTATTCACATGATTTCTATGTTTGAATGATCTTGGGACTAACATAGAAACCCAACAGTATACCCGGAGGACGAGCTCGAGGGGATGGATACTGATGGCAGTCACTAGAGGGTCTGAGTCCACCAGGTCAAGTCAAACACCGAGTTTAGTCAGAGTCAGAGTATAATCATGCATCAGATGTATTGTTAGTAAAGTTTGCACGTGTAAAAGTTAGAAATGTCCATGTAAAAAATATAAGTGTAATGTTATTGAGTTATGAACTTTGAGATGCATTTTTTTTTGTTACTAGTTGGAGCGATGGTCCCTATGAATGAGTATATGTTTAAAATAAGAATAATAGTGTTTCACATAGTCAAAGGCTGAGGGGGATAGGACGACCTATTCCCTGTCGGTAGCATCTCCTGGAGGGGAATGTTACATATGGTTTTCTTATTTCCAATTATTCTAAACATAAAATTACGGAATAAACATCAATCTAGATGTGATTAACACTTGACACTATCATGCATTATGGACATAAATCATGCTTGAGTTTCCATAGATTCAAAATGATAAACTTGAGAAATCATGCTAGAAATACAAGGTAAATACTAGGGTGAAGATGAGAGGCTTACTAAGCAATGAACAATTGAAAAGGCAAACAAAATTCCATGCCTTGCAAGATCCCATGGCTGTCGAAATATAGAGGGGGATGGGAAAGAAATTTTGAATGTTTTCTTTTGTGTGTCTGTGTTTGGACATAAATGGTGAAGAAAGAAGATGGGTAGTGGAGTCAAAACTTTTTATCCACAAATTGTTGATATTTAAAAATAAAATAATGGCATATAATAAGTCCACATGTTGAAATTGTGTGATAAACTCGTCACAATACAGTAGCATGAAATTAAAACTCAAATTTGACTTTGTTACTTATGAAATTAGGGAAAATACTTGGTATGAAAGTTGTAGGATTATGTCTAAAGTTTCCAAAGGCACTTAAATCACTGAAAAATGATATCTGTAGCTCAAGATATTATCAAAATACTGAGAGTTATTCATGAAAGCGGATAAATTAAAAGGGTGCTGAAACTTCAGGGAAAAATTATTCTGAATTCACGGGAAGGGTTACAGGGACTTCAAATCCATTAATACATGATTATATGCATAATGACATATCGTGCCTGAGCCCCAAAGGACGTGGCTTAGTGGCAAATGGCCTAGGATTTGGTTGTTAGGTTATGGGTTTGAGTCTAGTGGGTTCATTTCTTGTAAGAGCCTGAGACAGTCGAAGGATTTATCTGCTCTGCTTAAGCCCGAGTCTAGTAGTTTAGTGGTGGGGTTTACAACGTTTCCAAAAAAACATATCGTGCATGAACAAAATGACTATAATGGACATGTCATGATAACCGAGGTGTTACAAGATAATTTTTCGTCCCAAATTAAAAAATCGATCAGAATTCATGATGATTTTTCATGTCGAATCATAATCGAGACAGGTCGGAATGTGATCGATCAGAACAGGACATTTCAATGCACCAAGATCTTTAAAAATTTAGGAAAATTTTCGTAAAAGGATCCATATTTAAGATTGTAAAGGTTAGCTTAGCCACTAAATTAAGTTGGTCCATGGTCTCTTTGATCATAAACTTATTGTAGTGAAACAGAAAATAATTAGAAAATTAGCTATTAATCAAGAGATGAAGAGACTATGCATAGTGGTTGCATACAAATAATTGGCACACTTTTTGGCTTCAATATGCTGTCAGATGATTCTGTTTTTCAAAAAATGGGGTTTAATCCTTTGGAAAATGTAGGCCCATTACTGACCTGGAAAGCAGTCATGCAAAAGTAGGTATTTATCCTCAAATTTGGCACTGACCCAAAATATAGACAGATGATTCCTGAGTTGTTACAGGCATAAAAAAGCAACATGGACCACTGAGTATGAGCCCAAGATTGCCATAGCCCATGTTTACAGCATCAAAATTCCCAATTATTATGCTTGAATAAGCAAAACCATCTCTCTCCATCATGCATATGATACAAAATACAAAGAGTTCAGAATTTGAGATATCTCAAGATTTACAGCTGCAAGCAAGTTGGCACTGAAGCTGGAATTTATCAGTTAACTGAAGTGACAACCCGTTTCTTAGTATAAACTTTTAAAATAAATTTCCACACCATCCTGGGTTATGTTTTTAATGTTGTATTGCTCTGAACTAAGATTATTATTTGACAGGACCGCAAGTTCAGATTTTTTTTTTTGTTGGAGTTTAAATTATAATTGATCGGTGAAATCACACACGTAACGCAAGCGCACGTATTGCTCAAGTAGTAAAAAATGTATCGATCCCACGAGGACTTAATACATAGGCTATTAATTTATGACGTTAAATGTTTACGAGTATCAAATAGATTTGATTGTTGATTGGATGGTGATTTTAAACTAAAGATAATTAAATAAAACAGTGAGAATGTGAATTAAAGGTAAAATCAATATTACAAAACTATCTAGGGTTGTGAATTCTTTCAATATCTTTTAAAGATGAAGTGGTTATCTTATGTTTGTGCAATATATCGGTTTATTAACCTGGAACACGAAATTATGCAAAAGCCTATGTCGATGGTCAGATGCAAATACCCAAATAACTCAATTAATCATATGTCTATGTTAACAAAGTTACCTGAATTCATTAAGACTAAGTTTCAATTGTGGTTACCCTCGCCCGACAGGTATATGTCTATCCTGTAAGGAAATCTATTAAGGGGTATCTAATCCTTAAGGGAGATCGTGGGCTATTAAGTCTAAGGCTGAAACCTAAAATCTCTTCATCAAGTTCATTTTAAGTTTATCACATCAATCTTATTAATGGCCAGTTAACAAGAAGCATTAAGCTTAAAACTTAATAAATAAATATTTATATTACCCAAGACACAAAATAACCCTTTATAAACCGGTGATATTGGAATTCATCACAACCCCAGATATGATATTTAGTTACAACACATATCCAGGACTAGTAAAAGCTTAAATAAAGTAAATGACATAAAGTAAAGTTTGAAAATTAAAAATGTAAATAAAGCAATAAAGAAAATGCTGGGGGTTAGAGAATCCATTTTTATTACTTCTATTTTAGATATCTCTCTTATTATAATATATAAACTTTGCATGATATTACCAACCGACCATATAGGCGGTATTTTGATTAAGTCAGATTTATGATTAATTCCAACCGACCATAAATGCGATATCCAATTTAGTCAGGTTCAAATCAATTTAATTAAATCCAACCGACCATAAAGGTGGTATCCTATTAAGTCAGGTTTTAAATAATTTATATATTATAACTAAGAGAGATTAATCTAAATATTAGTAATAAAAGTTTAACATTTCACCCAGCAGAGGGGAGTTACCTCCTCATACTGAAAAGTAAAATTAAAGACTGAAAAGTAAAGTAAAGAAAAAACTATTGCGTAAAATAAAAAATTAAATACAGAAAGCTGTAAATAAACAAACAAGATACAATCTTCTTAGTATTCTTAAGAAAATCCTCAGAAGAATGTATGAATTGGAATTCTGATTTCGGACTCAATTTATAGGGAAAAATTTGGTCCACGCGTCGCGACGCGCCGTTGATTCGTGCCACCTGTCTGCGGCTTCGTGAGATGCTGACACGTGTACGCGTTTTCTTTCGGCAGCTGAATTATTGGCTCGGCGTCGCAACGCGTGAAGTTATGCGCGTCGTGACGCTGACGTCAGCAATGACGTGTATTTTCGGCATCATATGGTGATGACACGTGTCCGGCGCATGATAGCAAGATTGATATGATGTGGACACGTGGAAGACGCATGTTAGCAAGTGCGTATGATAGCAAATTTCTCTGATGTTGACAAATGACGATTTTGTCTTTTTTGTCCGTTTTCGCTGTTTTGGTCCCGATTTGATTTTAGTGAGTCCTGAAACCTTATTTATCTACAAAACACATCAAAATATTCACAAAACTCAAGAAACTATACAAAATTTTAAGTCAAAATGGCGGTAAATATTGATATATTTACCGCTTATCAATAACGTAAATTTTTTTTTTGAATCGTTGGAAACTTCATCGCCAAACCACTCTTTCTGGGTGTAAGCGAAGTAGGTAAAACCCCCGACTGTCTCAGACTCTTACAGGAAACGTACTTCCTGGATTCTAATCCAGGACCTCAAAGTCAGATCCTGAGTTCTACACCACCAAGCCACACCCCTTGGAGACAATTTATAATGTAAACAATTATAGCTAATTCTCATAAATCCACCCGAATAAAGTTCACAAATCTACTTCCACAATTATTGTGGATAAATATGCCTACTAACTCAACATCGAAATTATAGAGACCAATAAACCCCCACTGTAGCTACGGATGTCAAATTTATTCGGATCTGACCTAGATCCGGAAAAATTCGAATCCGCCATGGATCCGGAAAAATATTAAATTACAATGTTAATTAATAAATTAATATTTTTTTATTTTAATAGGAGGTTGTGTTTTTATATTATAATAGCTTTCTTATTTTAATTTTATAATTTAATAATAAAAATTAATTGTAGATATATTTTAATTGTGTAATTCAATATAAAACTAATTGTAGATATATTTTAATTTTGTAATTCAATCATAAATAAGAGATTCTATTTTATATTGTAAAAGATTTCTTATTTTAATCATTTATTAATTTAATTTTACAATTTAAAAATAAAAATAAAAAATCAATTTTAGAGTTATTTTAATTTTATAATTTAATAATAAAAATTAATTGTAAAGAGTATGTGTCATTTATTAAAATTAATAGATTTTTTATTTTAATAGGAGATTATGTTTTTATATTATAGTAGGTTTCTTATTTTAATTTTATAATTTACTAATAAAAAGTAATTGTAGAGATATATTAATTTTATAATTTAATAATGAATATGAGATTCTATTTTATATTATAATAAGTTTCTTATTTTAATAATTTAATATTTTAATTTTAAAATAAAAAATTAATTTTAGAGATATTTTAGTTTTATAATTTAATCAAAAAAAATTAATCATCTCATGTATTAAATTAATATGTTTCTTATTTTAACAGGAGAATGTATTTTTATATTATAATATGTTTGTTATTTTAATTTTTAATAATAAAAATTAATTTTAAAGATATTTTTATTTTATAATTTAATATATTTTTATTTTAATATTTATTTTATTTAATAAATTTATTAATTTAATTTTATAATTTAATAATGGGGAGTTAAAAATATCTAATTATATATATATAAAAAATAAATGAGTTGATCATATACTATCATAAAGCAAGAGGTAGTTTCGCCACCAGTACACTGGCTACCACCTTTTATTAACAACGTGTCCGATCCATAATTCCCTTGTGATCTCTTTGCCCGGTTTTGCACACTGAGTGGCCAAAGAAAATTAGCACTAAAGTCAAATGTTACGGCTCTTACTTTCCCATTCCCACTAAATCTTACAACGAGTACCGATCGAGTCCTGGTCAAAGTCTCCAATTCCAAGTCCAGCGTTTTGGAAATTAAAACCTACTCAAGCATACAAGGTGATGGCCTATATATAAGTCCTAACAAAATCAAAAGCCAAGCTACATGACCGCTTCCATTCATCTCAAAAACTAAAACAAACAAGATCAAGAAATGCAAAGTATCCCTCAAAGACAAACCAGACAGAGGCTTCAAGTTCCTGCAACAAGGCCTTATATGGCTGCCAGAGACATGGCCAACGTGACAAGGAGTCGTAGAAGTAGTAGTTGTAATAATAGTTTTTATGTAGCATCATCTCCTACGCCCCGGGCTGTGTGTACATGTTCAAATCATCCTGGTTCAACAAGGTGCAGCCGCCATGGATACTTGGTGCCCAAGGAAAGATCAAAGAACGGAAACAAAGAGATTATACGGAGGGCATTGGCTCCGACAAATCGTAGGTTAAGCCTTAGGTGGTGGAATTTCCGGCCAACGCCTAGCAGGCTTTCTAATATGTCAATGGCTTAAGTTAAGTTGTTGCTTCTCTCTTTTAGTTGGCTTAGCAGCTCCAGGGCAGATGATCGTAATTCAAATTAAGAGTATGTAAACTGAAGAATATATATATATATATATATGTTAATTTTTGTCACAATATTCGTCAATCAATCAATCAAGAATGCACGATTTTTACCGTGGTTTGCCGAAAAGATTCCCGACTACATCCACGTTGAACTCCGGAATAGGGAGCTCGCTGCACTAAGCAATTTCAAGATTACACACGGAATCTTGAATCCGTTTACAAAATGTATTTCCCCAAATCTCACAAAGAACCCTAATCTCTAAAAGTGACAATCTCTCAAATTCCCAATTGAAAACTACACTAACTTGGACTAGGGAATAGGCTTAACACTTAGCCAATTATTAAGGGAATACAAATAATGAAAACTCTCTCTTAATTCTCAACCTAAGCATCCTTTATATAGTGAGCAACTTAATATATTCGGACAACGGCAATGATTGCGCCACGTGTCCCTTATCCAACGGATGACAAGGCTTCACATTTTACAATCTCCACCTTAAAGCCAAAACACACTAATCACTCCTAACCATATACAAGGACACACTAAGGTCAAAAATAGCACAGCAAACTCACCTACTCACATCACCGCTCATGTCGGCTGCAAGGTCAGCCAACCCCCACCTGCAACAGCTTCATGCAGTGGAAGAGTTTGGTTGCAGTCACAATCTTTGTCCCCATGTCCGATGGGTTGTCTTCAGTTGGAACCTTCTTAATCTCAATCTTACCGCTTGAGATAATTTCCCGCACAAAATGATACTTCACATCCACATGCTTGGTTCTCTCATGATGTACTGGATTCTTGCTCAGATGTATTGCACTCTGACTGTCTGAATACACAACTGTCTTACCATGCAGCTGTTGTATTTCGGTTAAGATACCTTGAAGCCAAATGGCTTCCTTGAACACATCAGTTATGGCTATATACTCCGCTTCGGTAGTTGACTTTCTTGAGTCTCTGTCACCTGCAAAATCAGAATCAACACACCCTACCAAATCTAAAGCGTTAGATTTGTTAACACATAAGCCATAATCAATAGTAGTATTCAAGTATCTTAACAACCATTGTAAAGCACTCCAGTGTGCTCCACCAGGATTAGACATAAACCTACTTAATAAAGATACAGTATAAGACAAGTCAAGTCTAGTACTAATCATGACATACATCACAGAACCAATAGCATTTGCATAATGTACATTTTCCATTTTAATCATCTCAGACCTATTACTAAGAGAAGACATCTCCTCTTCTATAGCCGCTTCCCATTCAAGTTTATGGGTAGACTTTAATGCCTCTCCTAAGCTAGCATGCTCAACCCCATTAATTTCATGACTTGCTATTAATGCACAGAAATACAAATCATTGGTTGAGTAATCATACCTGGTAGGAGGCCTTACCTGCCTCCTACTTCTGTCTCTTGCTAGCTGGTAGTTGGCCAATGTGTCTTGTGGTGTTTCATCATGCTGCTCAGTATGATCCAGTTGATCTACTGTGTCCTCTTCAATTTGTTCTTGTATCTCTGCTACTTCATTTCTGTTTTCCTCTTGGTTATTTCTCATGGGCTGGGTGTCCTCAGATGTCTCCGTGCCTGACATGTCACCAACTTGCTCAGCGGTCCTTGATGTCCCTGGCTCCACCTGCATCTGAGCTCCACCTGCAAGATCAAAATCTGCTATATCCTTTTCTAAGGCACCTGCATTGTTGTTAGTAGATTTACAAGGAAAACAAATTTCATTGAATATAACATCCCGACTAACTATGACTTTGACTCCAGGTGACTCCCTTTCCCATAACCTATACCATTTTGTCCCTTCTTGATATCATAGGAAAACACACTTGATAGACCTCGGTTCAAGTTTACCTACGGACTGGTGAGCATAAGCTTCACAGCCAAACACTCTAAGGTGTGCAAGCTTATGAGCCCTACCAGACCAGATTTCTTCTGGTGTCTTAAACTGAACTGAACTATTAGGGCTAAGGTTAATCAAGTGAGTAGCAGTATTGAGGGCTTCACCCCAAAAGGCCCTCGGAAGTTCGGAAGAAAATAAAAGACATCTGATCTTTTCTAATAAGGTTCTATTCATTCTTTCCGCAACTCCATTCTGTTGAGGGGTGTTTCTAACAGTCCTATGTCTCAGGATACCCTCACTCGTACAGTATTGGTCAAACTCAGTATTACAAAATTCTAGGCCATTATCAGTTCTCAAGACTTTTACTTTGTTACTAGTTTGATTTTCTACCAATACTTTCCATTCTTTAAATTTAGTCAAAGTTTCATCCTTTGATTTTAGTAAGAATGTCCATACCTTCCTACTGTAGTCATCAACAATAGAGAGGAAATATTTCTTACCCCCATGTGTCTGGACCTTTGCTGGTCCCCACAAATCACAATGTAGATACTCCAGACTCGCCTTTGATAAGTGAATTCCAGTTGGGAAGCTCTGTCTGTGCTGTTTGCCCAACACACAGATCTCACAAAACTCAAGTGGCTTCAACTGGTCCTTTCCAAATTGTCCCTGCTTGCTGAGTACCTGCATACCTTTCTGGCCTATATGGCCAAGTCTCAAGTGCCATATATTAGTCATATCAACATTAGAAGTTAAAGCAGAAATGGGTTTATCCGAGAATACATGTTGGCCATTTAGAACATACAATCCATTTCTCTTAATACCAGTTAGGATTAGTTTATTACCCTTAGATATGTGCATGTTCCCTTTATGTGCTTTATATGTGAAACCTAATTCATCTAGTGTTCCTAGTGATATCAGGTTCCGTTTCAAGTCAGGTACATATCTAACGTCAGTAAGAATCCTAACTTTACCATCATGTAGTTTAAGAGTTATGTCCCCAACCCCATGTATCCTACAAGTATTGTCATTACCCATATACACAGTCCCTTGGTCAGAATTTCTAAAGTTGACAAACCAGTCCCTATACGGACTCATGTGAAAGGAACACCCGGAGTCCAGAATCCATTCTCTACTAATGTGATCTCTACACACAGTCAATGCCTCAGATAGGCACATCGACTCCTTTTCGGCAGCCACAGTGGCGCTGCCTTCATTTTCATGTTCCCTAATGAACTTATAACAATTTCTTTTAAGGTGTCTCATCTTTCCACAATGATAGCACTTGATTTCACTATTCTTATTCTTATCCTGCTTATTCTTTTTCTTCCCTT
The DNA here is from genome assembly GCA_019454045.1 of Zanthoxylum bungeanum. Classification (NCBI taxonomy): domain Eukaryota; kingdom Viridiplantae; phylum Streptophyta; class Magnoliopsida; order Sapindales; family Rutaceae; genus Zanthoxylum; species Zanthoxylum bungeanum. Next base: position 236,347 of record SKCR01033344.1, on the reverse strand, counting down.
TAGGTTCTTGGTTATTAGTCTGATGATTATTCGGACCATTATATTTCCTTTCATTTTTTCCTTTCACGAATAAGTTCACTCCACCTCTCCTACTGGTTCTAAGTTCTAGCTCTCTAGCTCTTATACCAGATATCACCAAGTCTAGCCTAGGTACAACTCCTGTGTACTGTAGAGAGTTCTTAACGACACTATATTCTTCAGGTAATGCATTTAAAAGTATCATAGCTTCGCTAGAATCTCCTAGGGCTTGGTCAGTTCCTTTAAGGATTTGAGTCATTTTCGTGAATTCATCCAAATTATCATCAATCGACTTACTAGTATCCATCTTGTAATTAAACAAATTTCCTTTTAAGAACACTAAATTTGGTGCAGAAATAACAGAATAAAGAGATTCGAGTTTACCCCATAGTTGAATGGCAGTGTCCATTCCGTCAACCTTTCTGATGACCGAATCTCCAAGGTGAAGGAAAATCAGGTTGTAAGCCTCTTCCAGGATTTCGTCCTTCGCTTCCTTTTCCATCTTTGGCCACTTTTCTGGATCCGGTTCCAGTGCCAAAGCCACCTTATGGTGGGAAAGCAGAACCCTCATTTTCTTCTTCCATGTCGTGAAATCCCCCTTTCCATCAAAGATTCCAATGTCGAGTCTCATCGTCGACATTTCTTTTTCCTTTTTCAGTAATCACCTGATGACAATTCCACAATCACTCTCGGCAATTACTCCCCAATTCAGCCCAAACACAATTCAGCCAAACACAACTAATCTGCCCAAATACTCTCGGCAATTCACTGCCTCTTCACCCAAACTGCAACACAACTCTCAACCAAACTCACACAACAACTCTCTCGGCTATTACTCACTCAATCTTGCCCAAACACAATTGGCAGATTCTCACCCAAACAGGACAGCAAACACACTAATCAGGACAGAAAGCTTAATTCCCCCAAAATTAGCTGTTTCACAGAATAATTTTTCAAAAGGCCAAGGAACTTTATGTTGGAATTCAATCAAGTCCCAAGGATCACAAACAATGCATAAAAATCACATATGAACACATCAAAGGAGGTGGCGGAATCAACTCACATTGAATTTCGGTTTTGATGTTTGAAGAACAAGGTGCGATTTTTGCTCCCTCCAAGTCACGGCAGTAGCTTTTCTTGCAGTGGGCTGCGCGAGTGAGGACGGGTTTGGACTCCACCATGTTCGGCCATTGTTGAGCACCATTGAAGCTCAAAGCTTCAAGCTCCAAAATAAATCCAAGCACATGAATTCGTTTCCCTATCACCTAAGTATAACCCATGTATGTGTGCTAGCACCATCCTTCTTCATTTGCTTCTCAAAATCGGTCTAACCAGAAAAATTGAGAAGAAATCGGCACCATGCCGTGAAGAAGAGAAGAGAAAAGAGAGGGAGAGGAAGAGTTACGTTTTTGCTCCAAAGCAAAACGTGTACAGTATGTGTATTAGAGAGAGAAGGCAAATTGTTTTACTTATATTTATATTTTATTTCCAAAATAAAATCAAATATAAAAGCCTTTTCATTTACCAAATACAAAAGTCAAAAAAGCAAAAAGCTTTCATCATTTCAACTTTTACTTTAAGTCACATCACATCACTTTAATAAAGTGACATGTTGTCAAGTCACATCACTCAAAGTGACAATTGATTTGACGATTGATGCGACTAGCGATTTGACGCTTGATGTGACTTGCGTGCCGCGCTCGAATTCGAAATGCGAATGCGCTCGCAATCACTCTCGGGCTCGGGTTCGCTAATTCCAAATTAACGAATTTTCCGTCACGTCGTAATTAAATGATTACGCCTAGCGAAATCACTATTCACGTCGCTAACGAATTAATTCTAAATTAATTCGTTCGCCCGAATTAAAATCTAATTTTAATTCCGCGTCGAAATCCAATTTCGATTAATATATCGAATATATTAATTTTATCGATTAATTCCAAATTAATCGTTCTCTCTCTTTAACGATATTTTATCCGAGATAAAATATCTCCGTAATTAATCCCAGATTAATTTTCTCTCTCATCGAATTAATCCCAGATTAATTCTATCTCTCTTTTCTAATTAATCCCAGATTAATCAAAGTGCGAGTCATACATCATCGGTGAATCTTCAGGAAGCGACCCATGAGATCTCCGGATATGTTGGCAGTAAATACGATCGTCGGACTATCCGAACACGTAAGTACCTCGTACTACGTTTATATCGATTTACAAGACAAGGTTGGCTTCTAGCAAAGCGCCATGCCTACCCAATTCTCCAGAAATATTCTTACAGGAATATATAGATCTGTATCAAGCGTAGTATACCGTAGTATTGTGTATATTGGCCCAGTATCGGATAATCACGTGCTAGGGCTGGGGCTGGATAAGTGTCTGCCCCGTCCGAAACACATATCGGATGTCTGGTAACATAGTCTCTATAATCGGATATACATGACCTGGTCACAATATCCCGATTGGTTGCGCAACACTCAAGAGCACTAGTACCGTATCCTGCGTGACATCATCTCCAAATGACTGAAGTGACACTTCCATCTTGACATCACACCCAATACACTACGACTCTCTGATAAACCCAGAAGTGGTGTACTCAGAACCCGTTTAAAGTCCCCTACCACCAAGACCAAAGTCTATCGATTATCGTAAGTATAGCGATGTAAGTCTCAGGTTAAGACTATACACACCTACCTTGATTTCGGCCTCCCATAGACACATAGTCATAATACCAATGGGATTCCGAGGGGTCTATCCAGAGCGAATCTGTTTCCCGTACCATCGGTGAAACACGACCTCCTATCGCACTTGCATAAGTATCCAATACTTATATATATGAGAACTATGCCGTTGTGCCCTCACAAACGCGCACAAGTGCAATACTAGCCTATTCCGCATTATCGATGTCCAGTCTCGATAATACTACGGCTAGGGATATTTAATGATTAATCCTTCGTGGACTGATACTGTCTCATATCATCTCAATCCAGGAACTAATCATAGGGACCTCTCTTCATTTATATATCTATGGTGATCTAATCACAAATGATGAGAGTGCAATTTCTTTGTCACATAGTTAATTTGCTACAACAACACAATGATCTGTGCAAATAGTGACGCTATGGGTCATAATGTCCAACACTTTAATCGGCAGCAGTAAGTTCTTCTTGGCTGGAGAGGGGTGTCCTTCAACTCTGTCCTTCAATTCGGCGATTGAGTGTTTGAAATACACTCCACTGATCTCAAATCAGCACTCAATCAATCACCAATTCTTGTTCTTCGATTGTTTTCGTCTTCTGCGATTTCCTCGATGGATCCTCTCTTGATTTCGTCGTTGGTTTGGGTTCTTGATTTGACGGACTCTTGGGACCTTGGTTGGCAAATCCTCAGACACCACAGTTCTTGATCTCGGCAGGTCTTGGCCCTGATTACAGATCAATTCTTGGTCTCTGTTCTTGGATCTTGCTTGCGTCTTCTGGTTTTGGCTCACCAATTTGATGAATTTTGTTGCGTTCTTCAATTAACGATTCTTGTTGCCTCTTCGTTGGTTTTTTGTCGTCTTCAATCTTTCTCTTTCAATTGAGTTCTTGTTGCCCTGCTTCTTTGAATCTTGTTCTCGAGTCGGCACCCCAGGCCTGTCTTCCTCTTTGACAGATTTTAGGGTTTCTTCGGCCGTGATCTTCGATTGTTGCTTTGCAGAAGTGAAGAAGGATAAGTCTTGGGCTTCTTGATCATAAACAGCTCAGACGACTGTTCTTCTTCCCTGATCTTGTTCTTTGAATCGGCTACCCCTGTTTTTGTCTTCGGCCGTGGCCTTCAAAGAATTTTTAAAAAAAACTTGATGCCCCTGCGTCTTTTGGTTTTTGATTTTGCCCAATGAAGAAGATGGGTCTTTTGGGCTTCTTGACCTCTACTTCTTGTTTTTGGGCCGAGCTTTTCAATTGTTCTTCTCTTCTCGAGGGGCTGTTCCCTTCAATTTACAAACAATTTGGAAGATGTGTTTTTGCCGAATCGAGGACGAATTTGTGGGCTGATCTTGTTCTTCAATCAACAGATCACTCTCTCGGCCCACTGGATCTTTTTTCCAATAAGTAGCTCTGATACCAATTGTTAATTTTTGTCGCAATATTCGTCAATCAATCAAGAATGCACGATTTTTACCGTGGTTCGCCGAAAAGATTCCCGACTACTTCCACGTTGAACTCCGGAATAGGGAGCTCGCTGCACTAAGCAATTTCAAGATTACACACGGAATCTTGAATCCGTTTACAAAATGTATTTCCTCAAATCTCACAAAGAACCCTAATCTCTAAAAGTGACAATCTCTCAAATTCCCAATTGAAGACTACACTAACTTGGACTAGGGAATAGGCTTAACACTTAGCCAATTATTAAGGGAATACAAATAATGAAAACTCTCTTTTAATTCTCAACCTAAGCATCCTTTATATAGTGAGCAACTTAATGTATTATATGTTGTTTTTGGGGGTGTCATATATGAATCTTTAAGTTTGTTAGTAATTGAGACTAAATGATTCCTCTTCATCAATATGGAAATGATAGAGACGTTGATTGTCATGTTTTCTTTCACAGCAAGCATCAACATAATTGCAGTTTATTCCCTTTTCTGATTCCATGCCGTGTGCAGCTTTATATATTTTTGGCTTTGGACACACCAAATTGGATCATTAATTTTAAGTTTGAATTCAAGATAATCTACTTCATTATTTAGGGATTAGTATAAATTAAATATGTAGGATAATTAATTATCAAAGAGCATTCATTAACATTTCTCTTTAATTTTAGTTAGATAGTTTTCTTATTTTTGTCGTATGATTATTTATGGTATCTTAGTCAAATTAAGATTAGAGGTTATTTGAATAGTATTCTAATTAGAGTGGCTGTAATCTCATTAATTTCATAAACTATCTTCACACTTTCCCCAGGTCATTTCCTTGATTAGAATACATTGGAACATTGTGTTTTCAAAATTTTTGTTTCTGAATGTTAATTTATAGCATTAATTCTGTGGCATTAAATAAACCTTCATTAAGGTAGGCAAAAAAAGCAAGAATCTTGTTCATAGTTCCTGTGCATAGGCAATGCTACTGTCCTCCAAGTCATCAGCAGCTAGCTCCAACCTCGCCGGGAGATAAAGTACTGGAACTGGTACTCCAAAAGAAACCATTGTCCCAATGTCCCTCAAGCTTGGCTCTAAATCAGAACGTTTGCATTTTCACAAGGAGCCAGCTAAACAACAATTTCATAATCCCCATTGCCGCACATAAATTCGCAGCTAGTTCATCTATCTGCAGTCAATAATAATTTGAAATGTCTTGTCACTCTTGCGATAGGGGAAACCAACATGATTATATCTCATGACTTGCCAATAGCAAGATCAATTTCAATCGCTGATCGTTAGAAACTTTTTTAATAGGAATTTCTATATTCTACAGAAAATTTTCAGAACCACCATGTCAATAACAGTTATTAGTTCCAATGTATGAAGAATATAGATATTTTACACACTCGTACACATGCGATAATCAGCCCCAAAGTTTTTGCTCAACTGTTACCCGCTTGCTTGAGCACCATTTTCTCCTTCCTCTACATGATTGTTTTCAATTTACTTACTCCTGTCAAAGGATAAACGAAAAACATATAAATTGAAGAACTCACAAGTATATTGTGCAAATTTTGCATCCATAAACATTAGTGTAAATCAATTACATGAAATACCTCAGGAGGACTTATAGATTGTGAAGTGGGGTTGGCTTCTATTGGTGCCTCGGCAATCCTTGCTTCTGATTTCTCGTTTGAATATCTAGAAATGAGAGAAGGGTATCAATGTCAAATACAGAAATAGGCACAACATGATTAAACATGACTAAGTTGTGTCAAAGCAAACATAAATGAATAAAATAGAGATGGGAATACATAAGCTTAGCCATCCACATGGTGAACATACAGAAAGTTGAGAGTTTTGTCAAAGACTCAAAGTCCACCCTAAGATTTCTTTAACCTCTCGTCCCAACTCCCTCAAGTATTAATAAGAAATTATAATCAAAATTATTAATGAAAGGATGACTAAACCAAAACAAGGGGCCAGCAGAAGAAGAAACAACCCAAACATAGCAATGAAATCAACTCCAGTTACTTGCCTCCAAAAAAATCCCAATCGGACAGGAATGTCAAAGTTGTTTTGATATATGTTATTCTTGAGCCTCACCTTCATCTAGCAAAAGATGTGATGGGACCAAGAAGTTGCAATAAACAGAGATGGTGGATGTGCCATACACAAACCAACATGACAAAAAAGAACGAGGACAGATGGTTTTTCTTCACCAAACAAAGACCTTATACTCCTTAGAATTCTATCCACCAAAATTTTAATCATATAAATATTCAATAAGCCATAAAAATAGAGAATTCTAGACAGCTCTAAAGAAGAATCAGTATTATATGAACCACTAAAAACGAATCTATGATACTGCCTTGATATTTTAATACCAGAACTATTGGGAAAAAGAGCATGAACAATAGACTTCTAAGCTCTACGTGACAATAGGTGTAGTTTGGCCCAATATGAATGATATGATGGATAGTATGTAGCTAGCTTTGTTTTCTTGTAGCTAGATTTTCCTCGGAGAAAAAGAATGCCATTAATAATGAAGGTTGGCTTCATGTGGATGATCTAATAAGTCTTGACCTCGCAATATATAAATATTCAGATTAATCCATCATCAACTTTAAGCTCCCATTACAGATATATTCAGGATAACCCGTTCTAGATACTTACGTTGAAAGTATTGTCACCCAAATAAGCTCCACACAGTCCACCCAAAGAAGCCTTTGTTCTACTGGTATAAGACCATAGGTAATAAGATGAGCAAATGGCCAAAGCTTCCACCCTGCCTGTAAATAAACCACACAAGAAACAGTCAAATGCATGGAAAAATGCAACAATATATGAATTTCAACAGGAAGTTGTTGAAGAGGAAATTACTACTGGATGAGATTTTTCTTGAGAAGAAACTACGGAAAATGTGAAATGTAGAACAGTTCAACTTTGATGCAGTCAAGGTCAATAATGTACTTCATCACCGAATAAAAAGAAAAACAAGTCAAACCACAAAAGATTTGAAACCTTCTTTTACAAACCCAAAGGACTTACTTTATTACTGATTAGACTGTAATATACTTTATTTGCTGGCTTATATGCAGGATTTTACCAGAGGTTTCTATTGTTTCAATCTATGTTTGTGTGATTCCTGTTGAAGCATATACTCGAGGGTTGAGTGAAGGCAAACTCCCCATCCATTCATTAGATAGAGAAGATCACCAAGATCTCGTGATCCACTGCCAAACTTATTCCAATTCCAAGATCTCAGATAGAATTAATATTGATTTATTGATTTTAACTGAGATCTCTAATTGAATTGCTCATTCAATGAGCATTCTCAATATTATGATTTGAAGAGGACTCGAACCTCCAGACTCAGAGGAAATCTAGTGAAAAGACTACATATAATTATCTTTCAGTTTCCAATTTTGTAAAATCCTGGGTATCTCAACTCCATTGGGATAAAAACCTAGGAAGGGTAGTCAGTTGGATCAAAGATTTGGCTCTCCACATTCTGAAATAAGGAAAAGGTTCTCTTACCGTTAGCATGGGCCAGAATGTTGCCTTCAACTCACTGAAAATACTGAATGGAGATTCAAGTCGCAAGAATCCCAAAACTATAAAATAGATACTGTTCCAAATTGCTGCCCATGCAGTTTGGTCAAAGGCCACTTTGGCAGGAACCACCCACCAGTCTTGGAAAGGAAATAGTTCCTACAAAACAAGCACAAGTGCTTAAGCGAAATACAGTAGAATAAAATATTTGCTAAGAGTAACTTGCTAAATACAAATTTAAAGCAATGATCACCTCGCAAAACTGGTAATAATAATGAGAAAGGGAACCATGTAGAGTGAAACCAACAAGGCCTGATCTAAACATTCGAGTACGGTCAAACTCAAATAAAGGTTTTCCTGCAAAGCACTGCAAATCACATAACAAAAATGAAACAAATTTTAAAATAAAAATCTTACAGTTATAAACAGGTTTTAGATATCTATTTTGCAATATGCATTAACCTGTGCAATCCAGTCTCCTAGAGAGTAAACCACTCCGCTGATCACCATTTTGGCTAAAACTGGGTTTGTCTTCAGAGCTTCTTCATAAGCAGTCCAATTGTGTTGAGGTGCATATCTTAGTATTTCATAAATGGTCCAACCCTAAAAGGAAAACCAAAAATGAACTTTAGCATATCTAAATGATGAACGAATTAATTATGCAGCCAGTTAGAAATATACAAACAACCATTATGCTAATCAAAGTAGTAAACTGAAAATCTATGCCGTTAAAGGCACTGCTGATGGCTGCTTAGGCGGCTATAAGCGTCGTTTAGCTCTTTATATATTAGATAAAATTCTGCATGTCTGAATAGTCAACCTGCCCTTTGACTGGTCAAAGGCGGTGCTTGGGCGAGTTCAACTATCAAAACGCCTTGTCCCGCCTATCGCCTTTGAAAGCTTAGGCTGAAATTAATTAGACATTATTTCTTAAATTTGAAATTCATAGCAAGAATGTTTTAAAATAGAAGAATTATGTTACCACATACAAATTATAACTTATACTGAAAATTTTCTACAATAGTTTACTCTCTCTACTCTGCCAGACTACATTTGTCACCAGCAAAAAGACTTTCAAATTCCAACAAATCAGTTCTCAGTTGGTTGATTTGTTGCTATTTGATTCACATGATCAAGAATAAATATATATAGAGTCGCATCTAACCATGTAACAAAACCAGAACAGGAGACACACACACATAAATATATTGCAAGTCCATTTTGACAAGATCAAAAAATTAAAACTTTTTATACAAAGCCTCAAAGTTTGTAACCTAAACTCAAAAAAAAAAAAATATAAATGTTACAGAATTTACTCATTTAGAGACTTACTTGCCAGTAATCGTGATCAATAGTGAGCAACTTGGTGATGGCAAAAGTTCCAGCAGCAAATACGACAGTAGCATTAATAGTTCTATCAATCAATTTCTCCATTTCTTCATTCTCTCTTCTTTCATCAACAGAAGCTGAAGAAGAAGAAGCAGAAGAGAATCCTTCAAACGACAACGTTCCCTCACTGAACCCGCCAACTTGACTCACCTGACTCACCAACTCGCCATCGTTCTCTCGTCCCATCACCACACCCTCTTGCATGTCCGTACAGTCTTGGCTCTGCACTGGGAGCACGTCAAGCTCTTCATGCACCACCGAATTCACCGCCCAGCTGTTCAAGTTTCTCTGCTTGTTTCTCGAGAAAATGGGGCGCTGGGAAAGTTTTGAAAGGAAGAAACTGTGGCTTGGAAGATGTTTTGAATTGGGTTTGTTTGGTTTTGAGACAGAGAGGAGAGTTTGAGGGGAGAGAGAGGCCATTGCTGAGTTTTGGGAGGAACTGAGTTCAGTTGACCGAGTTAACTCACTGTGTCGATCTAAACTAAACCGTTTCTGTCTCTCCACGTTGGAAATGTGGGGGGATTTCGCTTGATATAACGGGGTGGTTAAGGAATAATGCGGTGTTTTCAAATGTATGATATTGTTTTGTCTTTTCCTTTAAATCATGTAATTGACGGTCAGGATTTTGGGTTAAATTTAGTTTATTTTGACTGTGTACATTGACTTGGACGTTTACTTGTTGCCGTATCTTGGTTGTAGATTATTATTTTGGTTATGAAACATGAGATCTTTGTGTTTGTGTGGTGTTCGATGACGATTTGTGGATAAAATCTAGCATACAACTGGAGGTCCGATATCATTTTTATAACAAGGAAATTACTCCCCCTCCCTGCCGCTCCCCTCCCTTTTGTTCCCTTGCGATTTTACCTCAATATTCTTCCATTTGTGTTAAATCACTCACTCAATTATTATACATAGCAAAATTTATATATTTATGTATATTAATTTAAAAATAATTATATATTAGTTATAACTTCCTTTGCTATTTTATTAATTTTTTTTATTTTATAATTTTTTGATTTTTGTTAATAAAATTTCAGATTTCGTATTTATTCATTTATTTTTTTGATTCATTTTTAATTTAATTAATATATAAAAAAAATATAATTTAAACAAATAAAATTAATTTATAAAATAAATTAAAATTTATGTTTTTATATTTTTAAGAGTAACTTTTTATGTTGTTATTTGTACTATTTTTAAATATATATTTTTCTAATATACATGATAACATTTTTATAATACATAAACAGTGTTAAATAAATTAAAAAAGAACCACGAAAATTAAATGAATAAATAAACACAAAATAAATAATAATAATAAATATGAAATTTGTAATATTTATTAAACAAATAAAAAAGAATATATATAAAGAGCAAAAAAATATAAATTTAAAAAAATAAAATAAAATATATATATATATGATATTTAAATATATATATAAATATATATATAATATATATATATATATATATATCAATATAAAAAATTAAGATATATTTGGTTTATTAGGAAATTGAATTTTTGAGAAAGAAATTGGACATTTTCGCGGAATTTATGCGGAGACAAAAAGAGGTGGATGGCAGTGGATGGGGGAAGATCACTCCTCTTATAATAATTCAATAATTCATTATGATATTTATTAAAATATTAAAAAAAATATTAAATTATGCATATAATTTATTGATTTATTGATAATATGACGATATATTAAATTAAAGAATCACTCCGATTTTAGATGATAAATGCGGTCCACACAAGAAAACCTACGACTTTGGTTTATTTCATAGAAGGGGTCGGCGAAACGACGCCGGTTCAGCAGCTTTGCCAAGTTTTATTTTTTAATATTTAAGAGAAAAGAAGTGATAGAAATTTTATAAAAATATAATAAATTGTGATTTCTATATTTCAAATGTGTATACTAAGTTATATTAATAATAGAGAAATGATATACTTACTTCATTTTCTACTTATAATTTTCCAGAACGACGCTTGAACTTGCATTTTGGTGAAAGACAGTTTATTCAAGAATTCTCTTATATGATAACCAACAGCTAATGACCAAATTAAAAAAAAATAATAATATTGCTTCATACTCTGCCTCATTGTTTGTGGCCTCGAAGGCGAACCTTAGGGCGAACAATACCTTTTCACATTTGTCGCTCTTCAACACGATTCCAGCTCCCTTGCCTTGTGAGCTGGCAGATCCGTCTACTGACATCTCCCATTTGCCTTCCCCCACAGTCAATACCTGGGGTTCTGTGAATTCCGCGACAAAATCTGCCAGAGCCTACCCTTTTACTGCTACCATTGGCAGGTAAGAAATGTCATGTTCACTTAACTCTACCGACCACTTCATTAACCTGCCCGAAATTTCTGGTTTTTGTAGAATCTGTCTCAGAGGATAATCGGTGTAAACTCCAATAGGATGGGCTTGGAAGTAGGGTCGTAATTTCCCGGGCTGCAGTGATCAATGACAGGGCGACCAGTTCATGTACCAGATATCGCGTCTCGGCATCTAACAGAGCTTTGCTGACATAATATACTGGCATTTGGACCTTGTCGACCTCTTGTATTAGCACCGAACTTACTGCATGCTCTGAGACAGCTAAGTACAAGTATAAGGTTTCCCCTGGGAGTGATTTTGCTAGAAGCGGGGGCTGTGTTAGGTATTGTTTTAACTGTAGGAAGGCTTCCTCGCATTCCGGTGTCCAGTCGATTTCCTTTTTGGCCTTCTTGATGACTTTGAGAAATGGTGGCACTTGTCTGTTGCTCGGGAGATGAATCGATTGAGCGCGGCCAATCTGCCGGTTAGACTTTGCAATTCTTTTACCGTCCTGGGAGACTTTAAGTCCAGTACGGCTTGGATCTTCTGTGGATTGGCTTCTATGCCTCAGGAGCTTACCATGTAGCCCAAAAACTTCTATGAGGCTACCCCGAAAGCACATTTCTCTAGGTTGAGCTTTAAATTGTGTTTCCTTAGTAATTCGAAGGTTTTCTTTAGATCAGTCACGTGACATTTTGGCTCTTGGGACATTGTTATCATGTCGTCAACATATACCAACATTGACGTGCCAATGAGCGGTTTGAAAATTTTGTTGACCAGCATTTGAAAGGTTGCCCATGCATTCTTCAGTCCGAAGGGCATTACTTTATAACAGTAAAGCCTCTGTTCGGTGAAAAAAGTTGTTTTCTCCTCGTCCGCAGGGTGCATCTTGACCTGGTTGTATCCTGAGAAGGCATCCATAAAGCTTAGCAGTCCCTGGCAGGCTGTTGTACTACTACTAGCTGGTATATGTTTGGCAGTGGGAAGCTGTCTTTCGGGCATGCCTTATTGAGGTCGGTGAAATCCACGCACATCCTCCACTTTCCGTTTGACTTCTTCACCAATACCACGTTTGATACCCACTCCGGGTATTTTACTTCTCTGATGAAACCAGCTTTCAATAATTTGTCCACCTCGGTCGCTACTGCCCTGCTCCGTCCCTGATTAAAGGTTCTTCTTTTTTGCTTGACTGGCTTGTTGTGACGGGTTTACTGCCAAGCGATGATTGATGAACTTCGGATCAATCCCGGGCATGTCGTCGTGCCGCCATGCGAAGACGTCCGGGGAACTCCTTTAGACACCTAAGCAGGCCCTGTTTCAGGGTTTCGTCTAAGTTTCCCCCTATCTTCACGATCTTCCCAGGTCCGAAAAGTTCCGTCTCTTCTAGTTCTTCGACCGCCCCTAACCGGGCAACTTATTTGGCCGAGGACCTGTGTTCCCCCCTTGCTTCTTTTATGTCTTCATTCGCTTGTCTTTTTTGGGTACCTCCTTCAACGCAGAGGGTTTCCCGTGAGAGGGTGGCAAAACAGCTCCGGGCTGTCTTCTGACTCCCGCACACGATTCCGATCCCTTCTCAGGTGGGGAATTTTAACTTTAAGTAATGGTAGGACATTGCGGCCTTTGTCTTCATCATGAAAGGTCGACCGACAATGACTTGGTAACTGCTCATGCAGTCCACCACCGTGAAGTTTATCATAATCGTCCGAGTCTGGGACGAGTTCTGATCGTCATTGCTAATTGTATTCTCCCTAATGGGACGACCGTTGAACCCCCGAAGCCGTATAGGGGAGTGCCATTGTCGGTCAGAGCTGCATACTCCACTCCAAGGCCTTCCAGAGCCTCTTTGGAGATTATAATCCACTGCGCTCCCGGGATCCACCAGGATTCTGTCTACCTCTGAACCGTCGATTGTTGCCTTGATTATTAACGCATAGTCGTGGGGGAAACTCACTCCTCGAGCATCCTCGTCAGTGAATATTATTGGTACCGACCGACCACCTTGTATTCCCGAGGATTATTCCATTTCTAGTACCACCTCCGACCCCCGAGCCCGGCTGTAGTTTTTTCTTGACCGGTTAGAATCTCCGGTCAGTGTTTTTCCCTCATGCGATGATGTTTACCTGTCGGCATTGTGCCCTTTGTCTAGCCGCCATAACCTCATGGTCAATGTATTTATTTAAATATCCATTCCGAGCCAGATCTTCCATTTGTTCCCGCAAGTCTTTGCACCCGTCCGTCGGATGTCCTCTCAAATTATGATGTATGCAGTAGGATGTTTTATTTCTTTTATCTGGGGAGAAATCCCTAAGGTTAGGTTCTATCAAGAGGCATTTTTCCTGGATCTCCATGACGATTTGTCCTAGTGGTTTGTTCAGAGGAATGTATGTTTCTACTCTGACTACATGGTTTACTTGGTTCGGGATTCCTCTTTCCTGGTTGTTCCGAGGTATTGGCTTGAATTCCTTGCGTCTCGGGGGCGGTTTTTTGAACTCCATATCTGGACGGCAGGGGGCCTATGCCCTTATTGTCCTCTCTCTGATAGATGTCCCTCTCCGGGAGATTTTCTCTTCGTTCTCCAACAAAACGAACTTTCGGGCTATTTCCAGGGTTGTTGCATAATCCGGCGTATCTTGGATTCTTAGGTGAGTCCACAACTTTCCGACCCTTAAGGCCCCCTTTAAACTTTCCAAGGCCTCGAGAGACTCATATCCCCCGACCTCGAGCACCATATTATGGTATCTTTCAATGAAAGCCTTCAGGGGCTCGTCATCTCCCTGCTTCATGAGTCTTAACTCTCCAAGTGTCGTTTTAGGAATGCAGGCCCCTTTGAAGTGTCGTACAAATGATTTTTTGAGTTGCGCGAAGTTGCTGATGCTCCATGGGGCTAGACTTCTGTACCATAGAATGGGGGATCCGCCTAAGGTTAGGGGGAATACTTTGCAAACGACATCCCCTACTACTCCTTGGACTTCCATTAATAGGACAAAGCTTTCAATATGGGATTTTGGGTCAGTATGGCCCTTGTAGGGTGTCATGGTAGGCATGTTGAATCGCCTCGGGAATTTTTCCGACATTATTTAATCTGCGAGGGGAGATTCCTCCTCACCATCCCGGGCATCTCCTGTATCGGTCTTGAGGTTTACTCCCCACTTGGTCATCTCTTTCCTCAACCAAGACCTCATGTTGCTCTGAGTTACCATGCCGCCTCCTGCGGCCTTCTTCGTGTCTATTTCCTCGGGTGTGGCGCTCCTCGTGACTTGAGGTCTCTCGTTCAGCCTCGTCATACTTCCTTTTTTCCCTTCTGATGTTTCGGGGGCTATCATAGGAGGAATCTGGCGGCTGTCTTTCCGTCTTCCCTCTTCTTCTTCCCACGTATCCTCCGTTTGCGAATCTTTTTCTACCACTACGGATTTTACCCCGTAGGGGCCCCTCCTTCTGGGTCTATCGTCTTCACTTGTATCTACAACTTTTTCTCCTTCCGCCGTCTCACACCTCTTCTCTGACTGGTTCCGGCTTCAATCTCTTGTTGTTCCTCCCTCCATCCTTTCTAGTCGGTCCATCATGGATTTTAGAAGGGCTTGGTTTTCCTCCATTTCTTTCCTCATGTTTTCTTCTATCTTCTCTATCCATTCTGCTGTCGGACTTCCCGACGACTGGCGATTTCCATCTTCTGGCATCATCTTAATACGCGAGCTACTTTTTTGTTGGAGGCTCCCCACAGACGGCGCCAACTGTTGACGGCTGATTTTGGTTTCAGGGCAATATGAGAATATTACTCTCGAGACAATCCTCCCTCAATGGTGAATTTGTTCGGTTAAGGGGAAACCAAAAGCAAATTTAGCAAAAGACAGATAAATACGCCAATCGACAAAGAGATTTAACGTCGTTCGGCAGATCAGATCCAACCTACGTCCACGGGCACAAAACGAATGGTACTTTTATTACCGAGATATGCTTCTCTGATATCTCTTGTGTTTTACAAGTCTGATTGCAATGATCTTGATATTGATTCTGATGCCCCTTACACACATTCTACCCTCCTATTTATAATAGTGCAGAAATCAGATTCTTTCTTTTACAAGGGTTCCCAGTCAAACCAACTTCCCTTTCCCATAAGGATTCCTAGTCAAAAACTACCTTAACTTCCTTTATCCTACTAGGACACTGACTTACTAGTTTACCCTATGAAAGTAGGATAATTTGTCATCTTATCTGCAAGAATATGATGCATTGTCTTCCTGAGCACGCCTCACCATGTGCTCGGTCTTCATGAGGTCGGTCATAGTGGTCCATTGGACTGAGAATGAGTATGCCGATCTGATAGGACACTGACTTACTGACTTACTAGGACACTGACTTACTAGTTTACCCTTTATCCTACTAGGACACTGACTTACTAGTTTACTCTATGAAAGTAGGATAATTTGTCATCTTATCTGCAAGAATATGATGCCTTGTCTTCCTGAGCACGCCTCACCATGTGCTCGGTCTTCATGAGGTCGGTCATAGTGGTCCATTGGACTAAGAATGATTCTGCCGATCTGATAATTGCTCGGTCATCCGAACTTAAGTGTTCGGCCATTTACTCATGTGGTCGGGTCGGCATTAATGACTTCGACCGATAAGGGAATTACCATTTTTACCCCTGCCGTACTCCTTAAATAACATAGGACCTGAAAACACTATCAACATTTTTAAATCACTCTTACGACTAAATTTGAGCACAAAAATTGGGATTGTTTTGTTGAAATTTATAAATAAAACATATACAGTACATATAATTATGTCGGATGAATTAACTTATTTCTATAAAATTTATTCAAATATATAATTTGGACTATTTAGTTTTTATGGAAAAATTTTATAAAAATAAAAATTAATAACACTTTTTTTTTAAAAGTAAAAAATTAATAACGCGGAAACAAAAATATCGGTGATTCATTGACGGAATTTTATATGGTGAGGACCGTTTCAAGCCCATAGAGAGTGAACGAGGTGTACGTTTGATGGGCCCAGTATGGCCCACATTTATGAATATCTATTATTGGTCAATCACAAGATAATCTAAAATTTTGTAAACCATCCAAATTTTCATGGTCATGCTTGAAAATATAAGTTCTTATTTTTGTTTTCTTATGGAAATAGTGTACATGAAAATTATTGAATTAGTTTTTGGATTTTCTTTAATTTTTGTGGCTAGTGAAAAATAAAACACACTTTTAATTATCAATGGTCTATTATCCCCGGTGGGTGGTGTGGGGTGTCTTGTGTGGAAATATTTTGGTAAGATTGAATAAAACAAAAATTCGTACTTTTTTTTTCTTTTATAACTTAAAAAAAAAATTTACTTTGAAAATAATTCTTGATTTGAATGCCTGATTGGTAGAAATAGGATATCTAATAGTCCTTGTTGTTGGCGACTTGATCGCATAAAATGATTTTGATGACGTCAACGCGAATGAAGACTTCGACGTACAAACACGAAGCATTACAAAAAGTGTCGAAGCATATGGGGTGAAGAGCGAGAATATGAAGACTAGCGGCAAATCGAAGATAATGATTAAGAGCTAAATTTTATTGTAAGTGAGTTTACTCAAGTGATCTAAAGCTCTTAGGAATCATACATTTTGCATCACTTGCATTTAAAATGACTTAGAATGCTAAAAGAATCATTTGCACCAAAATGAACTTCATGCACAAGTGCATCAGTAAATGATCTTCTAAAAACTAGAAAATGGTTGAATTAAAATTAAAATGATATACCATTAGATAGATATGTGTCTCTAGTTTGCTACGGTTCAAACGGAACACAATTCCGATGTATAGAACTTTTTCTAAAGCCATTTTACTACAACATATTCAGATGTGCGTTTTCTGCATATATGTCACATTAGACAAATTCCATAAAATTCATATTAATGTTTTTGGAGCTGAAGTTTTTACAGAGGCTAGATATATGTGTCTAGTTTATGTAGAAATTTACGGATCATGATTTGGAAATTTCTAGAGAAAGTTATGGCCAAAATACCAAGTGTCGTCAGTCTTGACTGGTCATCAGAACTGAAACCAGGGAGCTCCAAACCGGTCCCCATACCGGTTTCCATACCGGTCTAGCCTTTATTGTGCAGTTACTGAAACCAGGGAGCTCCATGTCGGTTTGCTCGCCGGTCTTCATGCCGGTTTGGCTGAGAAAATCATGCTCTCTGGAACCAGGGAGCTCCTCGCCGGTTTCCATACCGGTTTGCTCGCCGGTCTAACGGCTAGTTTTTTAAACGTTAGGAGCCGTTGGAACCCTAGACCGGCATGCCGGTCTCCTCGCCGGTCTCGCTGTAAGTTGGGAAAGCTTTGCATTTTATTATAAATAGAACCCCAACTCATTTGCATTAAGTTAGAGACTTGATACACAACCTTCATACATTCTCTAAAGCAAATACAAGAGTGTCTTAAACCTTCATACACTTAAACACTCATCCAAGCTCACACACATCTTCATATCATTTAGTGAGCTTAGATCACTTGGGTTTGCAACTCACACAATCTTCTTATTATTTGTGAGTGCCCAAGTGTGTTTTAATTCTTCTTTATCAAAACACTTGCGGTTTGTGAAATCCCATTTGATTGGGTAAGTTGTAAAGGTTGTGAGTGCGCCTACGAACAAAACTCAAAGTTGTAAAAGGTTCGGAGTGCGCCTTTGCGGAAAACTCTTGGTTACGAGTGAACCACGAAAAACTCGATTCTAGTAGAAATCTTCAAGCGAGGCTTGAGGGAGTGGACGTAGGCACGGTTTGCCGAACCACTATATATCGCGGTGTCATATTTCTCTTTCCCTACTCTTTTACTATTTGCAAGTTAATTTGTATTTACACTTATTGATTAGAAACTTGCATATAGGCTATTTATTGGAATAGAGAAACTTGGCCTAAAACTCCCATTTGGTAATAAGAGCTAAAATCGGCAAAGATTTTATAATTCCGCATTTATAGCGATTACCCAATTCACCCCCCCCTCTTGGGTATAGAGTTTCTTTGTCGCTAGTGCTTGTAGGTACTTTCACTTGTTTGGGTGGTCAAATAATCACTTATTTGATAATTTAACACTGAAAATGTGTTTGATAAATATATTTTAAAAGTGATTTTTAAATAATCAGTTTTTGTATTAAATACTAAAAGTTGGTTATGATAATTCCTGAAAATCAGATATTTTTTAATCACTTTTTATAATGAGTGATATCAAATTTTGTCCTCATTTTAACAATATATTTACATAGATATCCCTAATAATATTTGCATAGTTGATGACCAACTATTGACCGGTGGGGTTGACCAACTTTGACTGACGCTGATCATATCATTTTAAATATTTTAATTTATTATGCACTAAATATTAAGATAAATGAAAATGAATTATTTAATAATATACATAAATAGTAAGTAATTTATGTCTAATTTGATAATTTTATTTGTGTATAAATTTTAAAAGTTCATATTTAATAAATTATTTCAAAAGTGATTTTTATAAAATCTAAAATTACTGAACGTCTTTTCAAAAAAAAAAAAAGAATTCCTAAAAGGTTAAAACTACTAATGCTCTTCTTTCAATTTAGTTCAAATACAGAAGATCATTCTCATTTAATTCATATACATGTAAAAAGATATAAATATACATGGTAAAATAGTATTACAACATTGCCATAAAAAAACAAATAAAAAAGTGAAAAAAAAAAAAGAACGCAAATTAATTTTTTTTAAATGAGCTCTTTCACTTTAAAATTAAAAACTAAATATCTCCCAAAATATAAAGTGTTTCAAGAAAAAATTATATATTATCGATTTATAAATTATAAACTTTATAATAAGTACCATGATCGATAGGGGTGTTCATGGATCGGGTCGGGTTTTTTCAAATTTTGTGAAGTCTAGTCGGCGTCTGCGAAAAAATAATGATTTTTTTATTTATTAATTATTTTGAAACATAAATATTAACTATTTTATGTCCCGAAACTTATCATACATATAAAATTTCAAGATTAAAATGTAATAAATAACTGAAATAATAGTAAAAACTTAAAAAACTAAAATAAAATTTTTAGAAAACTAATAAAAATTATTTTTTCCGGGCCGGGTCAAGTTGCGTGGTCAAACCCATGAACCGATCGCAAAAATCGGGTCAGGTTTGGTCAATCCTAAATTGCATAATTTTTTTTAGAACCCGCCCTGGTCGGGCCGTGATTTGTCCCGACCCTATGAACAACCTTAATGATCGATATATTTCGACCAAAGAATGAGTCAAAAATAACTATTACACTTAAAAGTTACTGATTAGCCTTTTCAAATATTCATATTTATTTCATCTAAACTCCAAATCACAATCTGTAAGAAGTCACATGTAGGAAATTCTCTAATATTTATAATTATAGGAGAGACATGTCCCTTAAAAGTGTTTTATAGGAAAATACACAAGTTAAATACACATATCATTTAAAATTGATAGAAAATGACCTTTGAAGTTAAATGATATTATGGAGAGATACAAATCTTAGAAGGATTACATCCTAATCTAAATGGTGTCTATCCTACATGCCTATAAAAAAGGGTCATTGAGTTCATTTTTATTCATTCAACTCTTTTTCTTCTTCACTTATCTTTAGGTGAGTTTAAGGTCTTTATAAATAAAAGAGAGTTTCCACCATTTGTTCATAGTTCAAGTTCTTAAAGAAAATAGTCTATTTTACAAGAAACAATCAAGTATCCTGGAAGAACCATTAGCCACAAAAGATATGTAGTGCACTAATTGATGGAGTTGGTGCTTGGAGTGTCAATCTGATTTGTACATTTTATTATTTATTAATAAAATAACTATATTTTTCATTTCATACTTTATAATGGTATTGTCATTACGCGCATTAAATTGATGTATATATATGCTAAGAATGACATCGACCTTATAATAGTCTTGACACTAGGTGTAAACTCTTCTTAGAGTAAATATTCCTAGTCGTTGGTTTTGGAATACGGTCGAATTCCTATAACCTAGAAGACTAGCACATATCGTATATTGGAATTGAAGTTCCAATGGTTTAACCCGATGTACCGTGAGTTTTGGAAACTCATATAGACATGTGGGTATTCGTTGAAGCGAATACTGAATGACTCATAGGTGATTCCTAATAGTTGGAAGTACACACCACCGTTAATAGGAATCCCCTCGAGTCAAAAGTGGGTATTTGTTGTTGTAGACTACATCTCCAAATGGGTTGAAGCAATCGCACTGCCATCAAACGGTTCAAAAGTGGTGATCAAATTCCTTAAAAAGAATATTTTCACTCGCTTCGGAACACCTCGGGCTATTATCAGTGATGGTGGCAAACATTTCTGCAATAAATATTTCGATGCGCTTCTATCCAAATACGGAGTTACTCATAAAGTTGTCACTGCCTACCATCCTCAGTCAAATGGACAGGTTGAAGTTTCAAACAGGGATATCAAAAAAATCTTGGAAAGAATCGTCGGATCAACAAGGAGTGACTGGTCTATAAAACTGGATGACGTATTATGGGCCTATCGGACAGCTTACAAGACACCCATTGGTATGTCCCCATATCCTATGGTGTTTGGGAAAGCATGCCATCTGCCAGTTGAGCTTGAACACAAGGCGTACTGGGCACCGAAGAAGTTGAATCTTGATCCACAAGCTGCAGGAGAGAAACGACTTCACCAACTCAACGAATTGGAGGAGTTTCGTCTACAAGCTTATGAGAATGCCAGATTATACAAAGAAAAGACCAAGAAATGGCATGACCAAAAAATAGTGCACATATTTTTGAAACCGAGGCAGCAGGTGTTGTTGTACAATTCACGGTTGAAATTTTTCCCTGGAAAGTTGAAATCAAGGTGGTCAGGTCCATTTATGATCACTCAGGTTTTACCATATGGAGCTGTTGAGTTACTGGATCCCAACACCAACGAAACATTCAAGGTTAACAGTCAGCTTGTCAAGCACTACTGGGGAGAATCATTTGAGCGACAAAAAGAAAGTGTCACACTTTTTGCAGGTAAAGTCATTTCACGATGGAAGACGTTCTCGCAAATCTTCACAAGCAATTTCCTTCTCTCCCTCAAAAATCTCTGATGAAAGTCTACAAAGCTCGCTTGGAACGGATGAGACTATTGATGATCAAAGGTATTCCAACTGACATTCGTTGGATTATTGAAGCACGGGTCCGATTGGCAGGTGAGTCTTCTTACACTTTTATTTCACATCTGTCTGGGAATGGTGTCTGATAACCGTGAAGATAAGATTAATTTCATTAGGGATGGCTTGAGTAAGGAGTCTTTGGATGACATATCTAAAACTCTTGAGACGCATCCCAGTGGATATGTGTATCACGAAATTCGCGTGTTATATACATAATTCCAAAAATAAAGACAACAGTTAAGTCTCGGGAATCTGTCTCAAAAAGACATTGTTGCCAATTTTTAAGAAAATTGGATGAGAAGCTTGTCCCTGACGCATAAACGTCAATCAAGCTGTATATTATTGTAAATATTATATCTCTTTGTCATTTCCTAATAATTGTGATTTGTTTTTTTTGTTTTCTTTTATTTTCTCCGGCAGGATCCAGACCGTTTTAACCTTTCATGATTTACTGTTTTGCTACTTATCGTTCTTTGGAAGATAGTAGTGCTATTATTACTCACCCATTTTCAGGTGTTATAAATTCAACTCATCTTTGCACTTTTGGAGGCATCCAGATTTGAGAAAAGAAACATACATAAAATGGAAGCTACTTCAAGAAGACGAGTTGTAAATATCTGTGTCTTTTGTGGCACTAGTGTTGGTACTAAGCCACAATACGTAGCAGCAGCACAAGAATTGGGACAAGTCATAGCTGAGAAGAATATGCACCTAGTATATGTGGAAGCAGTCTTGGACTAATGGGGATCGTTTCAAAGGCCGTATAGGATGGAGGCAGTCAAGTTCTAGGAATCATCCCAAAAACCATTGGCAGAGGCAGATCTTATAGGATCATCAAACAGAGAAGAACTAATCGTGCCAGGTATGTCTGAACGACTGGTGGAAATGATTAACCGTGCTGATGTTTTTATTGCTTTGCCAGGTGGTTTGGGTACGTTGGAGGAGATTTTTACAGTGCTATCTTGGGGGAACTTGAACATACACCAGAAACCAATTGGATTGTTCAACGCAGATGGATTTTATGATTTTCTTTGTGTATTTCTTGATGATGCCCGGAGAAATGAGTTCGTGTCAAAACCTTTAAAAGAACTCATCTTCACTGTCAGAACTGCCCAGGATTTAATTGACCAAATCTTAGCCTATGAACCACAAATTGACCCTATCATTTCCAAGATAAAATGGTCTGATGATGATCGTGGTAAGAAGCGTCGGATAAATCTGGATCTCAACCTTTAATTTCTTTTCTAGATGTAGAATTTCAACTAACCAGGTACTATCTTATGAACTCAACTTCTACTTTTTAAGACATTGGGGACAATGTCTCATTTAGGTTTGGGGGTGGAGAGTAGTTGATTAATATCTTGTTTGTATGTTGTTTTTATTTTTAGTCCAAAATTTTTCGAAAAATACAAAAAAAATTGAAAAATTTTACAAAAAAATATTTTGTGTTTTTGTGTTTTTAATTTGATTAATTGGGTGAAATTGATGTGAGATAGCTGTGTAAGGAGTTTCAACTCCTGAGACGTATCTCAACCTATTTCGAAACAAGTAATTTTTTGTTGTTTATTTCCTTTTGAATTATTTAATTTGTGAATTCTCCATAAAACTGACTAAAATGAATCTTCATATGCTCAGTTGACATGTATTATCAACATACATGGTAACATACAGACATGAGTTGTAATTGACAAATTTGTAATATTCAGTGCTCTAGTTTAATTGGAGGAAGCATCTAAAAAAGCGATGAGATTAAAAAAAACACATCTGAGATCCGAGTTATTAAGTCTGTATGGGTGTTTCAACACCTAGTGCCCTAAAACCAACTGGTTTGAGAGTCACTGGCCCAAAGCTCGTTACATGGATCGAAAATGTTAGAAAAAATATATATATCTGAAGTCTGAGTAATAAGTCCGTAGGAGTGTCTTAACACCCAGTGCCCTAAAACCAACATGTTTGGAGTCACTGGCCCAAAGCTCACTACATAGATGGAATATATTGTATATAAATTAAAAAAAACAAAAAGAAAGGAAAAAAAAAATCAGAAAAATTATTCCATTGCTGTAAAAAGGTGTGAATTCTGATAAAACTTTAGGACAAAAATATTACTCTCTTCTCAACTGCACTTGTGACTATTGTGGGCAAAATGAGTTGATTAATATTTTGTTGGCTGTGTATATGGAGAATGGTAAATATAATTAGAGAATTTACTTATTCAGTAATTTAGAAAGAAAGAAAACAACTAGTAACTTGGAGTAGAAGTTTCACATGTTTTGTCACTAACTTTTTTATTCTCTTTTCTATTGTCTTTTTGCTTTTTGTGTGCATTAGTTTTACTATCTTTTTAATTTTATAAAATGTTTGTAGGTATAATTGCTGTAAACCCCCACGAGACTACAACTCGTCCACTATGGACACCTAGGGGTTTAAAGGCTTGTTGCATATGCTAAATGCAACTGTGATCCCTACGAAAGTGGCTTAGCTTAAATTTTATGTTATTTTATTTTGTGTTTTGCTCGAGAACTAGCAAAATATTAGGTTTGGGGGTGTGATAAGTGGTATATGTATCACTATTTCCCACTCATTTGACCTAATATTTTGTATAGTTTCTTGAGTTTTGTGAATATTTTGATGTGTTTTGTGTTATTTTGTAGATAAATATAGTTTCAGGACATACTGGAGGTGATTTGGGGCTAAAACAGTGAAAAAGGACATCAAAGGGCACTTGCGCCGCTTCATGCTAAAATGTGTCGTGCCACGTGTCAAAATCTGAGAAGTCTACTAACATGCGCCGGATGCTAACGTGCGTCTGCCACGTGTCAACATCAGATGAGATATGCTAATGTGCACCGTGACACGTGTCATCATCATATGGTGTCGACAATCGTCATCGCCACGTGTCGTCCATGTGTCATCCACGTGTCAGCCACGTAGGCATCCACATCAGCAACATGCCAAGTCAATGTGCCACGTGTCAGCCACGTCATCATCAGCCAATCATTGCATGACACGTGTCGCAATCCTATGGTGCCGACAATCAACATCGCCACGTGTCATCCACGTCATCGCCACATCAGCACAATCATTGAGTTGCCGACGCCATTTGCCATGTGTCACCTTATCCACCTGCCACGTGTCGAACTCTCCGCAAGCCACGTCGCAAATTGCGCGCGTCGCGTCGCGACGCGCAGCCTATAAATTCAGCTCGAAATTTCAGTTTCAGATATACCTTCCTCTCTGTAATTCTCTGAATAAATAAGGAGTTTGTATCTAGTTTTCTTTAAATTTCAGTTTTGTAATTAATTTTATTTACTTTCTGTAATAGTAATTTACTTTCTTTACTTTCTCAGTTTTTACTATTCAGCTATGAGGAGGTAACTTCCCCCTGCTAGGGTGAAAGGTAAAATTTTTATTACTGCTATTTAGATTAATCTCCATTAATTATAATATATTTACTATTTAAAATTTGATTTAACAAGGATACCGATATATTGATCGGTTGGTAATCAATTATAAACTGGTTTTAACCTGACTAAGCATGGATACCGCGTGGTTGGTCGGTTGGTAATTACCGCCTATATGGCTGGTTTATGGACAAATAATGATACCGCATTTATGGTCGATTGGACTTAATTTGACTTAATCAGGTTACCGCCTATATGGTTGGTTGGTAATATCACACAAGTTAATATATTATATTAAGGGAGATATCTAAAATAATAGTGATAAAATTAGATCCTCTAGCCCTAGCATTTTCTTTTATTGTATTTTTTCTTTATTTATTTTCCAGCATTTTACTTTTCAGCATTTTACTTTATGTCTTTTATTTTTAAGTTGTTACCAGTCCTAGTTATGTGTCGTAACTAAGTTAGTTATCTGGGGTTGTGATGAATTCCAATATCACCGGTTTATAAGGGGTTATTTTATAGTTTGGGTAATTTAAGGGTTTATTTATTAAGTCTTAAGCTTAATGCATCTTGTTAACCGGCCATTAATAAGATTGATCTGGTAAACTTAAAATAAACTTGACAAATGAATTTTAGGTTTTAGCCATAGACTTAATAGCCTATGATCTTCCTTGAGGATATATAACCCTTTAATAGATTTTCTTACAGGATAGACATATACCTGTCGGGCAGGGATAACCATAATTGGAACTTAATCTTAATAAATCCAGGTAATTTGGTTGACATAGACATATGCTTCAATTGAGTTATACTGGGTATTTGCATCTGACCATCGACATAGGCTTTTTCATAATTTCGTGTTCCAGGTTAGTAAACCGATATATTACACAAACATGAAATAACCACTTCATCTTTAAAAAGATATTGGAAGAAATCACAACCCTGGATAGTTTTATAAATTTGAATTTTCCTCAACCTACTTTCGCGTAATTTTATTTACTTGTTTTTAAGTTTAAAGGCATCACACAGTCAGTCAATCTGTTAGATACTAGTAATCATTTGGTCTCATAAAAATTAATAGCTTAGGTTTTAAGTCCTCGTGGGATCGATAATTTTTATACTACTTGAACGATACGTGCGCTTGCGTTATACACGTGTGATTTCGCACCGGTCAAGTTTTTGGCGCCGTTGCCGGTGACTTATTTATCTTTCACTATTAGTTTTGAGGTTAGATACATTTACTTGTATCTAATTTCTATTTGCTTATTAATTCTGTTTTCTTGTGTTTCAGGTTCTCAGAAACTACATGAGACGAACCTTGAACTCCGACCGCTTGACCCAGAAATTGAAAGAACCACAAGACAGTTGAGAAGGGAAAGGCGAGAAGGCCAAGAAGCTTTAGTCAACATGGAACCTGAACCTTTGGAAGTTGCACCACCAATACTCATTCGAGATAGAATCATTCCAGTGGTCGATGGCTTCATTTCCTGTATTATACTCCCTCATTTACCAGCAAATGCGTGTGAGATCAAAACATGCATTCGGATGATTCATCAATCAGTTCAGTTTGGGGGGAATAGATCCTAATGCCCATATCAGCAACTTCCTGGAAGTTTGCGACACTTTCAATTACAACCGAGGAGTTGAAGAAGCAATGAGACTGCAGGTTTTCCCATATTCCTTAAAAGACATAGCAAAAGCCTGACTACATTCACTACCAGCAGGTTCCATCACAACTTGGAACACTCTAGCCACCAAATTCCTTGCAAAATATTTTCCACCAGCCAGAACAGCAAAACTGAGGAATGACATCACATCCTTTGTACAACATGACTCGGAAACTCTCTACGAAGCTTGGGAAATGTACAAAGATTTACTCCGGAAATGTCCTCACCATGAGATTCCAAAATGGCTTCAAGTCCAAACTTTATATAATGGACTTTCTGGACTGATGAGAACCACAATTGATGCTACTGCTGGAGGAGCTTTGATGGCAAAATGAGAAGATCAAGCCTGAGACTTAATCGAAGAAATGACTAACAACAATTCCTTGTGGCCAACATAAATGAGCATGATTCAAAGAATTGTTGGAATTTATGAAGTTGGAGCCAACACATCAGTTAATGCCAAGCTAGATCAGATATGAAAATTCATGGAGACTCTCGGTATGCAAGGCAATATTGGATCCACAAGTTCACCATATGGAGGAGCACCAGAACCAAACCAATAAGAAGAGACGGTGAATTATGTCAACAATTTCAACAGACAGAGGAACAATTCATATTCCAACACCTACAACCCAGGGTGGAGGAATCATCACAATTTCTCATGGAGCAACAATTCAGGGAAAAAGAACTATCCACCACCCGAATTCCAACAGCAACAGAACAAAGGCCAGGAGCAGGCAAATGAACCAAGAATTGCGGAAGTGCTGACTCGTTAAAAAAATATAATGCTATGTTTCATAGCCAATCTGCCTCTATTAAAGCACTGGAGAATCAAATTGGACAACTGGCCAATGTCTAGAGTTACAGACTGCCAGGAAATCTTCCCAGCAACACAGATTCGAATCCAATGAACCGAGGGAAGGAGCAATGTCAAGCCATTACTTTGAAAAGTGGTACTGAGATCAACACAGATGTTGGAATCAAGGCATCCATTGAAGAAGTTCCAAAAGATGCAGTTCCACAGATGGAGGAAAAAGAAGCAAAGGAAAAAGATCAAATCACTCCACCTCCACCTTTTCCTCAGCGTCTTCAGAAAAACAAACTGAACAAGCAGTTTTCTCGATTCCTGGAGGTGTTCAAAAAGCTGCATATCAACATTCCATTCGCAGAAGCCTTGGAAGAAATGCTCAGCTACGCCAAATTCATGAAAGACATTCTTTCATGAAAATGGAGATTGGGAGATTACGAGACAGTAGCATTGACGGAAGAATGCGGCGCCATCATTCAGAGGAAACTTCCCCCGAAGTTGAAAGATCATGGCAGTTTCACTGTCCCATGCACCATTGGAGAACATTATATCGGTAAGGCTTTATATGACTTAGGTGCAAGTGTTAATTTGATGCATTTTTCTATTTACAGGAAACTGTAAATTGGAGAAGCAATGCCTACCTCAGTCTCTCTGCAACTTGCTGATAGAACACTCGCATTTCTAAGAGGTGTTGTTGAAGATGTGCTAGTCAAAGTCACAAACTCATTCTCCCAGCAGATTTCATTATCCTTGACATGGAAGAAGACAAAGATGTACCTATCATCCTTGGAAGACCATTCTTGGCTACAGGTCGAACTGTTATTGATGTATAAAAATGAGAACTAACCATGAAAGTTCAGGACCAAGAAGTTACCTTTAATATTTTCAAAGCCATGAAATTCCCGGAGTGATGAAAAAGAGGAAGAATATTTCAGAGTTAATGATGTTGATAGTATCATCCAGGATACTGATGCAGTACCACCTCCCACAGACAACTTGAAGCTTGCATCACCAACATGACTGACAGCGAGCTAGATGCTGAAATCCTGAAATGTATCAACTATCTTGACAAACCATTCGGTTCAAATCAACACCGCCAATTGAAATTCTGGAACTCCCGAAGAATGAGCGAATCAAGCCCTCAATTGAAGAACCACCACAGTTGGAGCTGAAGTTACTTCCGAGCCATCTCAGGTATGTTTCCTTGGAAACTCTTCTGAATTACCTGTTATTATTTATTCTTCGCTAACATTGGAGCAGGAAGAAAAGTTGTTGAGAGTGTTACGAGAACACAAAAGAGCCATTGGCTGGACTATAGCAGACATTCAATGCATTAGTCCATCATTTTGGATGCACAAGATTCTGATGAATGATGAGTACAACCCACAGTGGAGCATCAACAGAGACTCAATCCAATCATGAAGGAAGTCGTGAAGAAAGAAATCATCAAATGGTTGGATGCTGGCATCATTTACCCTATCTCAGACAGCACTTGGGTGAGTCTTATGCAGTGTGTATCAAAGAAAGGAGATAAATGTAGTCACAAATGAAAAGAACGAGCTGATTCCAACAAGAACTGTGACTGGATGGAGAGTTTGTATGGACTACCGGAAGCTGAACAAAACAAAAAGGTAAAGACCATTTTTCGCTGCCATTCATTGATCATATGCTGGACAGACTGGCGGGACATGAGTTCTATTATTTTCTGGACGGATACTCGGGGTACAATCAGATTACCATCGCCCCAGAAGATCAGGAGAAAACCACTTTTACATGTCCCTATGGTACTTTGCATTCCGCAGGATGCCATTTGGACTATGTAATACTCTTGCCACATTCCAACGTTGCATGATGGCCATTTTCTCAGATATGCTGGAACAGAGTATGGAGGTTTTTATGGATGATTTCTCTGTGTTTGGAGACTCTTTTAACCACTGCTTGCAAAATTTGGAACATGTATTACAAAGATGTGAAGATACCAGCATGGTACTCAACTGGGAGAAATGCCACTTCATGGTGCATGAAGGCATCGTCATGGGACATCGAATCTCACAAAAGGGAATCGAGGTAGAAAAATCAAAGATTGAAACAATTGAAAAACTACCTCCACCAACATCTGTCAAAGGGATTCAGAGTTTTCTTGGACATGCAGGTTTTTACAGGAGATTTATCAAAGACTTTTCCAAGATTGCTAAACCTTTGTGCAATCTTCTGGAGAATGATGTGTCTTTCAACTTCACCAAAGAATGCCATGAAGCTTTTGAGATCCTAAAACAGAAGCTAGTTTCTTCTCCCATCATTGTAGCACTAGACTAGAACCTTCCATTTGAGGTAATGTGTGACGTTAGTGATTTTACTGTAGGTGTAGTTTTGGGACAACACAAAGCAAAGATTTTCCACACCATTTACTACTTCAGCATAACTTTGAATGAAGCTCAACTCAACTACACAACCACTGAAAAGGATTTGCTCGCAGTTGTGTAAGCTTTTGATAAATTCCGCTCATATCTGCTGGGTCCCAAAGTGGTGGTCTACACAGATCATTCAACAATCAAATACTTGATCACGAAGAAAGATGCCAAACCCAGATTGATCTGTTGGATACTTATTCTACAAGAATTTGACGTGGAGATCATAGACAAGAAAGAGACATAAAATCAGGTGGCAGATCATTTATCGAGACTCGAGAATGGAGAAACAGTTGGCAAAGAACTGACAATCAAAGAAACTTTTCCAGATGAACAGCAGTTTGCCATGAAACATCATGATGTCCCTTGGTATGCTGACTATGTCAACTATATAGTTTCGGGAAAATGGCCGTTGGAATGGACGACTCAGCAACGAAAGAAGTTCTTCAAAGAAGTCAAGCACTATGTTTGGGATGAGCCGTACATGTTCAAACGTTGTGCTGATTAATTATTGAGACGGTGTGTTCCACAAGAGGAGGTCAACAGTGTTCTTCAACATTTTCATTCATCACCATATGGCGAACACTTCAGCGGAAACAAAACTGCAGCCAAAGTCCTACAATCAGATTTGTTCTGGCCCACTCTTTTTAAAGATGCTACTTGTTTTCTCTTCAATGTGACATGTGCCAGAGAACATGAAATATTTCAATGAGAAATGAAGGACCTCTGCAAAACATTCTGGAAGTGGAGATATTCGATGTGTGGGGTATTGATTTTATGGGACCCTTTGTGCCATCGTTCGGAAACCTGCACATATTTGTTGTTGTAGACTACGTCTCCAAATGGGTTGAAGCAATCGCACTGCCATCAAACAATTCAAAAGTAGTGATCAAATTCCTTAAAAAGAATATTTTCACTTGCTTCGGAACACCTCGGGCTATTATCAGTGATGGTGGCAAATATTTCTGCAACAAATATTTCGATGCGCTTATATCCAAATACGGAGTTACTCATAAAGTTGCCACTGCCTACCATCCTCAGTCAAATGGACAGGTTGAAGTTTCAAACAGGGAGATCAAAAGAATCTTGGAAGGAACCGTCAGATCAACAAGGAGTGACTGGTCTATAAAACTGGATGACGTATTATGGGCCTATCGGACAACTTACAAGACACCCATTGGTATGTCCTCATATCCTATGGTGTTTGGGAAAGCATGCCATCTGCCAGTTGAGCTTGAACACAAGGCGTACTGGGCACTGAAGAAGTTGAATCTTGATCCACAAGCTGCATGAGAGAAATGACTTCACCAACTTAACGAATTGGAGGAGTTTCGTCTACAAGCTTATGAGAATGCCAGATTATACAAAGAAAATACCAAGAAATGGCATGACCGAAAAATAGTGCACAGACATTTGAAACCGAGGCAGCAGGTTTTGTTGTACAATTCACGGTTGAAACTTTTCCCTGGAAAGTTGAAATCAAGGTGGTCAGGTCCATTTGTGATCACTTAGGTTTTACCATATGGAGCTGTTGAGTTACTGGATCCCAACACCAACGAAACATTCAAGGTTAACAGTCAGCGTGTCAAGCACTACTGGGAGAATCATTTGAGCGACAAAAAGAAAGTGTCACACTTTCAGATCCAGCCTAACGTTCGAGAAGTCACGTCTAGCTGACGACGTTAAACTTAGCGCTCGCAGGGAGGCAACCCATGCAATTTGTGTATATATTGTGATCTGGTGTATTTTATTTTTGTGTGTTTAATTTTTGCAGGTAAAGTCATTTCACGATGGAAGACGTTCTCGCAAATCTTCACAAGCAATTTCCTTCTCTCCCTCAAAAATCTCTGATGAAAGTCTACAAAGCTCGCTTGGAACGGATGAGACTACTGATGATCAAAGGTATTCCAACTGATATATGTTGGATTATTGAAGCACGGGTCCGATTGGCAGGTGAGTTTTCTGACTATTTTATTTCACATCTGCCTGATTTAGGAAGAAGCACCTATGCTAAAAAGAGAAGAGCTAAAGGAATGGGTGTATGCTATAAATGTGCTCGCATGTTTTATGATACTCGTTGTCGTTCTTTGGGAATGGTGTCTGATAACCGTGAAGATAAGATTAATTTCATTAGGGATGGCTTGAGTAAGGAGTCTTTGGATGACATATCTAAAACTTTTGAGACGCATCCCAGTGGATATGTGTATCATGAAATTCGCGTGTTATATACACAATTCCAAAAACAAAGACAACAGTTAAGTCTCGGGAATATGTCTCAAAAAGACATTGTTTGCCAATTTTTAAGAAAATTGTATGGGAAGCTTGTCCCTGACGCATAGACGTCAATCAAGCTGTAAATTATTGTAAATATTATATCTCTTTGTCCTTTCCTAATAATTGTGATTTGTTTTGTTGTTTTCTTTTATTTTCTCCTACATGATCCAGACCGTTTTGACCTTTCACGAATTACTGTTTTGCTACTTATCGTTCTTTGGAAGATAGTAGTGCTATTATTACTCACCCCTTTTCAGGTGTTATAAATTCAACTCATCTTTGCACTTTTGGAGGCATCCGGATTTGAGAAAAGAAACATACATAAAATGGAAGCTACTTCAAGAAGACGAGTTGTAAATATATGTGTCTTTTATGGCACTAGAGTTGGTACTAAGTCACAATACGTAGCAGCAGCATAAGAATTGGGACGAGTCATAGCTGAGAAGAATATACACCTAGTATATGCGGAAGCAGTCTTGGACTAATGGGGATCTTTTCAAATGCCGTATAGGATGGAGGCAGTCAAGTTCTGGGATTCATCCGAAAACCCTTGGCAGAGGCAGCTCTTATAGGATCATCAAATGGAGAATAACTAATCGTGCCAGGTATGTCTGAACGACTGGTGGAAATGATTAACCGTGCTATGCTTTTATTGTTTTGCCAGGTGGTTTGGGTACGTTGGAGGAGATTTTTACAGTGCTATCTTGGGGGAACTTGAACATACACCAGAAACCAATTGGATTGTTCAACGCAGATGGATTTTATGATTTTCTTTGTGTATTTCTTGATGATGCCCGAAGAAATGAATTCATGTCAAAATCTTTAAAAGAACTCCTCTTCACTGCCAGAACTGCCCATGATTTAATTGACCAAATCTTAACCTATGAACCACAAATTGACCATATCATTTCCAAGATAAAATGGTCCGATGATGATCGTGGTAAGAAGCGTCGGATAAATCTGGATCTCAACCTTTAATTTCATTTCTAGATGTAGAATTTCAGCTAACCAGATACTATCTTCTGAACTCAGCTTCTACTTTTTAAGACATTGGGGACAATGTCTCATTTAGGTTTGAGGGTGGGGAATAATTGATTAATATCTTGTTTGTATGTTGTTTTTATTTTTAGTCCAAAATTTTTCGAAAAATACATAAAAATTTGAAAATTTTTACAAAAAAATCAAATTTTTGTTATGTTTTTGTGTTTTTAATTTGATTAATTGGGTGAAATTGGTGTGAGATAGCTGTATAAGGAGTTTCCACTCTTGAGACGTATCTCAACCTATTTGGAAACAAGTAAATTTTTGTTTATTTCCTTTTAAATTATTTAATTTGTGAATTCTCCATAAAACTGACTAAAATGAATCTTCATATGCTCAGTTGACAGGTATTATCAACATACATGGTAACATACGGACATGAGTTGTAATTGACAAGTTTGTAATATTCAGTGCTCTAGTTTAATTGGAGGAAGCATCTAAAAAAGCGATGGGATAAAAAAAAACACATTTGAGATCCGAGTTATTAAGTCCGTAGGGGTGTTTTAACACCTAGTGCCCTAAAACCAACTGGTTTGGGAGTCATGGCCCAAAGCTCGCTACATGGATCGAAAATGTTAGAAAAAATATATATATCTGAAGTCTGAGTAATTAAGTCTGTAGGGGTGTCTTAACACCTAGTGCCCTAAAGCCAACTGGTTTGGGAGTCACTAGCCCAAAGCTCACTACATAGATGTAAGATATTGTATATAAATAAAAAAAAAACAAAAAAAAAAAGAAAAAAATCAGAAAAATTATTTCATTGCTGCAAAAGGTGTGAATTCTGATAAAACTTTAGGACAAAAATATTACTCTATTCTCAACTGCACTTGTGACTATTGTGGGCAAAATGAGTTGATTAATATTTTGTTGGCTGTGTATATGGGGAATGGTAAATATAATCGGAAAATTTATTTATTCAGTAATTTAGAAAGAAAGAAAACAACTAGTAACTTGGAGTAGAAGTTTCACCTTTTTAGTCACTAAACATGTTGGCTCAAGTGCCGCTGCTTCTTTTTAAAACATGCAACTATCATTTTGCAATAGGCAAAGAGTCAAGAATGAAAATGAAAATAATCTGCAAATCAACTCTCA
Organism: Zanthoxylum bungeanum; assembly: GCA_019454045.1. NCBI lineage: Eukaryota > Viridiplantae > Streptophyta > Magnoliopsida > Sapindales > Rutaceae > Zanthoxylum > Zanthoxylum bungeanum. The sequence goes on along the minus strand of SKCR01033344.1, from coordinate 202,051 downwards.
TTTGGCAATAAGAGGCGATCTTGACCTTCAACAAGCTTTGCAGATCGAATCACATCCCCAGTTTTGATCTGTGGCAGAATGTCTCTCCCCGCCGTTGTGTACCTGCAAATTGGAATAATATGTGAAAAAAAATATATAATGAGTTCATGTATTTAAAAAGGTCTCTAGCTTACAACTTCTAGCAAAGGAAACAAAACAACATATTAGAGGTTTAAATATTTACCCAAAAACAGAAAATTGCCCTTCATCGAAAGATAATCCCCCTAAGCCAGCCTACAGAACAAGGACATGGTGAAAACATATCAGTCTAGATAAATGAAAATCTAAGTAGATACCCCAAGGAAAAGGAGGAATAAGATTCTGTTAAGACAGAAAACGAATGAGATAATCAATGAAACTCAAGACTTGTATTTAAAATTGTCATTCTATTGCCAATAACATCTGGGTTCTGCAATGTGCTCACATTTCTTTTGTCATAGAGGTAGAAGAAGAACTGATAAGGGGCAGAGTACTCCTCTGAGTCTTCACTATGTGCCATTGCAACAGCTCCATATACTGATAAAGGAAGAACCGGCAATTCCCCATCCTTTCAAGTGAAAATTAAAGAAAAAGAACAGTTTAGGGAAGATAATGTATTGTTAACTGCAACAAAAAATTTGCAATTTGTACCTGCACATTTAAGGCTGTTCTGTACAATGGCTCAAATTGCCCTGATGGCATTATTTCCAAAGGCAAATTGTTACCGCTCTTCTTATCAGGACCATTGTCTGTTAGAACAGCTTGGTTTGTACAATTTAGCCTCACCCCATCATATGCTCCATCAATCACCTGGAAATTTATCAAATTGTCTCGTGAATTTTATCAGGAGAATAAATAAGGAGAGAGTGGAAAAACCCAAGAAGCAAACGAAGCTACTATTTTATTACTTTAAAAAATGTGTGTCCATTATTTAAAAACCTAAATCCCCTCACTAGGCATCATTATGTAAGACACTATAATATTGATAGACTCAAGAACAAATTTCTGAAGTGATTACAAAATTCCCAAGACGAGTGTAAGGAAATAGAATGGTTATTGAGTCTTTTCATTTGTTTAAAGCCACTGTTTCATCACTATGAAGCATGAACTGATAATAGAAGTGAAAAATAAAAAGGAGAAACCAAGATTACATGACGACTGTACAAGGTTCATCCCAAAGCTCAGGTGAGATTCAACTACCTTACCAGCTTTGCGAAATTCCCGGCTGTTAATGGTGCTGAATATCCATCTAGAACAACCTGAATCAATTGAATGAGAATTAGATAAAGTCTATGATAGAATCAATTAACAGTCAAGTAGTAACAGATAACGGAATAACACAATAAGAAGAGTAGCAGCAAGATAATGGCTTCTTTTGACTATAGGAAATTCACAAGTTTACGGTAATTCAGAAGTTAACCCAGGACAAGCATAGACTTATTACATTATATCCTGTTGTAACCCTACGAGACTTGATCATTGATCCTTTTTTCTTAAATTTTCATTTCTTTTCTATGGGGAAGTCTAAGGATATGAAGTGAGATCAAGACAGTTGATCCATCAATCACCCATCAGCAGATAAGTATCACCAGTAACAAAGGAACTAACACACCTAAAACTTTTAGAAAAAGGCCAAGCTCACAGTTGACAAAAACTTATGCATGCAATAATCCTCTCTCACAAACCAAACCAAAGAAAGCCTTTTCCCACTCTGTGGGGTTGGCTACATGAATCTTTTGACGCCATAGTGCTAATTCAGACTTAGATTTATTACCAACATGAAAATAATGAAAAAAAATATAATAATGCTCAACAAACTTATATATATTACTAACCTGAATCGTCGCAGTTTTCCTTGGTTCACCACCAGCTTCAGGGGAAAATGCTGAACTATCTCCCTTCTCAATGGTAAGTTCAACTGTTGCTCTCCCTGTTAGCCTAAGAAAAAAACCCAATTCTAATTCTAGAAGCACAAAACCATTAAAACGTACTTGTCTTTTACAACAAGATTTGATTCATTGTGGATATATAAATAAATCAAAGGACCATAAGCATAGTCTCAACATCAGAATAAATTGTTTCAGTAACACAACTTTCTACAATATCAATCTAACAGTCATCATTAAAATAGAGAATAAGAAGTTAACAGACAATCCCCTGAAAAAAGACTGACCTCGGATATTTCATGTATTGCTCCGGCAGCAAAAATGATAACCCAGGAGCCTGTTGCAAACAATATTAAGTTGAGATTTTTACATGTACTTATATTCTCCAAGTAACACAACTTTCTGTTTGAAATTATTGGAAACCGAAGAAAGGTTGTCAAGTCATTTTTTGAATATATATACTACTCATAGAAGGATCATCTGAGATTAGAAAGGAACTGCAGTAACCTGTAGCAACTCCAATTCTGCAACTGTATCCAGTGAAGATGCAAGGCCAACAGATACTTTATCTGGGTCCTGATCCTTGATACACTTTAGAAGTGCTTGCAATCCACCCTACCGAAAAGAAAACTGTAATATCATTTAAGTGTGTTCACCAATGAACCATGCAAACCAGGTTTTGTAATCAATTACATAAGCTTTTGAAGATAAATTATTCCTTGGAAGACTGCAGACATGTAAACGAGATAACAGTAGCTTATAGATAGCTTTCTTTACATTTTCTGTTTCTTGCTAGCATATAATTATTGTTGACGAAAATTTGAGGGGAACTTGACAAAAGATGATTCTATAAGGCACGTTTATCGCAATCTTTCAAGAAATGTTTCCTCCCTCTGGTTAGTAACCGCGATATCACAAGGGATATGTGAGGAAACTTTCTTTCAGGTCGAACCCTGATGCGTCAACTTAAAGCAATATTCGAAAGAACAAATATTTAGACAAATTCCAACAATTATGCAGACAAGTAATTCTGGTTCTTTGTAGACATGTAAATGAGATTAAAAAGCTTGTAACACTCTACAACGACTTTAAACACTGTAATTGTTTTAGTCAACCTAACACTGGGCATAATAGAAAGTGAATATGAGTGACAGGAAATGAAAGATATATGATGATTCTGGTAGCTTTCTCATATAAAATTAAGCTGAATTTCTTCTTCCAAAGTAAATTCTTATACCTTCCCATCAATGAGAGATGCATACAGAGCAGAACCCTTTTCCTTTAGATCCGCCGGGATACTCGCCAATATAGAATCCTTTTCGTCCATTGCTATCTAAAGTCAGAAAAAAAAAATCAAAAATGAAAATTTCCATGTAGTGAATGATAAAAGATGACTAGAATGACTAGAAGAAAAGAAATAGATGAGGATTGAGGTTTACAAATTGAATTAAATATAACAAGAGAAAACATTTCAATTGCATGATAATTTCCAAAGAAACAACACCTATGGAATGAAAATTTGCAAACAAAGTAGCAGTCTGCATAAGCAGAAAAGAGATGGGAGTGATAGCAATGATTTGAAGCAAAACCAAATAGTGAAATGAAAGGACTTCCTGAAATTATTGGGGAAATTAGCAAACAAAAGTGGAAACTTAAAACTTTGCAAATCTCTCTGTTAGTTGATTTTTTTTGAGTCTCAGTAGGCTGAAAACTGTATGTTAAAACCACTACTATTCTAGAAGGTCATTCTCGTTTTTAATACAGTATTTGTAACCCCAAAAAGAAAGGGAGAGAGGGAGAGAGGGAGAGAGAGATTGAAAAACAATACCTTTAGAGCTTTCTTCACATTACCCTCCATGGTTCCGTAAGGCTTTCTCTGTGGAATCCTTAGCAAAAATGAGATATCCTCCAAAGAAGCCTAAAAAAGGAGCAAGATACTGACTGGTTACTATGTAAGTTGGAGAAACAAAAACCAATTATATTTACAATATCAACCTGTATCGCCTTCATGTTTGTATTTGCAGGGATAGCCCTTCTTAAAGCAAGTTCCCCAGTTCTTGGGACCTTCGTGTCAGGAGAATAAAGCACCGCGTGTGCAGGGGAAACTGACCAAAATTCCCAGCCAACTAAGCATAGCGGAGATGAAATTTGGACAAAAATAAGAATCGTTGTAATCAAAGTCTTAACTGTCTTCATTCCATGTTGAAAAGTTGATATGAACAATTTGGAAGGAAGACCATGCTGGTACACCAGTTCCTGCATGATCGTAAATCCATTTAAAATCTGAGAAGACCTCAAAAAATAAATATAGTTCCAACCATTCTTCTGGTCCAAAACTATAATTCTAATAAGTCTGTAAAATAATAAGAACTGAATCGGGAAAATCAGACAAAATTTCAACTTTACTAGTCATGACCCATGAGAGGCAGAATTAGCTGCAACAATATAGGACAGTTATTATGTTATATTAGCGGGCTACTGACACACATTACATTTATACAATCATGTAATATTGAAACCTCAGCTCATGGGCTCAAGCGGCAAATTATATTTGCATGCACATTATAGCCATCACTAGATGGAACGGGAAACATAAGCTAGACAACTGCTACACTTTACTTGTGCAAACATGACTCAAACAGCAACTCTGTTGCTATCTCTACTATCCCTTCAAGCACCATTGCTACAGACAGCTTTTGTGATAAATCACACCCCAAATCCTTCCTATTCATCTCTATTTTTATCTCCATCATCATCATCATGCCTGCATGGGCACTGACGAAGGCAGTAAAAGGAGAAAACAATATATAAGATTTTGTAGAAGCATGAGTAAAAAGAATAGATCGATTAAAGAAGTCAAATACACTGACAATAACATCCCCATTCTATGATTAAGGCCAGATTTGATTTCTGGTCCTCTATACAACCCAATCTCAGGTCCTTACTATTCACCAAGCAACATTATCAACTAGACCAAACTGACACCCTTTCCAACCATCATTTAATTTGCAGTCATCTTCATATCCAATTATTGCATCATCATTTAAAAATAATATCAATTACATACAAAAACAAAGAGGAAGAGGAAGAAAACCTGTCAACAACATCTTAAATCTCATATTTGTCCAAAAATTCTCAACACCAAACACTTAAGTTCGGTGGTCATGAGTGGAGCCACTAAGGCCTCCTGCTCAATCCGCAAATTCTGAACATTTGTTAAATGTGCCCTAAAAATTAATGAAAAGCCTGATTTATTAATGAGATAACTTTGATTTACCCCCTTTACGAGCATCTACCACTTTTATTATAATCAAATTTTGCCCCCACTGAATCAATGATCTGGCTACTCAACTCATGATCATAACAATGTGCATTAAGAGAATAGAAAGTTTTTATCAAAATGGGGTTTAGATCTAAACCAAAGATACTTTAATCAGTTTCACACCATAGAAAAACTAACAATAAGAATTTCAAAATTAAACTAATCACCACATACATTGTCCTAGCATGCAATTTCTTTCAATTACATACCGAATCCGCATAGCGTTGATTCATAAGAAAATTTCAGATGATGTAAATAAAAATAACATTATATATCGTGCCACCGAAAATGTGAAAACATTTGCAACTACAATAATATACTTACCTTTGTATCATTGTTTGTACACTTGCAGCGAAGCTTGAAATGGGCAAATCTTGCAGCTTCTTTTCTGTTGAGAGGAAATGTGAATTGGGTAGAGAGGAAATTGCGCTTCGGAGCTGCGGAGTAACTGAAAGAGAGCTTGTGAGAGAGAATGGGAGAGGATAAAGTGAATGCCATGAGATGAAAGGAAAGTTGGTTGGTTATTGCAGATAGAGGGACGATTTTTGGCGGGTCTAATCTTTACATGAGCTAAGGCTTATCTGGGAAGTCTTCGATTGGTTTCGTATGATTTTGGTGTTAGAATGACTATATTACCCCTCTGGATTTAAATTTACTAATTTATTAGTCGGAGAGGGCTTGGGTATTAAGGGACAAACCCAAAAAGTACATTTAAAAGTTTTTATGAGTTCTTCTTTTTTTTTTTTTTTTTTTTTTTTTTTTTTTTTTAAATTTCCGTAGAAAAGCTAAAAAAAAATATGATAGAAAAGCCCTGGACCGGACTTAAACAAAAAATCCTGACCCAATTTTTCAATTATTATTATTTAATTTGAAAGGATTGCTAATATCCCAGAAGCAAAAGGAGAAATGAGGGGCTCGCATCTGATTAATTAGTTGGTGAGGTAATAGTTCCGTTAGGGAACTTATTCCAATTCCAAGATATCAGATTTCTTGTTTTGAGCTTACAATATATATGCTAAATTTAGCATTAATTTATGAAAATGATTTTTTAAATTAAATATATATTTACCCTTTTGGAATCTAATTTTTTATACTTATATATCTAGAAATAAGTAATTATAAGTACCGACCCTTCTGGTAATTTTCCTCTAAAATGCTAGCTAATTACTGTCTTCATTAAGACTAAAAACACTCATAATAGTTATATTAATCAACCTTCCATATAATGAATCTATGATAATTATAATTTTTCTTGTAATGAATTTATGCATGAGTTAATCAATCAATGATTTATATAATATTATAATTATTTCAAAACCAAATACAATCATTCTATATCTATGCATGAATTAATCAAATTGAAGCTTATAATAATTATCATTAATCTCTTTGACCGTTAGAATTTTAAGACCTCTCATGTAACTTCGATAGTTTGATACATTATTTGTATTTGTTTTCATATTGGTCTTCTTTATTAATTCTTAAATTTCATGTTGGATTGATAAATTTTATATAGATTTATATCTTGTATTATATAATTTATATTTTCAGATTTTTTCAAATATATTATTTTAATATTTGTGTTTGGAATTTGAAACCTGTTAAAAATCTGATGGATAACGTTGCGTTTTTGGTAATAACTAAAATCCGTAATGAGTGGGTTTTTCAAAAAGAATAAAACCCATAAGAAACATGATGTATGTTTGATATAAGCCTACTTCACTTGATTAACACACACCCACGTATATATTATATGTTGATGGCTGATTTTCGTCTTTGCAGCAATAAGGGAATATTGCTCCCGGGAATAATCTTCCTTTAATAGTGAATTTGTTTGGTTATGAGAGATCAAAAGCAAACTTTGACAAAAGGGAATAAACACACAGATCAACACAGAATATTAACGTGGTTCGGTGGATTGGATCCAACCTACGTCCACGGGCACAAAATGGGTGGGGCGTTTTATTTCTGAAATGTGCTCGACCGACCTATTTTATGATCAGTCAGTGTGGAAACCGAGCTGTTTGTGAGTATAGTGTTACAAGATAACTCTAATTCTTCCTTTGTGATCTCTTTTTTTGAAATCAGCTATCTCATAATCAACCAACCCTTACAAATGTGTTTCCCTCTCCTATTTATACTAGTAAATAGGCGGTGATATCCCCCCTCTAGATGACACCACCCATGTGAATTCATTAATGGGCTTCCTTCCCCCAATGCCACTTGGCCGAAAATATCTTACTTCATTTATCACTGTGTCTCATCACATTATCTTGTAAGAATGGTGTCCTATCATCTTATCCTATAAGAATGAGGTGGTGGAAATATCTCGTCATTTGCTCGGTCTTCATGAGGTCGGTCACAATGGTCCTCTGAACTGGGAATGACACTACCGATCTGATAATGTCCGACCAGCCGATCTGATAATGGTCGGTCATTTGTCATCAAGTGCTCGGTCTTTACTGTTGGCACATGTCATGTCATTTGGTCGGTAACACCCTTCTGGCCGGGTCGGCATTAAGGGTATTGGTCAAAAGGAAGTTACACTTTCTACCCCTACCACACTGTACAAACATCATAGCACCAGAATTTACCACCAACATCTGTCTCCTAGTTCTCGGTTCCAACAAGTGTGCGAGTTGGTGCTGGGAACTATAAAAAAGAGCGGTATGTCCGGTCAATTGGCGGCTGGTTTTCTAAATCCAGAAAAGTGAATCACCTCGGCCCGGAACCATTTTGCCTTTGGTGCAACCTATGTGCTCGGTCATGCATCTTTTCAAACGTGTTTTCCAGAAGGAGGTCGTCCCTCGAGACGCGCAGCCGTCACATCCCATTTAATTGTCATCAAATCACTTCTAGGGTTTTATCTGAGCCTGAAACTTGTCAACCATCTGCTAGTTTCCCGCCAAAAGAAAGCAAAATCAACCGTTCATGGTTAACTCAGGAGACGCCCAATCTCTGCCGTCCATTCAATTCTGGAAGATCACTTCTGAAGGTGACATGTGGCTAACATCCGATGTTCTTATTCAATCCAATGGCTAGAAAGGCACCGAACCGACTATAAGAAAGCAGGAATCACTGTTTTTCTCTTTTTTGAACATTTTGAATTTTCCCAACTGCAAGAACTCTCATCTCTTCCGACCGTGACTAGGGAAACCAACGAACGACCAAGCCGTACAGAGCAACATTAAATCCTTTGAGGAGAAGCAAGTAAGTCTCTGAACGACCTCCTTGCTTTACGTTTCATGAGTTGTGAATCCTGTTTTTTTTTTTCTTTTTTGAGTTTGTTTGTGTTTTTGCTGTATGTGGTGAGGTACGTCTCTATTTTGGGATTTTCGTAGTGAATCTGTGTTTACTAGGATGATTGGTAATAGGTTAGGATAATTTCGGGTTGTTTTTTGGCTTGTGTTTGGCTTGATGTAGTTAGGAAAAGACTTTTTGTTTGTGGACATTGATAAGGCATATAGAGACTGTAGGCTTAGTTCCCTGGAAACTTTAGGATAACTGCCTGAGTTCCCGGTAGTTTGAAACTGACCATTGACTGACCTTCTCACCCATTTCGGCTGTCAGGAATGTCTGACATCGAGTCTTCCTCGGCAAACCCTGCAAAACCTCCGTCTCCACATGCCAAAGAACTTTCCTCAAGCTCGGGGGCACCCATCATAGAGGACCCTGATACCACCCATACTCCCTCCGAAATTGAGCAAGACACTTACCACCACAAAATCCCTCGGAAGGATCCGGAGCCCGGCGAACTCGACTGCTCGGCATTGGATATGAATCAGCCCTCCAAGATATCTGAGGATGATCTGGCCCTGCTCCGACAACGCTATGAGATTCCAATAGACATTTCCCTTGAATTCCCTCGCCCATTTGATCGTGCCAGCCAACCTGATGAGGGCTCGGTTGCCCTTCTTCCAGCCTTCTTCGAATGTGGACTTCGGCTACCCATGCAGCGCTACTTCACCTGGATTCTGACTGAAATGGAAATCGCCCCATGTCAGCTGAGCCTGAACAGCTGGAGGATTCTGGCCAGGTTGTATGTGATTTGGCACCGGGCAGGCCTCGGTGAACCGACCCTTGAAGAGGTGAAGAGGCTATATAGACTGAAGGCCAACCCCAGAACACATCACGATTGGTACTATCTGTCTGCCTACGCCGAGTCATCCAATATTGTCCGCAAGCTTCCCAACTCTAATAAGAAGTTCAAAGACACGTGGTTCTGGGCTACATGAGATTGGGGTCGGACTTTGAGAACATTTGAAGAGGAGACAGAAGTCTCTGAAATCTTCAGGGCAGGAGATTAGGAATCAAACCCTTAATGTTTTTATTTCTCCCATGAATGATAGAATTCTAACTTCTTGATCCTTCCCAGCCTGCTGGAGGGACGCTCCCAATGTCTCTCATAGGGTCCGGGTGCGGATAATGCTTGCTCGGAAATACGCTGACCATTGGAAGAAATTGGTCAATGATGCGGCCTTTGTTGAGTCAGGCCCTATTCGAACTACTCCTCCGAAGGTCCCGGGGCGGATAGGTAGATTCTTAGTAACCTTCTAACTAACCCCTTGTTTGCTAGGCATAGTGATGACTTGAAATTATTCAGATTCCGGACTGACCACGTTTTTGCCTTTGTCTTTTGCAGGAATGTCGAAGAGATCAGAATACCTTGATCAGTTGGCCGATGCAACAAAGAAAACTGGTCAATCTGGAGCCGGGCCTTCTCGGAAACGGCCAACCGGCGCCGAGGCCAAAAAGATGATTGTAGGCACTGCATTTTTTTATATAAGTCCCGATGATGAGTCTCACATGGAGACACTACCATTTAAGTCACGGAAGTCGCGGGAAACGGACGTCGAAAGGGAAAAGTCAGAAATTGATACATGGTTGGATTTAATTCGTTTGCTTAGCCTCGGGTTTGCTCGTTAGGCCTCTGTTTTAAAGCTATCCTTGGCCCAAAACCCCGCAAGCCACACACCGAGCCCAGACACCACCAAGCCACACACCAAGCCCACCAAAAGGGACCAACCACACGCCCAAAATCCTAATTCACACCCAAAGCCTTCCAAAATAACAAATTCACACATTAAACACATGTTGAAATCAAATCAAATTACCTTCCCAAATTAAAGAAATCAAATTAAATCACCTCCCTAATTAAATTAAATCACATGCCTAAACTAAATAAAATCAAATTAAATTAAATCACCTTCCTAATTAAATTACACCACTTCCCTAATTAAAGAAATCCCATAAATCATTTTCCTAAACTAAAACAAATCACCACCTCCCTAAATTAGAGAGATTCTTCCTTATAGCACCCTAATTAAAAGATATCTGCATAATTACACAATATTTATTTCCTTCCCGAAAGGACAACTCTAACCCTCTCCTATAAAAAGACACGCAAACCTGACTCTCTCCTGGCTCTAACCCACGACAATCACAAGACCTTCACCTTCACGCTCAGACCTCAAATAAACCACCACCCACGCTGCTCACAAACCCTCACTGCCATGCCACCTCACTCCATCTTCACGCATCAACCACACGCAGCCCCACGCACGCACAACCCTTCACCAATTCAACGCATCACACAGCCTTCACAACTCACAGCCCTCAAACACACGCGCACTGACCGAACTCACACACACAGCCTTCAAACACACACAACCACCACTCACAACCCTCAAACACACGCACACTGACCAGACTCACACACACACAACCCTCACGCACACACAACCACTCACAGCCCTCACGTACCAGCACACTAACAGAACTCACCATCCAGCAGCCCTCATTCACGCCAAGACAACAACCTATCCAGCAGCCTTTATCCTACCGTGAAACACCATCAAAATAGCCCCCAGAACTGAGAAGAAATCATCCCAAAACAGCCCAAAAATCAACATTTAAACTAGTCCAGTAAAGTCCCTAAAATAGCCCTTATCCCACCGTGAAACACCATTAAAACAGCCCCAAAAAATACACCTAAATAACCACAAAACAACAAGTTAAAATAGTCCATAAAACCGTAGAAACAGTGACTAGAAAACCGTAGCAAAACAGAGAAAACAGCAGCCCAAAACAGCGAGGCAACGAAGGAAAACAATGAACCAGTAAATCAGAAAAGTTACGGAGCATCAACCCTTCCGACGACCGCGTAACGCACTTCCAAGAGGCGAATCAAGAGGTTAGACCTGAGGGCACCCTTTTATTTATTGCCGTTATTTTTCGTTATTTATTATCCTTTCTTCGCATGCGTATTGTTGATTTATGTATGTTGTGTGGCCATGGGATGAATGATTGTGTGCTATCTCTTGTGTATATCGGATGGAAACCCGGACGTAAATTCCGTAGCCGAATCCGAATGGACGGTAGTGCGATCTGCACTCTGGATACAATTCCACGTACCGCTTGAGAAACACACATATTTCGTTTCATCTAATCTTGTGTTTATTCGTTGTTTATTAGAAATAGTATGTTATTTTTATGCATGGTTTAGTTTTTTAGTATGTTATTTTTATGCATGATTTAATTGTTTAGTATGATATTTTTATACATGATTTATTTATGTTTCCGCATGTATTAATTTAATCTATTCATAAGATTGTGTGCTTGACTTTACTCTGACTTATTTTTATGCATGCAAACTTAGATATAGGTTATATGCAAACTTATATATAGGTTGTATGCGAACTTAGATGTAAGTTATTGTTGCGTAGATTTGGTTAGATTATTGCACAAATCCATTCATTACAAGTGGCATAAGTAATGGACCATTCCGAACCCAACGGTTTGAGGTCTTCCCTTGCGAGAGGTGAGTGCGGCCTTAAATCATTTTCCCAGTTCACACTGGGTGGCGACTCAATTTTATTTCTCCAGTTTAGTTCCCCCGCAGGCTACTCCGTACTCCCAACCAGGCCACAAGCCTGGAACATCGTCGCCGATTTTTGTGTCCTACAGTCTGGCGACTCCACTGGGGATAGAGAATCGGCCCCGAAATAATGCCTTGTAATGTTTGTGATTTTTGTTTTAGTTAACCGTGTCTACAGTGGGTTTAAGGGGTTTAATCAAAGGCACTATTAGAGCTAGGTAATGGTTTGGTGTCTTCCTTCAATCACTACCTTTCTATAAGGAAAAGATGTGAAGGCACTGGATAATCATTTACCCAAAGCTTACCGTGATGGACTAATTTGGAGGACTTATTGTTTATTCCTGTCACCAATGCAATAAGAGCCTAAGAGGCTTGGGTATTTAAGAGAGTTCGCTCCACCCTCCCTCTGGGGAATCTTCAATAGGAAATCTATTTGACAGTCAGTCATGCATCATAACTCGTTGGCACGTACCTTAAGGTATAAAAAAGGTGCGCTCACTTGGTCGCTCGAACCCTTGAGTGGGGAGACCTAGTTGTGGGCAATCCTTCGCCAGCAGAAGCCTTTGTCTACACTCCTATAAACCCGCATGTGAACCATAGTTGTATGACCTATAGAAGCCACCCTTTTATACTTGTGTTTGGGACCATCATCATTTGGATTCAGTTAGACTTCTTGTCGTGAGATGTGAACTTGTTGGGCCACTTAAACTAGGACGAGCTCGCCTCTTATGACAATTGAGCTAAAAGCTTCTAAAATGATGATGGGCCACTTTATGTTTAGACCCCTTATCATTTGAATTTGTTTAGCCATGTTATCGCAAAAGTGTAAACATGTTGGGCCTTTTTCAATTGGGACAAGTTTGTACCTCGCAATAGTATGATTGAATGCTTTAAAATTATAATGGGACAACTTATATATTCCATGCATTGCACGCATATATTCTAACATACGATTTTAAGAGACACCATAGATACCCGTTGGGTTAAGGAAGAGTGAAGACTCGTCAAAAGGCCGTTAGCGAACATGAGCGAATCATTTAACGAGGGATCTCGTATGGATCAGCTAGAAACTAGTCTCACCAAGGTTACCGAACAGTTGCAAGCTTTGACCACCGCTGTGGCCAGTATGCTTTTGCCCCACGCTGGGGGAGGCTATGAGAATGAGAGGCGTGAGGAACCTCCGAACAGATTGAGTGATGATATCCCTGTTTTTGATGATGACATGAATGAGTATGCCACGGGAAGGATAGCTGGGTCTCAGGCTGAATTGCAGAAACTCCGAGATCAGGTAGAGTCAGTTACCCACAAGATGTGGGGTAAGCATGAAGATTTGATGGACTATGAGGCGATGACTTTTGAGGAGCAGCTGCCGGCTCAGTTCAAGATGCCTAACATAGCCAAGTTCAACGGGAACGGGGATCCGAGGGTCTATCTCCGACAATATGTTTCTGTGATGAGTTCAATGGGTTTGTCGAAGCGTCGGGTTCAGAAGATGTTCAGGATGTCACTTGAGGGGGCACCTGTGGTATGGTATCACGACTTTGAGAGGAAAGTCAATGATGATTGGAGGGCATTGGCGGAGGCCTTTCTGAAGCAATATGTCACAGACTTGGAGATCGACTTGTCGCTTCGCGACTTGGAGAATACCAAATAGAAGCCGGATGAGAGCTTCAAGGATTATGTGGACCGCTGGAGAAGCCAGCTTTTGAAAATGCAGACTCGACACTCAGAGAAGGACCAGATAAAAATGATCATCAAGGGCACCAAGACCTCTATTTATGGCAAGTTGAGGAGGATGACCTCTATGATTACTGATTTCCGACAGTTGAGGGAGACTGTCATGGACATTGAGAAGGAAGAAGCAAGTAGGAAAGATAAGATAGCCATTCAGAAGTTAGCTTCTCAGTATGTGAGTTTGAAAGGAGAACTATACAAGAGACAAGCAAATGGCATCCAGCTGAAGTTTCTGAAGAAGGAAGATGCTCAGAAAGTGATGGAGGAAGTACATGCCGGAGTATGTGGACCGCACATGAACGTATTGAACTTGTCCCGCAAGATAGTAAGATAGGGCTTCTACTAGTTAACCATGGAATCTGACTGCCCGAAGCTGGTAAAGCATTTTCACGATTGCCAAGCACACGATAACTTGAACCATTTGCCGCACACAGAGTTGCATGGGCTGTCAGAGCCGTGGCCTTTCTCAGCATGGGGAATTGACATGATCGGAGAAATTCGACCGCACGCATCGAATGGACATCATTTCATAGTAGTGGCAGTAGACTACTTTTCAAAATGGGTGGAAGCCGAATCATTTCATAACGTCACAGCAGAGCAGATGGCAAAGTTCAAAGCCCGGAACCTCATATGTCGATATGGAATGCCGCATCACGTGGTAACAGACAATAGAGTCCAGTTTCAAGGGGAAACGAATGCAATGCTACAGAAGTACGGGATATGACACAACAAGTCGTCACCTTACAGACCGCAGGCAAATGGGGCAGTCGAGGCAGCCAATAAGACAATAAAGAAGATATTAGCCAAGACGACGGAGAACTACAAAGATTGGGCTGACAAACTACCATACGCCCTGTGGGGGTACATAAATTCTGTAAGAACAGCAACATGAGCCACGCCTTACTCTTTGGTCTACGGGATGGAAGTAGTACTGCCAGTGGAAGTTGAGATACGGTCCATGCGGGTATTAGCAGAAGCAGAGCTACCTGAACAAGAATGGGCCTCGCATAGATTTGAACAGTTAGCATTACTGGATGAGAAGAGAATGAAGTCTTTATGTCATATGCAGTTATACCAGAAAAGGTTGGCTCGAGCATTCAACACGAAAATACGTCCTACTAAGATCAGAAAAGGGTGATATGATACTAAAGCAGTAGAAGCCGTCGACGACAGACCCGGGAGGAAAGTTCAGACCCAATTGGGAATGACCCTACATAGTCCAGAAAGTCATATGAAATGGGGCAGTGAGACTGTCAGATTTGGAAGGGAACGAGTTCACCGAGTCGATCAACGTGGATAGATTGAAGTAATATTTTGCCTGAGGGAGAGAAGATCGAGCGATCATGAGGAGGACTAGCGGAAGACCTAACCCAGCATAATAGGAAATTCATCCATGCATGCATGTATACACGTAACGTACTTGCATTCTTTTTTTGTTTTGTCATGTTTTGTATTCGCAGGTTTCAAAGAAGAAAGAAGGAGAAAACGGTAAATGTATGCCAACCAGAATCAACAACATAACATCAGTATCAGTTTCGAGAATGAATCCCAGGGTTGAGGCCCACATCAGTATCGGTTTCGAGGATGAATCCCAAGGTGAGGCCTATATCTGTATCAGTTGGAAATGAATCCCAGGGTTGAGGCCCACATCAGTGTCAGTTTCGGGAATGGATTCCAGGGTTGAGGCCCACATTATCAGTGGTTGAAAGGAAGAATTCCAGTAAAAAAAAAAATTGAGTGAGAGAAAAATACTTGATGGTTAGACATATGTCTGGTGATGACATTGTTTACTGTAGGGTGAAACCTTAGAAACGAAAAGTGCGAGATGCACTCTCGTCCGGTATTCTGAGTGGTTGATCTCAGCTAGACTAGCGAGCACTTGATTACGAGATCTTAGCGGTATAAGCCCGAGTAGTCGGCGAGATGACTAGTTGAAGAGATGGCGGATCAGTGAAAGACCATTTGCCTAGATGTCCATCCTGGTTTACTTATGTTACGATATATGATATGGTTGGAAGTGAAGAAAAAATCATCGAAAAGAAAAGGAAAAAATAGACCACCTATAACCGATAAGCGTGAAGCTACCCATGGGCGAGTATTAGGACCACCATGAGGAGAAATGCTACCTTAAAAGGGTAGGTTTGTCGAAAAAAAAGAGAAAGAAAAGAAAAAATAAAAAAGAAAAAGAAAAAGAAAAAGAGAAAAAAAGAAGTTCAAAATGAAAAGATAAAGAAAATAAAGAGACGAAAGAAAAGAAGAAAAAGACCATATCATGTTGAGTACGAGGAAGTAATCACAGAGTATGATCAAGACATCTAGGTTGGTTAGACCCACTGATCCAATTCTCCGAGATAAAATCATCAAGTTGGCTTACTTGAGGATCAAGCTGTGAAAGAACCTTAGCACACACACACTGGGAGTCTAGTTCAGATCACTTATTCAGACGATCAGATTTGAGTGTATCAAGTACTTTGAAAGTTCTCTGGTTTCGACACGAAGCATCTTTTGAGGACGAAAATATGTTTAGCTATTGGGATTATCTCGTGAAAGGTAGTATAGTGTATTGGTTCACATCATGAGATTTACCTTGACCTAAGGAAAGCAGCAAAGAACAGTAAGATGAATCGAGACTGGGAAAGAACCATCACATCAGTATCAGTTTTGGGGATGAGTCCGAGGGTCGAGGCCCACATCAGTATCAGTTTGGGGTCGAGGCCCACATCAACAGTTTTTGGGGATGAGTCCCAGGGTCGAGGCCCACATCAGTATCAGTTTGGGGATGAGTCTCATGGTCGAGGCCCACATCAGCATCAGTTTTGGGGATGAGTCCAAGGGTCGAGGCCCACATCAGTATCAGTTTGGGGATGAGTCCCAGGGTCGAGGCCCACATCATCATCAGTTTTGGGGATGAGTCCCAGGGTCGAGGCCCACATTGTCAGCGGTATTGGGATACGTCCCAGGGTCGAGGCCCATGTTGTCAGCGGTATTGGGATGCATCCCAGGGTCGAGGCCCACATTGTCAGCAGTATTAGGATGCGTCCCAGGGTCGAGGCCCACATTTTCAGCGGTATTGGGATGCGTCCCAGGGTCGAGGCCCACGTTGTCAGTAATTTTGGGATGCATCCCAAGGTTGAGGCCCACATTGTCAGCGGTATTGGGATGCGTCCCAGGATCGAGGCCCACGTTATCAATTGCAGTTCCGGGATGTGTCCCAGGGTCGAGGCCCACTGCATCACTCGCCAGGAATGGCGCTCCGGGAATGGAGCAATGGTTGAGGCCCACATCATCAGTTGCAGTTCCAGGATGTGTCCCAGGGTCGAGGCCCACTGTATCACTTGCCGGGAATGGCACTCAGGGAATGAAGCACGGGTTGAGGCCCATATCATCAGTTGCAGTTCCGGGATGTGTCCCAGGGTCGAGGCCCACTGCATCACTCGCCGGGAATGGCACTCCGGGAATGGAGCACGGGTTGAGGCCCACATCATCAGTTGCAGTTTCGGGATGCGTCTCAGGGTCGAGACCCACTGCATCATCAGCACAGTTCGGGAATAAATCCCACATTCGGTGGTTCAGGAACAAAGCCCAGTGGTTAAAGCGCCTCGCCACCATATCAACTCAGTTCGAAGCAGTAGACAAGTCAGGTGGCAGCTGGCGAGCCAGGTAAGTAAAAATGCATTGCATAACTTTGATAGGAATGTCATTGTCACACACTGCACAAGTCCCATCAAAGTGAGGGCGACTGTAGGCATTGTATTTTTGCATATAAGTCCCGATGATGAGTCTCACATGTAGACACTACCATTTAAGTCGCGGAAGTCGCGAGAAACAGACGTCGTAAGGGAAAAGTCAGAAATTGATACCTTGTTGGATTTAATTCGTTTGCTTAGCCTCGGGTTTGCTCGTTAGGCCTCTGTTTTAAAACTTATCCTTGGCCCAAAACCCCCGCAAGCCACACACCGAGCCCATACACCACCAAGCCATACACCAAGCCCACCAAAAGGGACTAACCAC
Source organism: Zanthoxylum bungeanum (assembly GCA_019454045.1). Lineage (NCBI taxonomy): Eukaryota > Viridiplantae > Streptophyta > Magnoliopsida > Sapindales > Rutaceae > Zanthoxylum > Zanthoxylum bungeanum. The sequence goes on along the minus strand of SKCR01033344.1, from coordinate 184,203 downwards.
ACGCCCAAACCCCCTAATTCACACCCAAAGCCTTTCAAAATAACAAATTCACACATTAAACATATGTTGAAATCAAATCAAATTACCTTCCCAAATTAAAGAAATCAAATTAAATCACCTTCCTAATTAAATTAAATCACATGCCTAAACTAAATAAAATCAAATTAAATTAAATCACCTTCATAATTAAATTAAATCACCTTCCCTAATTAAAGAAATCCCATAAATCCCTTTCATAAACTAAAACTAATCACCTCCCTAAATTAGAGAGATCATTTCCTTATAGCACACTAATTAAAAGATATCATCATAATTACACAAATTTCTTTCTTTCTCGAACAATGACAACCCTAACCCTCTCATATAAAAAGACACACAAACATGACTCTCTCCTGGCTCTGACCCACGACACTCACAAGACCTTCACCCTTCACGCTCAGAACTCAAACAAACCACGCACCCACGCTGCTCACAAACCCTCCACTGCCACGCCACCTCACTCTCTCTTCACGCATCAACCACACTCAGCCTCACGCACGCACAGCCCTTCACCAATTCAACGCATCACACAGCTTTCACAACTCACAGCCCTCAAACACACGCGCACTGACCGAACTCACACACACACGCACTGACCAAACTCACACACACAGCCTTCAAACACACACAGCCACTCACAACCCTCAAACACACGCACACTGACCGGACTCACACACACACAGCCCTCACGCACACACACCACTCACAGCCCTCACGCACCAGCAAACTAACCAAACTCACCATCCAGCAGCCCTCATTCACGCCAAGACAACAACCTATCCAGCAGCCCTTATCCCATCGTGAAACACCATCAAAACAACCCCCTAGAACTGAGAAGAAATCATCCCAAAACAGCCCAAAAATCAACCTTTAAACCAGTCCAGAAAAGTCCCTAAAACATCCCTTATCCCACGTGTGAAACACCATCAAAACAGCCCCCAAAAATAAACCTAAATAACCACAAAACAACAAGTTAAAATAGTCTCTAAAACCGCAGAAATAGTGGCCAGAAAACCGTAGCAAAACAGAGAAAACAGCGGCCCAAAACAGCAAGGCAACGAAGGAAAACAAAGAACCAGTAAATCGGAAAAGTTGCGGAGCATCAACCCTTCCGATGACCGCGTAACGCACTTCCAAGAGGCGACTCAAGAGGTTAGACCTGAGGGCACCCTTTTATTTATTCCTATTCTTTTCCGTTATTTATTATCCTTTCTTCGCATGCGTATTGTTGATTTATGTATGTTGTGGCCATGGGATGAATGATTGTGTGCTATCTCTTGTGGTATATCGGATGGAAACCCGGACGTAAATTCCGTAGCCGAATCCAAATGGACGGTAGTGCAGTCTGCACTCGGGATACAATTCCACGTACTGCTTGAGAAACACACATATTTCGTTTCATCTAATCTTGCGTTTATTCGTTGTTTATTAGAAGTAATATGTTATTTTTATGCATGGCTTAGTTGTTTAGTATGTTATTTTTATGCATGATTTAATTGTTTAGTATGATATTTTCATGCATGATTTATTTATGTTTCCACATGTATTAATTTAATGTATTCATAAGATTGTGTGCTTGTAGTTACTCCGACTTATTTTTATGCGTGCAAACTTAGATATAGGTTATATGCAAACTAGATATAGGTTGTATACGAACTTAGATGTAAGTTATTGTTGCGTAGATTTGGTTAGATTATTGCACAAATCCATTCATTATAATTGGTATAAGTAAGGGACCATTCCGAACTCAACGATTTGAGGTCTTCCCTTGCGAGTGGTGAGTGCGGCCTTAAATCATTTTCCCAGTTCACATAGGGTGGTGACTCCATTTTATTTCCCGGTTTAGTTCCCCTACGGGCTACTCCATACTCCCAACCAGGCCGCGAGCCTGGAACAGCGTCGCCGATTTCTGTGTCTACAATGATTGAAGAAGCGGATCCGCCGATTACTCAAAGTCCGGCTCCCCCTTCCAGGGTATCGCCACCAACTACCGCCCGACCTGCAAGCCCCAAAGCCTATAAGAAAAAAAAGACGTCTTATTTAGGCAGGGGAAGCCGAGCTTACTCGGGAGATTGAGGAGGAACAAGCCCTGAGCAGAAAACAGGCTGCTCGGAAAGAGAGGAAAACGTCGGAGCGCTCCTCCAAAAAGTGGAAGGGCGCCGTGATTTTGGTGTTGAAGATCTCAGTTAGGACATCAGGGAAGCCATTTCTCATTTAGTGCCGGCAATCAACGAATTGGCCGAAGCTGTCCCTCCGGAGAAGATTCCAAAGTATAAAGATCTTTCCCCCGAGGATCTGGTCACGAGATTGTGTTCTCAGATGGCCAATATAACTTCTTCCCCCCATTCATGACTTAATCTGATCTCTGACTTTCTACATCTTCTCGGCAGGTAAACTATCTGGTGGCCAAGAACAAAGATCTCCTCATGAGCCTTCTATCTGAGGGTGGCCAAGCCCAGAGGCTTCAAAGCAAGATCATCGAAATGGAGGCTGAGCTGGCTAAAAAGGACGAAGAGATAAAAATCCTGGAGCTGGCTGCAGTTGAGGCTCATTCAACAAATAAATCTCTCAGGTCTGCCGCTTTTTTGGAAAGAAAAAATGTTGAGGCTACCAAGAAGGACTTGGAGGCTGCCCAGGCCGACAACAAGGTCCTGAGGGTGGAAGTGTGCAGCGTTGAGTCCAAATTGAGGGCCAAGGACGAGGAGATGGCACGAGTTTGTGAGGAGCTAAAAAAGAAGGAAGCTGGGTTAGAGGCCAAGCGGGATGCAATCAGACTTGAGGGGGTCGGGGACTGCGCTGATATTATCTCGATGATGTTGCCCAACTTGGATATGGGGCCCATCCATGCGGCCATCCGGTACTGCAAGCGGGAGATCTCCCTTGAGGAATTTCAAAAAAGGCTGCCCCCTTCTCCTGAAGAAGCACTGGATCCCGATCTCATTTCAGTCGTCCTAGTGTCTCCTGCTCCTGAAGAAAACCTACCAGAGGGTCCAGCTTCTGCAGCTGCAATTGCCGAGGCCTCTCAAGCCATTCATGTGGAAGTCGTTGCCCATCCTCCCGAGGCCGAGCCTAGCCATCTTCCACCCGAGCCTATTGAAGAAGAGCCGATTGCCCCTGCGCTGGCCGATTTGTAGGGGGTAACCCGAGAGGGGCCCCATGTAAACTTGAAAAAATACACTTCTTTGTAATAACTTCTTACAATTATTATTTATTTTTTTTGTCATGCATGTTTCTATTCCATTTTTTTTTGCCTTTCATAATTTGCTCCGAGTGCGTTCTTGCAAACAACCACTCGAGGTCTGGCCGACCGAAGAGATTGACTCGGTGGGACATAACCCGACCCCGAGCTGAAAGAAACACTTGGCTATGGGGGAATGTTACGTCCACAGACTGAAAAGGCTGACTCGGTGGGACATAACCCGACCCCGAGCTGAGAGAAACACTTGGCTCTGGGGGAATGTTATGTCTCCAGACCGAAAAAGCTGACTCGGTGGGACATAACCCGACCCCGAACTGAAAGAAACCATAAGGGCCATGACGGAACGAATCCAGCCCCGAGCCGAATAAACCATAAAGGTCTCGGCGGAACAAATCCAGCCACGAGCCGAATAAACCATAGAGGCCTCGGCGGAACAAATCCAGCCCCGAGCCGAATAAACTTTAAAGGCATCGGCGGAACAAATCCATCCCCAAGCCGAATAAACCATAAAAGCCTATACGGAACGAATCCAGCCCCGAGCCGAATAAACCATAGAGGCCTCGGTGGAACAAATCCAACCCCGAGTCGAATAAACTATACAGGCCTCGGCGGAACAAATCCAACCCCGAGCTGAATAAACCATAGAGGCCTCAGCGGAACAAATATAGCCCCGAGCTAAATAAACGATAAAGGCCTCGGCGGAACAAATACAGCCCCGAGCAAAATAAACAAAAGAGGCCTCGGCGGAACAAATCCAGCCCCGAGTCGAATAACCCATAGAGGCCTCGACGGAACAAATCCAGCCCCGAGCCGAATAAACCATAAAGGCCTCGGTGGAACAAATCCAGCCCCGAGCCGAATAAACCATAGAGGCCTCGGCGGAACAAATCCAGCCCCGAGTCGAATTAACTATAAAGGCCTCGGCGGAACAAATCCAGCCCCGAGCCGAATAAACCATATAACCCTCGGCGGAACGAATCCAGCCCCGAGACGAATAAAACCATAGAGGCCTCGGCGGAACGAATCCAGCCCCGAGCCGAATTAACTATAATGTCCTCAGCGGAACAAATCCAGCCCCGAGCCGAATAAACTATAAAGGCCTCGGCGGAACAAATCCATCATTGAGCCGAATAAACTATAGAGGCTTCGGCGGAACAAATCATGCCCCGAGCCGAATAAACTATAAAAGCCTCGGCGGAATAAATCCATCCCAGAGCCGAATAAACCATAGATTCTTCGGCAGAACAAATCTAGCCCTGAGCTGAATAAATCATAGAGGCCTCGGCGGAACAAATCCAGCCCTGAGCCGAATAAACTATAAAGGCCTCGGTGGAACAAATACAGCCCCGAGCAAAATAAACAAAAGAGGCCTCGGCGGAACAAATCCAGGCCCGAGTCGAATAAACCATAGAGGCCTCGACGGAACAAATCCAAGCCCCGAGCCGAATAAACCATAGAGGCCTCGGCGGAACAAATCCAGCCCCGAGCCGAATAAACCAAAGAGGCCTCGGCGGAACAAATCCAGCCCCGAGTCGAAATAACTATAAAGGCCTCGGCGGAACAAATCCAGCCCCTAGCCGAATAAACCATATAACCTCGGCAGAACGAATCCAGCCCCGAGCCGAATAAACCATAGAGGCATCGGCGGAACGAATCCAGCCCCGAGCCGAATTAACTATAAAGTCCTCAGCGGAACAAATCCAGCCCCGAGCCGAATAAACTATAAAGGCCTCGGCGGAACAAATCCATCATTGAGCCGAATAAACTATAAAGGCTTCGGCAGAACAAATCATGCCCCGAGCAAAATAAACTATAAAAGCCTCGGCGGAACAAATCCATCCCAGAGCCGAATAAACCATAGATTCTTCGGCGGAACAAATCCAGCCCTGAGCTGAATAAATCATAGAGGCCTCGGCGGAACAAATCCAGCCCTGAGCCGAATAAACTATAAAGGCCTCGGCGGAATAAATCCATCCCAGAGCCGAATAAACCATAGAGGCTTCGGCTGAACAAATCCTGACCCGAGCCGAATAAACCATAAAGGCCTCGGTGGAACAAATCCAGCCCCGAGCCGAATAAACCATAGAGGCCTCGGCGGAACAAATCCAGCCCCGAGCCGAATAAACCATACAGGCCTCGGCGGAACAAATCCAGCCCCGAGCCGAATTAACCATAAAGGCCTCGGCGGAACAAATCCAACCCCGAGCCGAATAAACCATATAACCCTCGGCGGAACGAATCCAACCCCGAGTCGAATAAACCATAGAGGCCTCGGCGGAACGAATCCAGCCCCGATCCGAATAAACTATAAAAGCCTCGGCGGAACAAATCCAGCCCCGAGCCGAATAAATATAGAGGCCTCGGCGGAACAAATCCATCCATGAGCCGAATAAACTATAGAGGCTTCGGCAGAACAAATCATGCCCCGAGCCGAATAAACCATAAAGGCCTCGGCGGAACAAATCCAGCCCCGAGCCGAATAAACTATAAAAGCCTCGGCAGAACGAATCAAGCCCTGAGTCGAAAAACCATAGAGGCCTCGGCGGAACAAATCCAGCCCCGAGCCAAATAAACTATAAAGGCCTTGGCGGAACAAATCCAGCCCCGAGCCGAATAAACCATAGAGGCATCGGCGGAACAAGTCCAGCCCCGAGCCGAATAATAGTCGACATTTTGCCATGAATGGACAAAAATTAAAAACAAGAGTAAGATAAGATGAAAACACTGGAGGTGACTTAGCACATACACCATGATAAGGGGAATGAAGAAAAAAAACAACAATACGGGCGCCCCGCGGTAGTGTCCTACCTGGTGCCTCCAAAACACAACTTTGAACCTTACAATTCAGTGTCCCGGCAAACCAGGATACGGATCGGTGAGCGGCCGAGACTGTAAGGGCAAAAATCCTCCTTATGATGGGCGGCTCTGGAGCCTGCATACGCCACGAGGGCAGAGACCTCCCTATTCCATGCTTCTTCCGATCCGAGCGGTCAAACTAAACCTACGGGAACACACTCCCCGCAGTTGCCTCCCCTAAATCGGTTAGACAGATTACTTCATGGGGGAACTCCCTCCCCGTAATTGTCATCGCGGGGTGATACTGCCGACTTGGTTAGGCTGATTGCTTCAAAAGGGAACTCCCTCCTCGCGGTCTCCATTCCAAGGTGATATTGCCGACTTGGTTAGGCCAATTGCTTCATGGGGGAACTCCCTCCCCGCGGTCGCCCTTCCAAGGTGATATTGCCGACTTGGTTAGGATGATTGCTTCACGAGGAAACTCCTTCTCCGCGGTCGCCCTTCCAAGGTGATATTGCCGACTTGGTTAGGATGATTGCTTCACGAGGAAACTCCTTCTCCGCGGTCATCGTGTCGTTGTTAGGTGATATTGCGACTTGGTTAGGCCGATTGCTTCACGGGGGAACTCACTCCCCGCGATCGCCCTTCCAAGGTGATCCATAAAAATGGCGAGTCATGGGGTAGTAATGCTCCGGCCTCGAGCCACGAGGGGTTCGCACTCTCCCACATACACTCCATCCCCTGAAGCGATTTGGATCCACTTAAGATGAAAGGAGCCAGGTCGGCGCAGTTCCACCCGGGGGTTTGATAATGACACCAGTGTTTGGCATGCCACGGGTTTGGTGCCCTTCCCGATCTCAAATCATCCATTCGCATCGAATATGTCCCCGGGATATTGAACACAACTTTCACTTTTAATTAAAAAACAAGCAAAAAATGAACAAGCTTCTTAATTCAAGAGGGAAAGTTTTATTCATATTTGTGGGACATACTGCCATTCCTACAACTCTTTATGGGCCATTTTAAGATAGGCTTTACAGCTAAGTCTTTAACCCTGGTCGGGTCACTCACGAGACTTCGCTACCCGAGAAAGAGACTTACTGAAAATATTTCCTCATCATCTCGGCATTCCAATGCTTCTTCAGCCGAGTGTTGTCCAGCTGTTCCAAAGATAGGCATACAGCCTCACAATCTCCATAACTTTATACAGCCCTTCCCACTTGGAACCCAACGAACCCTCATCTGGCCTCCGAGTGTTTAAAGTAACTCTTCTCAACACCAGGTGCCCGGAAGGAAGGACCGGGTCCGAATCTTTTTGTTATAAAAACGGGCCATTCTTTGTTGATAGATTGCTGCCTTTATAGCCGACCTCTCCCTTTTTTCTTCGATCAGGTCGAGGTGATTTCTGATGAGCTCTTCATTCTGCTTGTCCTCAAAATGCTGGATCATGTAGGTAGTCATCCCGATTTCTGCCGGAATATCCACTTCAAACTCATAGGATAAGAAAAATGGAGTTTCCCATGTGGAATCCTTGCAGGTTGTCCGGTGTGCCCACAATACTTCCGGTAGCTCCTCGATCCAAAATCCCTTGCAAACTCCGAGCCGAGCCTTAAGATTTGCTTTGATGGTTTTGTTGGTTGCCTAGACCTGTCCATTGGACTTGGGATGGGCAGGTGAAGCGAATCTTAAAGCGATTTGGAGATCCTCACAGAGCTTCCTGAAGCCTTTGCTGTCGAACTGCTTCCCATTATCTGTGATGACGGCCCGGGGAATCCCAAACCTGCAGATAATATTCTTCTTTAAAAACTCAGTTGCTCTCTTTTATGTGATTGGGGACAGAGGCTCGGCTTCCACCCACTTGGTGAATAATATATGGCCACAATGGCATACTTTGCCTGTCCTCGCCCTTTCAACATCGGCCAATGATATCCAGGCCCTACTGAGCAAACGGCCATGGGCTGGATAATGTAGTCAACTGTTCTGCAGGCAGGTGATGGATGTTGGCATTCTTCTGACATCCTTCATATTTTCGAGCTACCATTATACCGTCATGATGCATGGTTGGCCAGTAAAATCCTTGCCTTAAAGCTTTGAAGGCCATTGATTGTCCCTCAGCATGGTTCCCATAAATTCTTGCATGAATCTCTCGGAGCACATAATCGGCCTCCTCCTCGGCTAGGCACCTCAATAGTGGTACCGTATAGCCCCTCTGGTACAACACTCCTTCAATCAAAGAAAACTTGATGCTTTTATACTTCAATTTCCTGACCTCTTTCTTTTCCTCTGGTACTTCCCCAATTTCCAAATACTTCTTGATCGGCTGCATCCAAGAAGACTCATTTTCCACATCCAGCTCCATTACCTCGGGCCCTCCCACACTTTTTACTTGGAGACAGACCAGAGGGATTGTTCTGGGATTTTCAGATCTGATTGATGACACGATCCGTGCTAGGGAGTCTGCTTGATAGTTATTCTCCCGACCGATCTGCTCGAATTACATATTTCCCATTCTTCCGATCAATCTTTTTACTGCTGCCAAGCAGGCTATCATATTTGATTCACTGGCCTGGAACTCTCCTTTCAGCTGCTGGATGGCCAACTGGGAGTCACTCTTCACAACTACATCACGAACACCCATCACCGTACACAACCTTAAGCCGACCAGAATTACCTAATATTCAGCCTCATTGTTTGTGGCTTCGAAGGCGAATATTAAGGCGTACACTACCTCCTCGCCTTCACCTATTTTCAATACAATTCCGGCTCCACCACCTTGTGAGCTGACAGATCCATCTACCGAAAATTCCCATCTACATTCCACAATAGTCAAAATCTGGGATACCGTAAATTCTGCCACAAAGTTTGCCAAAGCCTGACATTTTACCGCTGCCATTGGTAGGTAGGAAATGTCGTGTTCACTCAATTCTAACGACCATTTTACTAACCTACTCGAGACCTCCGGTTTCTGCAGGATCTGTCTTAATGGACAGTTGGTGTAAACCCCAATAGGATGGGCCTGGAAGTAAGGTCGCAACTTCTGGGCCGCAGTAATTAAAGACAAGGCGACCAGCTCATGTGTCGAATATCTAGTTTCAGCATTTAACAAAGCTTTACTAACATAATATACTAGCATTTGAACTTTATCGGCCTATTGTACTAATACTGAACTTACAGCATGTTCAGAAATAACTAAGTACAAGAATAAGGTCTCACATGGGGTCGGCTTTGCTAAGAGTGGGGGTTGTGTCAAGTACTGCTTCAACTGCAGGAAGGCCTCTTCGCATTCTGTCGTCCAGTTAACTTCCATTTTTGTCTACTTGATGACCCTGAAGAAATGGTGGCACTTGTCGGTTGCTCGGGAAATAAATCGATTCAGGGCAGCCACCCGGCCGGTTAGGCTTTGTACCTCCTTGACCGTTCCAGTAGATTTCAGATCCAGAATAGCCCGGATTTTCTGAGGGTTTGCTTCTATGCCTCTGGAGCTCACCATATAGCCCAAAAACTTTCCTGAGGCCACCCCAAAAGCACACTTCTCCGGGTTCAACCTCAGATTATGCTTCCTTAGTAATTCAAAGGTCTTCTTTAGATCGGTCACATGACCGGCCGGCTCCATGGACATAATTATCATATCATCGACGTACACTAACATGGATGTGCCGATGAATGGCTTGAAAATCTTGTTCACCAGCCTCTGAAATGTCTCCACAGCATTCTTTAAACCGAATGACATCACTTTAAAACAATACAGCCATTGGTCGGTGACGAAGGTTGTCTTCTCCTCGTCCCCAGGATGCATCTTGACCTGATTATACCCCCAGAATGCATCCATAAAACTGAGCAGCCCGTGGCAGGCCGTTGAATCTACCAATCGGTCCACCTTCGGTAGTGAGAAGCTGTTTTTTTAGCAAGCTTTGTTGAGGTCGGTAAAATCCACACACATCCTCCACTTCCCGGTGGGCTTTTTTACTAAGACCACATTTGATACCCAATCTGGGTACCTTGCCTCTCTGATAAACCCAGCTTTCAATAACTTTTCTACCTTGGCGGCTATCGCCTCGCACCGCTCCTGGTTAAAGATCATTCTTTTTTGCTTGACCGATTTGTGGGCCGGATCTACCGCCAAATGATGACTGATAAATTTCGGATCTATACCGGGCATATCATCATGCCCCATGCAAAAACATCCGGGTACTGCTTTAAGAACTTCAACAAGTCCCGTTTCAGGGCTTCATCCAAGTCTACCCCTACTTTTACATTTCTACCCGGTCCGAAAATCTCCATTGACTCCAATTCTTCAACCGCCCCTAACCGAGCAACTTTCTTTGGCCTAGGACCCGGAGCTTTACTAGTCCCTTCCCCATCTTCGTTTCCTTTTCTCTTCTGGACGCCATCTTCAATACAAAAAGTCTCCCTTGAGAGGGTGGCGAAACAACTCCGAGCGACTTTCTAACTTTCGCACACAATTCCAATCCCGCCCCGGGTAGGAAACTTCAACTTCAAGTAGTAGCAGGACATTGCAACTTTAAACTTCATCATAAAAGGCCGACCAATGATAACCTGGTAACTGCTCATGCAGTCTACCACTGTGAAGTCCGTCATAATCATCCGAGTTCGGGGATGGGTCCCGACTTTCATTGCCAATTGTATCATTCCCAATGGAACCACTGTTGAACCCCCGAAGCCGTACATGGGAGTCCTATCATCAGTTAGGGTCGCATATTCCCCAATTGTCTTCTTCGGGACACACGCCCCTTTAAAGTGTCGAACAAATGACTTTTAAGCTGTGAGAAGCTACCGATGCTCCCTATGGTTAAACACCTAAACCACAGGACTACGGGCCCGCCCAAGGTTAATGGGAACACTTTACAAATGGCATCCTCCACCATTCCTTGGACCTCCATTAACAAAACGAAACCCTCAGTATGTGATTTCGGATCGGTATGGCCTTTATAGGGTGTCATGGTCGGCATGGTGAATCGTCTTGGGAATTTTGCCGACCTTATTTCCTCTGTGAAATGAGATTCAACCTCACCGTCCCGAGCATCCCCTGCATCAGCTTTGAAGTTCTCTTCCCACTTGGTCATTTCTTTTCTTAACCAAGCTTTCATGTTGTCATCAGTGTTACCAAGCTGCCCCCCGTGACCTTCCTCGCGCTTGTCACTCCGAGTACGGCGCATGCCACGACTAGAAATTTCTCGTTCAACTCTGCCATGCCTCTTATCTTCCCTTCTGGTGTCGTGTGGGCTATCATAGGAAGAATTTGGTGATTGCCTCTCCTCTTCTTCTTCCCATATATCATCCGCTTGCAAATCCCTTTCTACCACCACAGGCCTCCTCCCGTAGGGGTCCTTCCTCCTGGGTTCATCGTCTCCGCTCACATCTACAACCCTCTTTCCTTTCGCTATTTCACTTCTCCTCTGGTTGGTTCTAGCCTCAAGTCTTTCATTATTCATCTTTTCCATTCTCTCCAGTTTGTCCATCATGGATTTCAAGAGGGTTTGATTTTCCTCACTATCTTTCCTCATACTCTCCTCCATTTTCTCCATCCATTATGTTGTTGAGCTCTTTGACAATCGGTGGTTTCCACCTTCTGCCATCGTCCTACTACGTAAGTTACTTTTTGTTGAATCCCCACAGACGACGCCAACTGTTGACGACTGATTTTCGTCTCTGAGGCAATAAGGGAATATTGCTCCCGTGAATAATCTTCCTTCAATAGTAATTTGTTTGGTTATGGAGACCAAAAGCAAACTTTGACAAAAGGGAATAAACACACAGATCAACAGAGAGTATTAACGTGGTTCGGTGGATTGGATCCGACCTACGTCCATGGGCACAAAATGGGTGGGGCGTTTTATTACTGAAATGTGCTCGACCGACCTGTTTTATGATCAGTCAGTATGGAAACCAAGTTGTTTGTGAGTATAGTGTTACAAGATAACTCTAATTCTTCCTTTGTGATCTCTTTTTTAGTAATCAGTTATCTCATAATCAACCAACCCTTACAAAGTGTTTCCCCCTCCTATTTATACTATTAAAGAGGCGGTGATATCCCCTCTCTAGATGACACTGCCCATGTGAATTCATTAATGAGCTTCCTTCCCCCAATGCCACTTGGCCGAAAATATCTTACTTCATTTATCACTATGTCCCATCACCTTATCTTGTAAGAACGGTGTCCCATCATTATATCCTATAAGAATGAGGCGGTGGAAAATATCTCGCCATTTGCTCGGTCTTTATGAGGTCGGTCACAATGGTCCTCTGAACTGGGAATGCCGCTACCGATCTGATAATGTCCGACCAGCCGATCTGATAATGGTCAGTCATTTGTCACCAAGTGTTCGGTCTTTACTGTTGGCACATGTCATGTCATCAGGTCGGTAACACCCTTCTGGCCGGATCAGCATTAAGGATCTTGGTCCAAAAAAAGTTACCCTTTCTACTTCTACCGCACTGTACAAACATCATAGCACCAGAATTTACCACCAACATTATACATAGCAGCTAGCTAGGTGTGAAAACACGAATAAAGTAATCCATTTTATTTTATTTTTTTAATTTCCAAAAAAAGAAGAAGAAGAAGAAGAAGTTGTTAATTAAGTAATCCAAGTGTTGTACGCAAAATAAATTGTTTGATGGATTGGGGCTCACAACTCAATGCCAAAACATAACCAACAAATGCCGTAAGCTGGCAAATTTGACTTCTTGCAATTGAAGCTTTCAAACAAATTAATTTAAATAAGACTGCCTTTATTACTTAGCTAATTAACAACAACTTTGTACAAATTCAAAGAATTGATCAAAAATAAAAATTTATCATATGCTCATCATCACCTAAGTAAAAAGTAAGAACAGAATATCTTACAACATTTTTTTTTTTATTATTATTATTTTTTTTATTGGAAGCCGAAGAAGCTTTTTGCAATTAATATATGAAAAATAATTAAGATAGCAAAGCTAGCACCCTGTTGCACATGAAAACATTCTGCGACTCCTAAACCTAACAAGTTGCTTGCCATTAGGCGGTGAGTAGGCGATGTCTCCGACAGAGTTATGACGGCGGTGACCGTATCCCCCGTCCATATTCTGATCACCTGAATGTGTCGTGTACACAGAATTTTGGAAGTCTTGTATGATGTTGTTGTAACTTTGAGCTGCCCCGGATGAAAGAAATTCGTATTGCCGGCGAGTTTTGTTCTTCTTGATTGCCTTAAACACCATTGGAATTAATCCATCCATCAACCAAGAAAACTAGTTGTTCAAAAAGGATATGACAAACGGGAACGAGACTTATTGATTTTATTTATTGTGTTAATTATGAGAGTGACTTCTATTGAAGTCTATAACACGTCATCTTTTTTTATTTATTTTTTATCTTATTTCTAGAATATTCTTTAGTATAATTAAATTATTGATCACATGATATTATCAATTAATAAATATATAATAAGTGTAATTGTATTAAATATAATTATTAATTATTTCATAATTTTTTAATATATTTGGCAATATATTATATATTTGTTCTTTCATAACATTAATGAACACATCACATTAAATTGGATGAGAGAATACGATCCCTATAAGATCATTTAATTAATGAAAAATGTGTGTTCCAATTTCTCAAAATTGAATGATTCTATATAAGTTTTTTCTATTGGTATAACAATAAAATAACAACTTTTTTGTCATTATGAACACAAAAAAAATATCTAGAATCTCTATCAATAATCTACCTATAGTGCTGGAATGGTTAACACGCAAAAGATTGGAGATTATGAATTAGATTAGATTAAAGACACGCAGATGTTTTTTCTATTTTTGTCAAAGAATCAGATCTCTGGTTTTTATTTTCCCTATTCGGTAGAAACTTTATTGTTTTTCGACTGCAAAATTTGCCACCGATAAGCATGATTTAGGGTGGTGACGGAGCTGAAGAGCTTTGTTCTAGCTAGGGGGAGGGGCCAGCGGCGAGGATGATCAAAGATGTTGGAACGCGTGGCAAAATATGTTACGATGAGTCAGAGTAATGGAACGCAGCAGCAGGTTGGGTCACAACTAGAAAGGAAGGATAGACCATAAAGGATCAGCTCCAAACCAAAGAGGCTCAATGATTATGTGTTGAGTTGGGTTGTTAGAGGCTTTGTAATTGGCGACAAATGTAGTTAAGCGTTCAAATTTTTGTTATGAAATTAGTTAAGAAGAGTTAGCAGCATGTGAGGAGCTAAAAGCTCACGTGAGGTTAGTTAGCAGTTATTTGAGTCCCTAACTACATAATATAAAGATATAATCTTGGAATCAATGGCAATGAATTAATCATTTTCTTAAGCAACATAAATTTGGAGAGTTTTGTGGGTTTCATCTCGAATCAAAACTTAATATTTGGTGCTCTCGTTGAGAGAAAAACATAAGATTGGGAAAAGACAATGGCAATGAAGATAGTAGTTCATAGATAGCTGGCTTGCAACAACAGATAGACGAGCAAGCCCAAAAGTTTTTAAAAACTCTTTCAGCAGTTCAAGAGATTCAGATATTGTTTCGAAACCTTACCACTCGCTTGGATGTAGGAGGGGGAACAACTCAGGCAAATCATGGCCATACAAACACATAAGCTAATTCCAGTGCTATGAAGTATAAAAATTTTCTCTTGCAATTACCTAGGTTTGATGGGCAAGATATGACTGGATGGAGGTTGAAGATAGAGCATTTCTTGGATACATATCTAACTCCATATGAGCATAAGATATCCATAGCAGCTTACTATTGGGAAGGTGAAGCCTTGTCATGGTACTATTGGATGAGGGAAAATGACCAATTGCAATCATAAGCCTCTTTCTTGGAAGCTGCATCAAGATTCATAGAGTCGATGTTCAAGAATTATGAGGGGATTTTTTCAAATTGACTCAGACATCAACTGTCAAGGCTTACATCAAGGAGTTTGAAACACTATCTAATAAGGTAAATGGACTAAACACCAGTTATTTATTGAATTGTTTCGTATATGGATTAAAAATTGATATCTGAAGGGAAATGCTGGCTTTAAGACCAGTAAGCATCATGAAAGCCATGGATTTGGCATTGTTACATGTTGTGATATTTTATATCGTACCGCAAGTGTACGGTGTCAAGTTTTAGTGTAAATGAGTTCAGAGTGTCGAACCCACAGGGATTGCGTTAACTCGCACTAAATACTACAATTGATAATCCTAATTTTATTTAGAAAACAAATAATAAAGATTTTAATAAATAAATATAAAAATAATTATATATGAGGAACAATACGATAGAGATTCTGGATCCTGATTTCACCTAGCTGTCGCCTATGTATTCGTCATGCCAATTAATCATTATTCAATTATATTGTTTATAAGTCAAGATTCTGAAAATATTCACTCCCTCTCTCGAGTGCCGAGTGAAAATATCATCAACTACAGACTTCGATATCTCTATAAAATCTAGTAGTTAACAACTCATTATGCTTTGTGATTCTATGTTAACGACTTCAAAGGAACTACAGATTCTCTCGAACTCTATAAAACTCATAGGTTATATTCTCTAGATCTATTCAAAATCCCCTCTCTCGAGTGATAGATTTCAAACATGTATCATCATATTTGTGGCCAGCAAACAAGAAGCATTAAACTCAAAAGAATATAAATAAATTAATAAAACTTCATAACAAAATTGACAATTAAAACAAAGGTTCAAGCATCAGTTACATCATTCTCCAGAATGAAGGAGTTTAGTTCATGACAAAAGATAAAAACAATGATAAATAAGTCATGAATCTAATGGAAATCATTAGAGTTCTAAGAAAGAAATAAGATGATAAAACCCGAATAGAATCTCTTACTCTTCGGACATCACCGCCTTCGTCTCCTCTTGTTTCTCTTCAATCATCCTCATTGGATCTCTAAAAATATGTATTTTGGTGTTTTGTGCTGTGTATTAGTCTCCCTCTTGAGTCTTGGACGAACTAATGTATTTATAATGGAGCCTTGAGGTCATAATACATGTTAAAAAACCTAAATTAATGTTTCCGGATCGCACATGTATTTGTTCCCGCAGCGTCGCGGCTCGAATAAGTTGGCGCCACAACGCCAAAGTCTCGGGAACTTATATGGGAATCGTGTGATTTGCAGGCGCTGCGGCGTTGGTAAATTGGCGCCACAGCGCCTAGCTCTCTGTTATTCACGTGCATGGCCTTGGTTTTTATAATAAACAAAGTTTGAAACCTAATATGATTTGTACATGGGACCACGTGTCTCTCACTTTCCTTTTCTAATTCTCTTTCTTCTTTCTCTTTGCAAACCGGCCCCACTCAACTTTCTTTCAAATTCTTCACGCCCTTTTGTGCTTTATTTGGTCAACAATTGCAACTTTTCAATTCACTTTTCAAGCTTCTCTATTCTCTTAGTCGGCCCCACCATTCTTTCCTCTTTTTCTTGTTTTAGTCAAAGTCTTCTTTGCTTTCTTTTTAATCTTCCTTTTATTTAGTTGCCGGCCCCACTTGAAAGTAAAAAAAGTAACAAATCTCACTCTCTCCAATTCTCTTCATTACTAAAATCTGTTCTTGAGTCTGATGCTCCCAATAGGTCTCGAAACACGCGTAATTGATTCATTCTTCATGTTCTAATGTTTCCTATAAACAAGACATAAAATAAACTATAAATGACACTAAATGACACGAAACATAACAAAATAATATGCTAAGGATGCCGGAATAAGTGGGTATAAATCACACTTATCAAACACCCCCAAACTTAAGGTTTTGCTAGTCTCGAGCAAAAGACAAAATAAAAACTAAATATAAATAAACAAATAAAAATAACTAAATTATCTAAGCCATTTTCGTAGGGATCACGATTGCATTTATCGTATGCAGTAAGCCTTTAAACCCATAGGCGGCCCTACTGGACGAGTTATAGTCTCGTGAGGGCTTACAGCGACGATACCCACAAACGTCATTCACACATAATCACGCAAAAAATATAAAAATAACAAAAGTATAGTCCCGATAGTTACGCATAAAATTATCCTCAAATAAAGCTTATAAATGAAATTAGAGAACCTTCAAAGTACGCAATGCGACTCAAATCTAAATTCTTGAGTAAATCATCTAAGCTAGACTCACTGTGTGTGTGTGTGTAAAGGTTCATTCACAGCTTGATTCCTAAATAAGCTAACTTAATGATTTTGTTTAAAAATTGAGATCGATGGGTCAAACCAACCTAGATATCTCAATTAAGCTCTGTAATTGCTTTATTTTGTGCTCAGTATGATATGATTTTTTTTTTCTTTTTTTTTCTTGTCTCTTTTTGCACTTTTTTTTGAACTTTTTTTTTTCAACTCACCTACCCTTTAAGGTAGTATTTCTCCTCATGGTGGTCCTAATACTCGCCCATGGGTAGCTTCACGCTTATCAATTATATGTGGTTTAATTTCTTTCTTTAGAGACTTTTTTTCTCTTATTTCTATCCATACCATACATCATAACACTAGCAAATCAGGATAGACATCTAAGCAAACAGTCATTCATCGACATGCAATTTCTTCAACTAGTCACCTTGCCAACTATTTAAGTTTTCACTGTTAAAAACCTATAATTGAGTGCTTACGAGTCTAACATAGATCAACTACTCAAGGCATCAGATAAAAACAAATTGGGCACTTATCGTTTCTAAAATTTCACTCATAAACAAACAAAGTTCATCATAGGATTTATGTTTCACTATCTAGGACTAAAAACAAATATTTTTTTTTAAAAAATAAATAAATAACAAGTAAACAACATGCACACACCCCCAAACTTAAAACTTGCATTGTCCTCAATGTAAGATAAATATAAAGAAACCAGATTCAGGAACAACACTACCGTGCATGGAGTTGATCAGACACCTGCTGGTTAGAATTTGATTGCGCGGGCGTTATGTGTCTCGTGCTACCTGCATAAATAGTATGCAAAACGAATAAATAAACAAATATCACACAATAAAATAAAAATTAAAATAAAGAAAATAATAATAAAATAAATGCAATGGTTGCCTCCCCGCTAGCGCTAAGTTTAACGTCTTTAGCCAGACGCAACCACCCAAATGGTGGTCATGGTAGCTTCTTCTTTTGTATCCAATGGCTGCTTTGACATGAAAAAGATAACTTGACAACTGTGGCAGTTTATCCAAATACCCCTTACTGCTGCTTGGTCATGGAGGAAGTAATCTGCCCAATTTGTGTTTCTAATGACTTCATTATTGCCCCTATATTTTCCATGTGTGTTTCGATATTGTCTAGCCTTGACTCATTTTTCTCAAATCTTGCTGAAGTATTAGCAACAAATGTGCTCATGAAATCTTCTAAGGAAGATTTATGCTCAGCTCTTTGATAGTCAAAGCCTAATGAAGGTTGCAAGGCATTCTCTGTATTAGCATATGACAAGTTTGGATGATAGCGATTAGGCACATGATATCCTCTATAGCTGTTGAAGTTCCGATTGTTCACATATTGGACTTGCTCATAGTTTGGTTCTCCTTCTAATAACCGCATATTTGTAGCTGCCGCTGATTCAATAGATGGTACTTGTGGATTTGTCAGGGCTGCTACTTGAGTAGATAAGGTGGAAATCTGAGCTGTAAGTGCCACTAAAGGGTCCACTTCATATATACCAGCCACTTTGGTCACCGTAGCGCGTTCACTTGGCCATTGAAAATGGTTAATGGCCATTTCTTCTAAGAGATTGTAGGCGTCCTCAGCTGATTTCTTGAATAGAGCTCCTCCAGCTGCTGCATCAACCACAATTATATTCGAACAATTCAACTCATTATAGAACAAATGAATCTGGACCCAATCTGCATAATCGTGTTGTGGGCATCTTCGTAGTAGATCCTTAAAGCGCTCACATGCTTTATATAGAGATCTCAGTCTCCAGCTGCTTAAATATACTGATTTCTGCCCTCAGCTGAGCTGATTTAGTTGGTGGAAATAACCTCTCAATAAATTTCATGGCCATATCCTGCCATGTCATGATACTCCCCGTCTGTATTGATTGAAGACAATCTCACGCTTTATCCCGTAAGGAGAATGAGAATAAGCGTAGCCTGATGGCCTCTTTACTCACGCCATTCATCTTTATAGTATTTGCGATCTCTAGGAACATCCTTAAGTGCAAGTTGGGATCCTCTACAACTGAACCCCCAAACTGATTCCTTTGTACCATGTTGATCAATGCAGGTTTTAGCTCAAAATTATTGGCGTTGATTGGTTGATGGCAATCCCAGAATAGGTATCATCAATGATCGGCTTGAAGTGATCTCTGATTGCCACATGGCGTTGGTTGATCTCTCTGTTTTCAGCTGTCATTGCTTCTTGTTCAATTTTCCTTTCTTTCCTTAGTCTCCTCGTTGTTCTTTCAATTTCAAGATCAAACAGGAGCGTGTCGAGACTTGTGGATTTTCGCATTTACTGAAGCACCAAAAGAAAAAGAAAAAGAAAAAGAAAATCAATAAACAAAATGAAAACAAAATAAAATAGATAAATATAAACTAAAAATAAAAGATAAAAATCTAAATTAAAGCTAAGATTACTTGGTAATAGTATTAATGTGAATTAAACAAACAATCTCCTGCAACGGCGCCAAAAACTTGTTGTGATATTTTATATCGCACCGCAAATGTACGGTGTCAAGTTTTAGTATAAATGAGTTTAGAGTGTCGAACCCACAGGGATTGCGTTAACTCGCACTAAATACTACAATTGATAATCCCAACTTTATTTAGAAAACAAATAATAAAGATTTTAATAAATAAATATAAAAATAATAATATATGAGGGACTAATACGATAGAGATTCTGGATCCTGATTTCACCTAGCTGTCGCCTATGTATTCGTCATGCCAATTAATCCTTGTTCAGTTATATTATTTATAAGTCAAGATTCCGAAAATATCCACTCCCTCTCTCGAGTGCCGAGTGAAAATATCATCAACTACAGACTTCGATATCTCTATAAAATCTAGTAGTTAACAACTCATTATGCTTTGTGATTCTATGTTAACGACTTCAAAGGAACTACAGATTCTCTCGAACTCTATAAAACTCCTAGGTTATATTCTCTAGATCTATTCAAAATCCACTCTCTCGAGTGATAGATTTCAACATGTATCATCATATTGTGGTCAGCAAACAAGAAGCATTAAACTCAAAAGAATATAAATAAATTAATAAAACTTCATAACAAAATTGACAATTAAAACAAAGGTTCAAGCATCGGTTACATCATTCTCCAGAATTAAGGAGTTTAGTTCATGACAAAAGATAAAAACAATGATAAACAAGTCATGAATCTAATGGAAATCATTAGAGTTCTAAGAAAGAAATAAGATGATAAAACCCGAATAGAATCTCTTACTCTTCGGACGTCACCGCCTTTATCTCCTCTTGTTTCTCTTCAATCCTCCTTCTTAGATCTCTAAAAATATGTATTTGGGTGTTTTGTGATGTGTATTAGCCTCCCTCTTGAGTCTTGGACGAACTAATGTATTTATAATGGAGCCTTGATGTCATAATACATGTTAAAAACCCTAAATTAATGTTTCCGGATCGCGCATGCATTTGTTCCCGTAGCGTCGCGGCTCGAATAAGTGGGTGCCACAGCGCCAAAGTCTCGGGAACTTATATGAGAATCGTGTGATTTGCAGGCGCTACACCCAGCTCTCTGTTATTCACGTGCATGGCCTTGGTTTTTATAATAAACAAAGTTTGAAACCTAATATGATTTGTACATGGGCCCACGTGTCTCTCACTTTCCTTTTCTAATTCTCTTTCTTCTTTTTTCTTTGCAAACCGGCCCCACTCAACTTACTTTCAAATTCTTCACGCCCTTTTGTGCTTTATTTGGTCAACAATTGCAACTTTTCAATTCACTTTTCAAGCTTCTCTCTTCTCTTGGTCGGCCCCACCATTCTTTCCTCTTTTTCTTGTTTTGGTCAAAGTCTTCTTTGCTTTCTTTTTAATCTTCCTTTTATTTAGTTGCCAGCCCCACTTGAAAGTAAAAAAAGTAACAAATCACACTCTCTCCAATTCTCTTCATTACTAAAACATGTTCTTGAGTCCGATGCTCCCAATAGGTCTCGAAACACGTGTAATTGATCAACTCTGCATGTCAATAGTTAATTCTGTTCCTACTGTCAATAGCTCAAATAATTAGGTTTCATCAATCACTACAAGAATTATGGCTTTTAGCGTCCAATTATTTAGCGTCGAAACATTATGCGACGCCAAAACTAACTTTTAGCGTCGAATATTAGTTTCGACGCTATATGTCATATTTTTAGAGCGACGGAATAAAACTTCGACGCAGAATATTAATATTTTGGCGTCGAAAATATATTTCGACGCTCAAAACAGAACTTTAGCGTCGAAAAATATTCGACGCTGAATAATTATATTATTGCAATAATTTTTGGTGCCAGATATTACACTTTTCGCGTCGAAACACGGAGTCGACGCCAAAAATATAATTTTAGCGTCGAACATATATCGTCGCTAAAGGTGTATGTAGAGTTTCCACCGGCAAATCCTTGACTCTTTCGCGTCTAAATTAAATTCGACGCTAAAAACGGCAACAATTAGAGTCGAATGTGAATAATCGACGCTAAAAATAATACTTTTAGCGTCGAAAATAATTTCGACGCTAAAGAGTTATGAAGCTTCCACCGACAGGTCCTTGATTCTTTCGCGTCTAAATTTAATTCGACGCTATATTTTTGATATTTAGCGTCGACAAAACAGTTTCGACGCTAAAATGTATACAATTAGCGTCGATTTTGAATATTCGACGCCAAAAATAATACTTTTAGCGTCGAACAAATTTCGACGCTAAAGAGTTATGAAGCTTCCACCGACAGATCCTTGATTCTTTCGCGTCTAAATTAAATCCGACGCTAATTTGTTATATTTAGCGTCGAAAAAACGGTTTCGACGCTAAAAATGGAACATGTAGCGTCGAAAAAATAGTTTCGACGCTAAAAACGGAACAATTAGCGTCGAATGTAGTATTCGACGCTAAAGATAGATAAAATACAGAAGGTCACCCCCCCTTCTCCCCCTCTGTTTTTTCTCTCATTCTCTTCATAAAAATCCTCTGAAATCTGAGAATTTCTCCTCTACAGCCTCACATCTCTCCTAAAATTTTCAATAAAATTGTAATCAATTTCCGAAAAGGTAAATCTTCTTTCATATTTCTTATTATTTTCAATTTTTATGATTATATATGTTGTTTATATGCTGTTTATATGCTGTTTGTTAGTGATTTATGATTCATATATGTAGAGTAAGTAGTATATTAATTAACAAAATAGAATTTTTCTGTAAACTATTTAATTAATTTATCAACCAAATATATATATATATATATATATATATATATATATATATATATATACATATGCTTAAATTAAGTATTACTGAATTAGTAATGTTGATTACTGTAAAATGATATCTAATAATTATATTATTATATTTAGGTATTCTGCTGAAATGGATAGAAATTGGATGAGCTCTCTGGATAGATTGAGTGTTGAATATCGTAATGGAGTGTCTGAGTTTATGGAAGTCGCAAAGCAACACATTGATGCAGAAGGTCGTGTTCGTTGTCCATGTGCAAATTGTTTGAATAGGAAAAGGAAGCGGTTAGATGAAGTTCATAATCATTTATACATGCCAGGAATATCACCCACTTACCGTACGTGGATTTATCACGGTGAGCAGTATCATTCTCAGTCACGGTTTTTTGATGTCGGCGAAGGGAGCAGTAGTTACAATCAACCTGCAAACGATGATATCGCCGATATTTTGCATGACTTACAAGGTCCACAACTTGGTCATAGTGTTAGTGGCGACATGCCAGTGTTAAGTGGAAATGATCAAAACTTATTTAGTGAACTACTTGATGAGGCAAAAAAAATTCCATTCGAAGGTGCTGGAATGTCGATCTTGAATTTCGTTGTGAAATTATTACACATTAAAGTGATCAACAGAATGACACAACAAAGTATCGATATGATGTTAGAGTTACTGGCCCCAAGTGTTCCGGTTGGAAGCGAATTGCCTAAGTCATACTACGAGGCAAAGAAAATGTTGCGTGATCTGGGAATGGGGTATGAATCCATTCATGCTTGTAAGTTTGATTGTGTATTATTTCGTGCCAAGTATGAATCACTTGAACATTGTCCGATATGTGGTGAAAGTCGGTACAAAGTCTGTGGTATGGGGAAGAAAGTGCCTCAAAAGATATTGCGATATTTCCATTTAACACCCAGGCTGCAGAGATTGTTCATGTCACGACACACAGCGACTGATATGATGTGGCATCATGAAAAGAGGATCGGTGCGGAGGGCATACTTAGACATCCTGCGGACGGAACCGAATGGAAGGAATTTGATGACATGTACCCCCGTTTCGCTGAGGACCCCCGTAATGTCAGGTTAGGTCTTGCCTCTGATGGTTTTAACCCATTTGGGAATATGTACAACTCTTATAGCATCTGGCCCGTTATTGTCATTCCATATAACTTACCTCCATGGAAATGTATGAAGGATCCGTTCATGTTTATGTCATTGCTTATCCCTGGTCCACGTTCACCTGGTAAAGATATAAATATTTACTTGAGACCATTGATCGAGGAGTTACAAACATTATGGAATGTGGGTGTGCATACCTATGATGCAGCTTCAGAGCAGTATTTTCAGATGCATGCCGCATTATTATGGACCATTAATGATTTTCCAGCCTATGGTTCATTCTGGATGGAGCACTAAGGGATACATGGCATGTCCAGTTTGTGCGGATCATACACCTTCGCAACGATTACGGAATAAAATCGGATACACGGGGCACATGAGATTTCTTGAGTCGAGTCATCCTTGGCGGAGGAGTAAATTATTTAACGGGCAACATGAACCTCAGAGTAAGCCCAGTCGATTGTCTGCATTTGACATACTTTGCCAACATCAACAGCTCAAAGACAGCACACCAGGTAAACATCCTAATAATAGAGATAAAAATCGAAAACGATTACCTGAAGAGTTGAATTGGACAGGAAAAAGTATTTTCTTTGAGTTAGAATATTGGGGGACTCTGAGTTTGCGACATAATTTGGATGTAATGCATATAGAGAAAAATATTTGTGAGAGTTTAGTGGGTACACTATTCAATATTTCGGGTAAGACAAAAGACACTGTAAATGCTAGATTGGACCTACAAGATCTTAGAATTCGCAGTGAATTGCATTTACAAGACTCCTCTCGTTTTATTAAGCCTCCTGCTAGTTATGTGCTCAATCAATCGGAGAGAAAATCATTCTGTGATTGGCTGAAAATGGTTAAATTCCCTGATAATTATGCATCCAATATTGGGCGTTGGGTCAGAGATGATACAATAACGGGATTAAAGAGTCACGATTGTCATGTGCTGCTCGAGATTCTCCTTCCTGTTGGCATTCGACCTTATCTCCCCCCGAATGTATGTGACGCCGTACTTGATCTATGTGGCTTCTTTAAACAATTGTGTCAGAGGACATTAAGCACATCTGTTATTGACGACCTTGAGCGAGGAATCGTGATAATCCTATGCAAGCTGGAGCGAATTTTGCCACCCGCTTTCTTTGATGTCATGGTACATCTGGCTGTGCATTTACCGGATGAAGCTAGAAAGGGAGGTCCTGTCCATTACAGATGGATGTATCCCATTGAGAGGTACTATATATATATATATATACAGTTTTATATAAGAAAATTTGTAACCGTTTTTATTTGCATATAATTTAGTGTTAATGCAAACTTGTTGTCATATCTGCAGAGCTTTGGGAGATTACAAACATATGTCAAAAACAAGGCACGACCTGAAGGTTCAATAGCTGAAGCTGTTATAATAAATGAAGCAATAACATTTTGTTCGATGTACATGCAGAATATTGAAACTCATTTCAATCGTCGGCCACGAAACTATGATGGAGATGCAAGTAATAGCCAAGAGATCACAGTGTTCCGTCAAAATTACAGACCATTTGGGGCAGTTGGTGTCAAATTACTAACCCGTCAGGAAGTTCAACGTGCGCATTGGTTTATATTGAGTAATTGTGATGAAGTGCAACCGTATTTAACGTAAGTTTTTCTGGTGCATCATTAATGAATTTTTTCCATACATTAACCGTGATAATTTATTGTAGGCAACATCTAACAATGCTACAAATTGCTGGTGACCATAATGTTGATGAAACCCACAAAAAAGAATTTCCTAAATGGTTTGAGACAACTGTAAGTTATATATTTTTATATTTATTTTGATCCTAACATTAGACATTTCAGTTTGTTATATTAACACATATATTTCATTGTCAGATTATTAATCAAGTGGAAAATGGTCAATTGGACTCGCAATCCTCGTTGGTTTCTTTGGCTTATGGGCCTCAAATCAGGCGTATGAGTACAGTGGATGTATTGTCAACGGAGTTAGATTTCATACCGAACAGCGAGATGTTAATCATGTGACTCAAAATTCTGGAATTGTAGTCCAAGGAGAACACGGCTCAGATGTAATTGACTTCTACGGCGTATTGCAATCGGTCATTGAGTTCATATATCGACCCAGACGACATACTGTGCTATTCCAATGTAAGTGGTTTGACACTAATGCCAGAAAGAGGAGAATTCAAGTTAGTAATCATCTCACGTCAATTAATGTTCAACGTTGTTGGTACAAGAATGATCCATACATTTTTTGTACGCAAGCACGTTCAGTGATATATATACCTGATCCTAAGTTAGGAACTGGATGGATGGTGGTAGAAAAGTTACAACATAGGGCCATTTGGGACACGCAGGAGAAAGATAGAGTTGACATATCAGATGAA
The DNA here is from genome assembly GCA_019454045.1 of Zanthoxylum bungeanum. Taxonomy (NCBI): domain Eukaryota; kingdom Viridiplantae; phylum Streptophyta; class Magnoliopsida; order Sapindales; family Rutaceae; genus Zanthoxylum; species Zanthoxylum bungeanum. The sequence continues at coordinate 158,259 of SKCR01033344.1, read as the reverse complement.
ACACAAGAAGTCTCCGGCAATTTTGAAGTTCCTGAACATATATTTGTTGGACCAACTGTCAACGTTCCTGAAAATATAACATTAACTCGATCTAGTACAGACGTTGAGCTAATTCCTCATTCTGAAGTGAGCGTTGAAGTAGCAAGTGAAGAACAATTTGACACTGAAGATGACTTCGATTCCAGTCACGAATCCTCAAATACCGACGATAATAGTGATTAATTATGAAGTTACAGTATTTTGTGATGGATGAATAATTTTATGGATTAATGTATGGTTGTTGATTTTAATTACTCTTTTGATATTGTTGAAATATTAACGTAATGATTAATAGTATAACTATGTTATGAATGAGTTTTTTGCTTCTGAGCCGAGGAAGAAGAGAAGCACTGGTTGCAGGGATGTAAAGGACATTTAGCGTCGATTACTTCGACGCTAAATGTCAATTACTTCGACGCTAATTGTTAGGCGGGTTATTGAAAAATTAGGGTTTTTTTCCGGGAAATTTAATTTTTATGTAGCGTCGAAATACTGTATTCGACGCTATATGTCTTTAATTTAGCGTCGAATACAGTATTTCGACGCTATATGTCTCTACTTTAGCGTCGAATATAGTATGTCGACGCTAATTAAAAATTAAATTTCCCGGAAAAAAAAACCCTAATTTTTCAATAACCCGCCTAACAATTAGCGTCGACTACTGCGACGCTAAAAGTCAATTATTTCGACGCTAAATGTCCTTTAAATCCCTAAAACCAGTGCTTCTCTTCTTCCTCGGCTCAGAAGCAAAAACTCATTTCTCATTCTCCAACAGTGACGAACGAAGGAAATCAACAGGTAAGTCTCCTTTGTTGATTTAAAATTGTTTATGAGGATGAATTTGATGAATTTGATGAATTGATGAAATTGATGATTATTTTTTGATGAAATTGATGATGATGATGATAGATGATGATGACAGTTGTGAGGCCTTCAACCATATGTTTGGGCGGTCTTCACCCCCAGTATTTTTAGGCGGGCTTCGCCATGAATTTCCTCTTCTTAAGAGGGCCTCGCTCCCAACATCTCATCCTTCTATTGGTCGAATGTTTCGTGCCTTGAAGGCTTCAACTCTTGATTACAACTGAGCCATCGATATCTTGCTCCCACTCTTACTGGCTTGCTTTGTTTGAATTTTTCTACAAAAGAAATATTATTTGTATATGTGCATGCATGTATGTATGTATGAAAATGATCTCTAACTGTATGCCCATTCTTTAGCTTGAGAGGGTACAAGAGTCACGATTTTCTTATGCGGAGATATCATCAGGCTTTATCTCGTGCTATTCCTTGGGGTTCCTAAACCATCGATTTCACTTTCCTTTTTATCATGTAATGACTCTGTGTATGTTCTCAAAAGCTTTTCTCAAAATTCTATCCATTTCATATTTTAGCATTGTCCAAATTCAAAATTCAATCTCAACTAGGATTTTCACTTTTTGAATGTTTATCCATATGCATGTGTGTGTGATTCTTTTACAAAGAATTACATGCAACCCGAATCAATTTTTGTTGATGCCAAGTGTAGATTAGTACTGACACTTTAGTTCATTTTTCGTCTTTTCTTTAGTCATTGTAATCTAACACCTAGTTAATGATCAATAAAATTTCTCAAAATTTATTTTTATGTAGGGCTAATCTTTATCCCTAACTTCATTAAGTCATCAAATTGCCTTTTGACGCAAAGACTTCACATTTATGATGCGAGCCTCTAGTTACTCAACAATTTCACCAACTCAAGTTGCTTTGTATACTCAATATTGGAGTTATCATTTGACGCGAAAGTACTCGTGGTGTTCACGATACTCTCGGTTACTAAACATTTCAAACAGTGGAGTAGTTTTCATGAGATTCATTTTTTTATTTATTTTCTCTCTTCCTTTTTTCTTTCACATTTTTTTATGTCATCTCCTTAACTTAGTGTCATCTCAGCCTTAATTTTAGAAATGAATGTCAAATGTTTTGACCTATCCACAAGTTGTGCCAGCATAAATTCTTTTTAAGTGCTTTCCAATTCCAAGTTTAAGTTTTAGTGCATAATTGTTATGGATAGCATTGACACACACACAAAGTGGTTCTTTACTCGCATGTATAAGAATGTCGTGTTGGGAAGTAGCCGCGAGTGCGCAACGGAAAATTAAAAATTATGATTCCGCTATCCCTTTGCCCAAGACCCATTTGTTTTGATTATTCTAAAAGCCTAGGCATGTTACTATATATTCTAAGCATAAGAACTCATAAAACATTCAAAGAACATAAACTTAAACATGCTAACTATCATAAGAACTCTAATTAAAAATAAAGAAAGAAAAAGACTTACTTGAACCGAAGACTCCTCCAGTCCTCACTCCAATCTACAAGCTTTTCTCGAACTCAACAAGCTCTTCAACGTTCCAAAGAGCCACCCAAGTGTGTGGCCTCCAAAGGTGCACACACCAAAGCCAAAACTCAATGGCAAGACTACGCCTTGAGTGCACGGGTATTTTGCCCTTGGTGCTAGCCTAGGCAAATACCTCAAAACTTTTAACTTGAGATTCCTATAGTAAATTAGACTTAAGGATCCTCAAAATCAGTGGCTTACTTTTAAACTTTAGAGTTGCTCACTTATATAAACCCAAGATATGAAAGGTTTTGGGGTAAAAATTTGTAAAGAATTCTTTGGGTTTATATAGGTGCTCCAAAAACAACAAAATTAATTAAGAATCCAATGTGGGATAAATGCTAATTAAATCTTAGCCATTGCATCTTAATATAGTGGTTTAATGAGATTATAAAACCATAATAAGAGTTTGGGCCGAATTGGAATTCAAAACAAAAAAAAATGCAGATTTTATGTATTTATGTATTTATTTTATTCATTTTCCAATTCCCAAAGTGCCCCTATCGTCATTCACCAATCCCTAAGCCACTTTGGAACCTCATAAATAATCTGTTCAATAATTAAACACATTGAACCATTTATGAACAATTCCTACAGCAATCATATATGCTGTTAAATTTGTATTGTGCACTATTAACCATTGATTTCGACTTTGTTGTGTGTGACCTTTTGGGTTCCCCTCAAGTTGGACATGAAATGAATCGTGATAATTTAATCGAACATAAATTATCCTCCGATCAGATGGTCGTTCGATTTCAATGACCAAGGTTGACATCTATCAACATGCCAAGGCCCCCAAATGAGAAGGAAAGATATATACCCATTATGTATGCGATTTACATATGATACGGTCCCTCGCCTCACTGTATCCCCACCTTTTGACCTAGGGTACAGAAAGTGTCTACCTATATGGTCAAAGGTATGATGCTGATAGTGTCATGAATCGTGCTAACCCAAGAATCTCACATGATTCTTCCGCTGCGGCCACAGTCTCAAGCACTGATCACACATATCAACCCGCGAACTGGAATACTACTCTTATAAGAAAATATTATCCGAGAGAGTGGCGATTCTCTGTTGTATCTTTACAAACTTCATGTGTTTCAACAAATGACCCAATCATACCCTTATGACCATATCTTTTGAACCGGGGAAGGAGAATGTCAAAGTTATTTGATCCACAAATAAGATTGTAAGGACTTCAAGTCTAAGGACTAGTCATACAATTAATACATGAAAGTTCTCACAAACACATAAGATAAACACTTCATATGAAAACTTTCGGCGGTCAGTTCGATGAACACGAGCAACTCATGTATCCATGTGATACACCAAGCGGACGGATCTCCGCTAATAGTGTATGAGATCGGCTACCCCACTTAAGGGCGGACCATATCATCATGTTAGTCTCTCTTCTTTGTGAACGCCTAGATTATTCATAAAACTATGATTAGGAACGTTTGAGAGTAATGATTCTCATAAGGCGTGGAAGCCATCATCTTATTACTCTAATGGCTTTATTACAGTGTTTGATGATTCATATAATTTATGTAAGACACGTATAATAAAGATTGCCATTTTATTAATTAATGAAAAATATTACAATACATGTAATATAGACCATCCATAAGTTGGGTATATGGCATATCCCTTACAATCTCCCACTTTCACTATAGCCAACTAGTATGAATCTGGACACCATACTCTCGGGTGTGCCTATCATGCTTTTGTTGAGTCAGCCCTTTAGTCAGAGAATCTGCAAGATTATCTTCTATGGGTATTTTCTCTATAATAACTTCTTTTCTCTCAACAATCTCCCTGATGAGATGAAATCGCCTGAGTACATGCTTGGATTTCTGGTGGGACCTTGGTTCCTTTGATTGAGCAATGACGCCCGTGTTGTCACAGTACATCGTGACGCCATTCTTTATTGCGGGAAACACTTCCAGCTCCGTGATGAACTTCTTTATCCAAACTGCTTCTTTAGCTGTCTCAGATGTTGCAATATACTCGGCTTCAGTGGTGTAGTCTGTTGTAGTTGACTGCTTTGAGCTTTTCCAACTAACAGCTCCGCCATTCAAAGTAAACAGATATCCTATTTGCGATCTGCTGTCATCCCTATCGGTCTGAAAGCTCGCATCACAGTAACTAATGACTTTCATCTCAGAACAATCTCCGTATGTCAAAAACACATCTTTAGTTCTTCTCAGATACTTGAGGATTGTTTTGATAGCTGCCCAGTGTTGCTCACCAGGATTTTCCTGATACCTACTAGTTATGCTAAGAGCATAAGAGACATCAGGTCTTGTACATAGCATGGCGTACATGATCGATCCTATTGCTGAAGCATAAGAGATCATACTCATACGCTCCATGTCTGAAGGAGTATGTGGACATTGGTCCTTAGATAATTTGATTCCATGACAAGTAGGTAAATTACCTCTTTTGGAATCTTCCATTTTGAATATTTTCAAAACTTTATCTATGTATGTAGATTGAGAAAGTCCTAACAACCTCTTAGATCTATTACGGTAGATCTTAATTCCGAGGATGTAGGCTGCTTCTCCCAAATCTTTCATGGAGAAATTCTGAGATAACGTTGCTTGGTGGCTTGCATCATGGGAATATCATTCCCGATGATTAATATATCATCGACATATAATACAAGAAATACAACAGCACTCCCACTACTTTTCCTGTAAACACAAGGCTCGTCTACATTTTTGATGAAGTCAAATTCTTTGATTGTCTCATCAAATCGTATATTCCAACTTCTGGAGGCTTGCTTGAGTCTATAAATGGATCGTTTAAGCTTGCATAATTTATTATGATCATCCTTAGATGAAAACCACTCAGGTGTATCATATAGACTTCCTCTACGAGGTTCCCATTAAGGAAAGCTGTTTTGACACCATCTGCCAAATCTCATAATCAAAGTGTGCAGCTAGTGCCAGTAAATTCGAATGGACTTTATCATTGCAACATGTGAGAAGGTTTCGTCATAGTCAATTCCTTGGATTTGTCTATAACCTTTCGCCACCAACATAGCCTTATAGGTTTGGATATTGCCTTCTGTATCAGTTTTATGCTTGTAAATCCACTTGCAGCCTATGAGTTTTATCCCTTCAGGTGCATCCACCAAGTCCCAGACTTGATTCTGATACATAGAGTCTATTTCGGATTTCATGGCCTCAAGCCACTTGACTGAACCAATGTCACGCATTGCTTCGTCATAATTGGTGGGATCGTCATTATAAATGACCTGATCATGTTTCTTATCAATATGGAAACCATATCTTTCAGGCTCATATCTTTCCCTACCAGAACTTCTAAGTTCATAACCTTGTGGTTGTTTCGTGGCTGCCCTTTTGAGGGGCCTGGGGTTTAGTTCTATGTTAGTCTGTTCTTCTCGTACCTCATCGAGGTCAAGTCTACTCCCACTATATTTCTTGAGAAGGAATTCATTCTCTAGAAATTTAGCATTTTGTGAGATAAATGTTCTTTGTTCATTTGGGACGTAGAACACGTATGCTCTTGAGTTCAAGGCATATCCTACAAACTTACATTTAACTGCCCTTAATTCAATTTGTTAGTTTGTGTGAGCTTAACATATGCATCAGACCTCAATGACTTAATACTTTTATTAAGCTGGTTTTCTACTTCAGCTTTGAAGTCTTTGAATTTCTCAAAGGCTTCAGATTTGTACCGCATAAGGTACACATACCCATATCACGAGTGATCATCGATAAAGGTAATGAAGTAGGAGAATCCACCTCTAGCGGTGACTGACATTGGTCCGCATACATCAGAGTGTATGAGTTCTAATGTCTCCGCTGCACGCTGTCATTTACCTTTGAAGGGTAATTTGGTGATTTTACCAAGTAAACAAGATTCACAAGTTCCATAAGGTTCATATTTGAAGGGTCTGAAATACCAATCCTTATGTAGCTTAGTTAATCTTGTTTCATTGATATGGCCTAAGCGACTGTGCCATAGAAGTGATTCATTGATATTATTCGAGTTAAGATTATATATATTAGAGGTTGAACATTCTTTGTTAGTTTGTAAGACATAGATACCATTATTCAAAATACCATCTCCATATTTTATTTCATTGAAATAAATAGAACATTCATTACAACTTATTAGGCATGAAAAGCCTTTATTACATAAATAATAAATTTAAATGATGTTCTTTACTAGAGAAGGCATATAAATACAATCTTCTAAGTCTAAAACTAAACCATTCGGCAAAACTAATGAATAAGTCCCCACGCACAATGCATCCAGTTTTGCTCCATTACCCATGTGTAAGTCAACCTCCTCATGACGGAGTCTCCTACTATTTCTCAGGCCCTGCACATTATTACACAAGTGAGTCCCACAACCGGTGTCAAGCACCCAAGTAGAAGGTTCAAAGTTTTGAGAATATAGTTGAATCATATACAACATACCTGAAGCATTGGGCTTCTTGGCCTCTTGGGCTTTCCTAGCTTCCTTGGCTTTCAAAGATCTGTAGTCTTTCTTCCAATGACCATTCTTTTCACAAAAGAAACATTTCCCATTTCCCCTTTTCTTCTCCACCTTACCATTGGGCTTTAGGTGATTTAGAGCATTGGCATTGCCCTTAATTTTCTTTGGGCCTCGTGGCTTCAGGTCCGTACCCGTAAGCATGGCAGAGGTTTTAAGCTCCGGTTTCAAGTCCATCTCTGCTTGCTTTATCAGATTGTGCAATTCTGCTAAAGTAGCTTCTTTATTAGACAGATGAAACTGCATAATAAAGTTAGAGAAGTCTTTTAGTAAGGACTGAAGATTTAGATCGTGACCTATCTCATGATTCATGATGAACCCGAGGTTGGCCAATTTTTCAATGTGGCCAATCATCTTAAGTACATGTGCACTAACAGATCCTTCCTTATACTTTGTTTGGAATAAGACACATGACACTTGGAATCTCACGGTATGAACGGAAGTTGCATACAACTCCTTCAAGTGAAAGATGATGGTTTGAGCATCCATATCTTCATGAGCTTTCTGAAGTTCGTCCGACATAGAGCCAAACATTATGCAAACTGCTTGCTCATCATCATCGACGTGTTTCTTCCAAACATCAAATGTATTTTGGTCAGCATCTTCTGCGGGTTCACGGGGAAATGGTCTTTCAATAACGTATAAAATCTTTTCTTGTCATAAGATAATTTTAAGGTTTCTAAACTTGTCATTGTAGTTGTCCCATTTGAGCTTATGCTCATCAAGGATGGAACAAAGTGATAATCTGTTTTCCATTTGAATGTTTGTGAAATATTTTAACCCAACTGTTAAGAGATAATGTTAAAATTAGGAATATGTTTTCATTAATGTTTCATAATAACATGGGCTTTTAATATTATGAAGTTGCTCCCACTCAATTGTTTTAAAATTTTAAGCAAATCGCATCAACCCCAATATGATGGATTTCTTATGGGCAAGGATCCCATTATCATCATTTCACAACTCCGACTAGGGCCGATCGTTATAAAATATGATAATTAGGTAGGTTCCCAACCAATTTATGATATAAATCACAATTCCTTGATCATTGGGTTGGGCAATCAAACATGCCATAGCTTATGCTAGTCCTTGTGGAAACCAATCTTTACCACTAAGTTATAAGACCATGTATAAGGGTCGCTGCATCTTATGACTCAGAAAAGTCAAACCATTGTCAATAGTACGATTTAGGGACAAATTGGTATTGGTCAGTCTGGTAATGCCTAGTCCTGCCAAAACGGTTTCAGCCCTTTAGGTCTATACTTTACAATGGGAGGCAAATTTTAGACTTAAATTATTATTGAGGATTTTAGCAAGTTTAAGTGAATAACTGTCAAATGGATTCCTCCATTGAAAATTCCCCAGAGGGAGGGTGGAGTGAACTCTCTTAAATACCCTTACCTCTTAGGCTCTTATTGCCTTGGTGACAGGAATAAACAATAGATCCTCCAAATTAGTCCAAAACTTTAAATATGCTTTAAAGTAAGCTTTGAGTAAATGATTATCTAGATGTCTTCACAGCTTTTCCTTTTGGCTATAAAAAGGTAGTGAGTGAAGGAAGACACCAAATCATTATCTAATTTTAGTAATACCTTTGGTTAAATTAACTTTAGTTTGGAAAGTTTTATTAACGCCTTGGTCCCACCCCACTTGTATCTTTTATAATGTCTTTTATTATAAACAAGTGATTTATATTTATTAGCCTTAAAGGTAATAAGTCTCTAAGTTCATCATGGAATAATTACTTAGCTAAGGAATAAGCAATACCCTCTCTATTTCCTTATAAAGTCTCCAGATGCTTGCACCCTAAAATAATCATGCCAATTCTAATCATACATAGAATTATCAAGCATATGAGTTTTAATATGTTGGAATTATTTTAGGCATTAAATAACTTTGATTAATATTTAATTATGATATTGCATTTTATTTTATTCAAATAAATTTACTATTCACATTTTTTTTACAGATACGTGAACTTTAAATGCAATTTCAAAATTCAAATCTTAACCAAATCATGCAAAACTTGTGCCTAAAAGAAAGTTCAGGTGTTAGATTTCCAACGAGCTTTTACAAACCCAATTTCGAGTTCAAATGAGAGAGAACTAATCAAAACAAAAACGGCGCGCTGATACCACTGTTGGGAAGCGGCCGGGAGTGCGCAACGAAAAATTAAAATTATGATGCTGTTATTCATTTGCCCAAGACCCATTTGTTTTTATTATTCTACAAGCCTAGGCATGTTACTATATATTCTAAGCATAAAAACTCATAAAACATGCAAAGAACATAAACTTAAACATGTTAACTATCATAAGAACTCTAATTAAAAATAAAGAAAGAAAAAGACTTACTTGAACCGAAGACTCCTACAGTCCTCCCTCCAATCTACAAGCTTTTCTCAAACTCAGCAAGCTCTTCCACGTTCCAAAGAGCCACCCAAGTGTGTGGCCTCCAAAGGTGCACACACCAAAGCCAAAACTCAACGGCAAGACTACGCCTTGAGTGCACATGTATTTTGCCCTTGGTGCTAGCCTAGGTAAATACCTCAAAACTTTTAACTTGAGATTCCTCTAGTCAATTAGACTTAAGGATCCTCAAAATCAGTGGCTTACTCTTAAACTTTAGAGTTGCTCACTTATATAAACCCAAGATATGAAAGGTTTTGGTGTAAAAATTTGTAAAGAATTCTTGGGTTTATATAGGTGTTCCAAAGACAACAAAATTAATTAAGAATCCGATGTGGGATAAATGCTAATTAATCTTAGCCATTGCATCTTAATATAGTGGTTTAATGAGATTATAAAACCCTAATAAGAGTTTGGGCCGAATTGGAATTCAAAACAAATAAAATAAAATAAAATAAAACGCAGATTTTTTATTATTTATTTTCTTATTCATTTTTCCAATTCCAAAAGTGCCCATATCGTCATTCACCAATCCCTAAGCCACTTTGGAACCTCATAAATGATATTTTCGAACAATTCCTACAGCAATCATATATGTTGTTAAATTTGTACTGTGCATTGTTAACCATTGATTTCGACTTTATTGTGTGTGACGTTTTGGGTCCCCTCAAGTTGGACATGAAATGAATCGTGATAATTTAATCGAACATAAATTATCCTCTGATCAGATGGTCATTCGATTTCAATGACCAAGGTTGACATCTAGCAACATGTCAAGGCCCCCAAATGAGAAGGAAAGATATATACCCATTATGTATGCGATTTACATATGATACGGTCCCTCGCCTCACTATATCCCCACCTTTTGACCTAGGGTACAGAAAGTGTCTACCCATATGGTCAAATGTATGATGATGATAGTGTCATGAATCGTGCTAACCCAAGAATTGACCGGCGTAAACACACACGTATAACGCAAGCGCACGTATCGTTCAAGTAGTATAAAAATATCGATCCCACGAGGACTTAATATCTAAACTATTAATTTTATGAGGTCAAATGATTACTAATATCTAACAAGTTGATTGATTGATTTAAAATGGTGACGATTCTAAATTTAAAAACAAGTAAATAAAATGGTTCGAAAGTAGGTTGGTGGAAATTCAAATTATAAAAATATCCAGGGTTGTGATTTATTCCATATTATTTAAAAGATGAAGTTGTTATCTTATAGTTGGGTAAAATATTGATTTATTAACCTGGAACACTAAATTATGTAAAAGCCTCTTCCGATGGTCAATTACAAATACCTAGTATAATCCAATTGACCCATATGTCTATGTCAACCAAATTACCTAGATTCATTAGTTTGAGTTCCAATTATGGCTACCCCCGCCGACAGGTATATTCCTATCATGTAAGGAAATCATTAAAGGGTTATCTATCCTCAAGGAAGATCGTGAGCTATTGAGTCTAAGGTCTTAAACTTAAAATCCCTATGTCTAGTTCATTTTAAGTTTACCTAATCAATTTTATTAATGGCCAGTTAATAAAAAGCATTAAGATTAAGACTCAATAAATAAATCTTTAAATTACCAAACCTATAATCTAACCCTTATAAAACAGTGATATTGAAATTCATCACAACCCCAGATAACTGACTTAGTTACGACACATATTTACGGGTAGTAAAAACTTAAATAAAATAAAAGACATAAAGTAAATTGCTGAAAATTAAATACTGAAAAGTAAATTGCTGAAAAGTAAAAAGTAAAAAGTAAAAAGTAAAAAAAATTAAAAATAAATTACTGAAAAGTAAATTGTTGAAATTAAATAAAGTAAAAGTATAATAAAAGAGAATGCTGGGGTTAGAGGATCAACTTTTATTACTACTATTTTAGATATCTCCCTTAATATAATATATTAACTTTGCGTGATAATTACTAACCAGCCATATAGGCGGTATCCTGATTAAGTCAAATTAATAATTAATTACCAACCGACCAACCAGGCGGTATCCATATTAAGTCAGGTTTAAAACCAATTTATAATTAATTACCAACCGACCAATATAGCGGTTATCCCTTTTTAAGTCAGGTTTTAAATAGTTTTTATATTATAATTAATGGAGATTAATCTAAATAGTAATAATAAAAGCTTTACCTTTCACCCCAGCAAGGAGAATTACCTCCTCATTGCTTGAAAAATAAAAACTGCAAAGTAAAGAAAGAAAATGATGTGCGTAAAAGTAAATTGCGGAAAGTAAAAACTGAAAAGTAAAGAAAAGAAAGTGCGAAAGTGAAAATTAATTACTAAAAACTGTAAATAACTAAACTAGATACAATCTTCTTATTTATTCATTAAGAATTCAAAGAAGAAAGTATGAATTTTACAAATGAAATGGCTTGGTATTTATAGGCAAAATTTTGCCACCATCAAATCATCAATCAATTTCTCCACCAAATCCATTATTAATTTCTCCACTAATTACTCCACCAAATCCATAATTGCTCCACTAATTGCTTATCTTGTTTGGTGGTGATTTGATTAATTTTTATTAATTATTTATTAATTAATATTTTGCTTTGAAAATGATGATACTGACTTTTAATAATTACACTCCACACACTTCTGGATGGTTCATCAATTTCGGTCATGAAATCATCAGACTTTGAAAGTATGTTCTCTTTCAAAGTTGTAGATCTTTGAGTTTTCTTTAATCTGAAACTTGAATCAGCTCAATCCGATATCTGAGTAAACAGTTATGCCCAAAATACGACAGATGCGCAAAACTGGAATTTCCAAAACTGCACTTCGTCAAAAACGCTCTTTCAAGTTTCCAATCTCCAAAATTAATATATCAAGTCCAAATTGCCCTTATTTGATCCAATTTCGTCCTAAATGATTTCATTGAGTCCGATATTATTTTATCTGCAAAATAAAATAAAACATATCAAAACGTTCATCAACCCGAGAAACTAAACAAAATATTAAGTAAAAGGGGCGGTAAATATTGATATATTTTCCGCTCATCACACCCCAAACCTAACATTTTGCTAGTCCTCGAGCAAAACAACAAAATAAAATAAAATTAAACTAAGCCACTTTCGTAGGGATCACGGTTGCATTTAGCATATGCAACAAGCCTTTAAACCCCTAGGTGTCCCTAGTGGACGAGTTGTAGTCTCGTGAGGGTTTACAGCAATGATACCCACAAACATTTTACAAAAGTAAAAAGTTAGTTAAAACTAATGCACACAAAAGCAAAAAGACAAGCGAAAAGAGAATAAAGATGTTAGTGACTAATCAGGTGAAACTTCTACTCCAAGTTACTAGTTGTTTTGTTTTATTTTAAATTACTGAATAAGTAAATTCTCCGATTATTTTTACCATTCTCATATACATGGCCAACAAAATATTAATCAATTTATTTTTGCCCACAACAGTCATAAGTGTAGTTGATAAGAGAGTAATTTTTGTCCTAAAGTTCTATCAGATTTCACACCTTTTTGGAGCAATGGAATAATTTTCATTTTTCTGATTTTTTCTTTGATATTTTCTCTATTTTTTATTTATATACAATATCTTCCATCTATGTAGCGAGTGTTGGGTCGGTGGCTCCCAAACCAGTTGGTTTTAGGGCACCAGGTGTTAAGACACCCCTACGGACTTAATTACTCAGAATTCAAATATATATATTTTTGCAGTCTTTGATCCATGTAACGAGCTTTGGGCCAGTGGACTCCCAAACCAGTTGGCTTTAGGGCACTAGGTGTTAAAACACCCTTACAGACTTAATAACTCGGATCTCATACGTTTTTTTTTTTTTTTTTTTTACTCCATTGCTTTTTGAGATGCTTGTCCAATTAAACTAGAGCACTGAATATTATAAACTTTTCAATTTTGCTCATGTCCGTATGTTACCATGTATGTTGATAATATCTGTCAACTGAGCATATGAAGATTCATTTTAGTCAATTTTATGGAGAATTTACAAATTAAATAATTCAAAATGAAATAAACAAAAATTAACTTGTTTCGAAATAGGTTTGAGATACGTCTCAGAAGTGGAAACTCCTTACTCATCTACCTCTTAACAATTTCACATTTTTAGTCAGAATAAAAAAACAAAAACGCAAAATATTTTTGTAATTTTTAAAAAAAAATTCAATTTTTTTTGTATTTTTCGAAAAATTTGAACTAAAAATAAATAACATACAAAGTAAAAAAAACAAGGTACTGATCAACTAATTCCCTCCCCCAAACCTAAATGAGACATTGTCCCCAATGTCTTAAACAGTAAAAGGAGAGTTAAGAAGGTTGTACCTGGTTAGCTGAAAATCTACAGGAAATTAAAGATTAAGATCCAGATTAATCCTACGCCTCTTACCACGATCGTCCTCGGACCAATTTATCTTTGAAAGGATAGGGTCAACTTGTGGTTCATAGGCTATGAGTTGGTCTATTAGATCCGGAGCGGTTCTGGCAGTAAAGAGGAGTTCTTTTAAAGGTTTTGATACGAACCCATTTCTCCGAGCATCATCAAGAAACACACAAAGAAAATCATAAAACCCATCAACATTGAGCATCCAAGCGGTTTCTGGTGTATGTTCAGGTTCGCCCAAGATAGTACTATAAAAATTTCCTCCAATGTGCCCAAGCCACCTGGCAAAGCAATAAAAGCATCAGCACGGTTAATCATTTCTACCAGTCGTTCAGACATACCTGGCACGATCAGTTCCTCTCCGTTTGATGATCCAATAAGATTTGCCTCTGCCAAGGGTTTGGGATGATTCCCAAAACGTGACTGCCTTATTCCTGTACAACCTTTGAAACGATCCCCATAAGTCCAAGATTGCCTCCGCCATATATTAAATGCATATTCCTTGCAGCTAAGAGTCGACCCAATTCCTGTGCTGCTTCTATGTATTGTGGCTTAGTACCAACGCTACTACCACAAAACACACAGATATTTTCAACTCGTCTTCTTGAAGTAGCTTCCATTTTTTTTTATGTGTTTCTTTCTCAACTCTGGATGCCTTCAAAAGTGCAATGACGGGCTGAATTTATAGTACCTGAAAAGGGTGAGTAAAAATAGCACAAGTATCTTCCAGAGGACGATTAGTAGCGAAATAATATCGTGTTAGTCAAAAAGGTCTGGATCCTGTCGGAGAAAATAAAAGAAATCAACAAAACAAATCACAATTATTAAGAAAAGACAAAAAGATATAATATTTACAAGAATTTACAGCTTGATTAACGTCTATGCGTCAGGGACAAGCTTCCCATCCAATTTTCTTATAAATTGGCAAACATGGTCTTTTTGAGTCAGATTCCCAAGACTTAACTGTTGTCTTTTTTTTGAAATTGTGTATATAATTTGCGAAGGCTATGTGAACATATCCACTGGGATGCGTCTCAAGAGTCGAAGATATATCATCTAAAGACTCCTTACTCAAGCCATCCCTAATGAAGTTAATTTTGTCTTCGCGATTATCAGACACCATTCCTAAAGAACGACAACGAGTGTTGCAATTAAATCGTGCACATTTGTAACAAACACCCATTTGCTTAGCTCTACGTTTCTTTGCATAGGTGCTTCTTCCAAAACCAGGCAGATGTGAAATAAAAAGTCAGAAGACTCACCTGCCAATCGGACTCGTGCTTCAATTACCCAACGAATATCATTAGGAATACCATGGATTGTCAATAACCTCATCCGTTCCAAGCGAGCTTTGTAAACTTTCATTAGAGATTTTTGAGGGAGAGAAGGAAATTGCTTGTGAAGATTTACGAGAGCTTCTTCCATCTTAATCTGCAAAAACTAAACACATAAAATTAAATCACACAAAATCACAATATATACACAAATTGCATGGGTTGCCTCACTGCGAGCGTTAAGTTTAAAGTCGTCAGCTAGACGTGACTTTTCGAACTTTAAGCTGGCTAGATCTGAAAGTGTGACACTTTCTTTTTGTCGCTCAAATGATTCTCCCCAGTAGTGCTTGACACGCTTGTTTTTAACCTTGAAAGTTTTGTTAGCGTCAGGATCATGTATCTCAATGGCTCTATTTGGTAAAACTTTGGTGATCACAAATGGACCTGACCACCGTGATGTGATTTGGCTTCCATGGGAAGAATTTCACCCTTGATTTGTTTAACAGTACCTTCTGCCATGGTTCCAGTTGTATGCGCACTAACTTCTCATCATGTCTTTTCTTGCCCTTTTCTTTGTACAATTTGGCATCTTCAAAAGGCTGATTGTGAAATTCCTCCAATTCGTTGAGCTGGTGGAACTTTTTCTCTTATGTTGCTTGTAGAGCAAGAATTGGCTCTTTCAGTGCAAAAGAGCTTTATCTTTAGGCTCCACAGGCAATTGACATGTTTTAAGTTTGTCAGTAGAACTTTGTCTTCATAAGAGTTCTGAATGGTACTGTGTATCACATCGAGTTTGAAACATTCCTCCTTCTTTTCATCATCTGGGAAATTCATGGCCTTGAAAACATTGAATGTTACTTCTTGGTCCTGTACCCTCATGGTTAGTTCTCCTTTTTGTACATCAATAATGGTTCGACATGTAGCCAGAATGGTCTCCCAAGGATGATTGGCACGTCTGCGTCTTCCTCCATATCAAGGACAATAAAATCTGCTGGGAAAATGAATTTGTCAACCTTGACCAGCACATCCTCAACTACGCCTCTTGGAAATACGAGCGTTCTATCAGCAAGTTGTAGTGAGACTGAATGTTGGCATTGTTTCCCCAATCTGTAATTTCCTGAAAATAGAAAAAGGCATCAAGTTAACACTCGCACCTAAATCACACAAAGCCTTACCAAAGTTATGTTCTCCTATGACGCAAGGAACAGTGAAACTGCCAGGATCTTTCAATCGGGGGAAGTTTCCTCTGAATGATGGCACTGCATTCTTCTGTTAATGCTACTGTCTCGTAATCTCCCAATCTCCGTTTTCGTGAAAGAATATCTTTCATGAATTTGGCATAGGTGGGCATTTGTTCCAATGCTTCTGCAAATGGAATGTTGATATGCAGCTTTTTGAAGATCTCCAGGAACCGAGAAAATTGCTTATCCAATTTGTTCTTCTGAAGACGTTGAGGAAAAGGTGGATGTGGAGTGATCTGTTCTTTTTCCTTTGCTTCTTTTTCCTCCATCTGTTGCTTTGTTTCTTTTGGAACTTCCTCAACAGTTGTTTTGGCTCCAACATCTTTGTTGATTTCAGTACCGCTTTTTAACATGATGGCATGACATTGCTCATTCCCCATGTTCCTTGGATTTGGCTCTGTGTTGCTAGGAAGGGTACCTGGCGGTCTGTAACTCTGAGCATTGGCTAGTTGTCCGATTTGATTCTCTAGTGCTTTGATAGAGGCTGAATGGCTTTGAAATATAGTGTCATATCTTGCTGCTTGAGAGTCGGTTTTGCTTCCATCTTTTTCAAGTAGGTCAACACTTCTGTTATTCCTGATTCATTTGCCTGCTCCTGGCCTTTGTTCTGTTGCTGGAATTCAGGTGGATAGTTCTGCTGTTGGCCTGAATTGTTGCTCCATGATAAATTAGGATGATTCCTCCACCCTGGGTTGTAGGTGTTGGAATATGGATTGTTCCCTTGTCTGTTGAAATTGTTGACATAATTCACCGTCTCTTCATGTTGGTTTTGGTTCTGGTGCTCCTCCATATGGTGAACTGTGGATCCAGCGATGTTCACAACTTGCGTGCTAGTGTTCTAGACATTTGCATATCTGATCCAGCCTGGTATTCACTGCTGTGTTTGCTCCCACTCATAAATTCCTGCAATTCTTTGGATCATGCTCCTTTCTGTTGGCCACAAGGAATTGTTGTTGGCCATTTCTTCGATTAGATCCCAGGCTTGATCTTCTCCTTTTGCCATCAAGGCTCCTCCAGCAGCAGCATCGATTGTGGTTCTCATTATTCCAGAAAGTCCATTGTAGAAGGTCTGAACTTGTAACCACTTTGGAATCTCATGTGTGAGGACATTTCCGGAGTAAATCTTTGTACCTTTCCCAAGCTTCGCAGAGGGATTCTGAATCTTGTTGTACAAAGGATGTGATGTCATTCCTCAATTTTCCGGTTCTGGCTGGTGGAAAGTACTTTGCAAGAAATTTGGTGGCTAAAGTGTTCCAAGTTGTGATAGAACCTGCTGATAGTGAATGTAGCCAGGCCTTTGCTCCGTCTTTCAAGGAGTATGGAAAAACTCGCATTCTCATTGCTTCTTCTGATGCTCTGTTGTAGTTAAAAGTGACGCAAACTTCCAGGAAGTTGCTGATGTGGGCATTAGGATCTTCAGTTGCATTTCCCCCAAACTGTACTGATTGCTGAATCATCTGAATGCATGTTTTGATGTCACACGCATTTGCTGGTAAGGGAGGAAGTACAATACATGAAATAAGTCTGTCAACCACCGGAATGGTTCTGTCTCGAATGGGAATTGGTGGTGCAACGTTCAAAGGTTCAGGTTCCATGTTAACAATTGCTTCTTGGCCTTCTCGCCTTTCCCTTCTCAACTGTCTGATGGTTCTTTCAATCTCAGGGTCAAGCGGATGGATTTCAAAGCTTCTGGCTGGTCTCATTAAATGTCTAAGAACCTGAAACACAAGAAAACAAAAACAATAAGTAAAAAGAAAAATAAGATACAAGTAACAAATCTAACCCCTAAACTAATAGTAAAAGATAAATAAGTCCCCGGCAACGGCGCCAAAAACTTGACCGGCGTAAACACACACGTATAACGCAAGCGCACGTATCGTTCAAGTAGTATAAAAATATCGATCCCACGAGGACTTAATATCTAAACTATTAATTTTATGAGGTCAAATGATTACTAATATCTAACAAGTTGATTGATTGATTTAAAATGGTGAGGATTCTAAATTTAAAAACAAGTAAATAAAATGGTTCGAAAGTAGGTTGGTGGAAATTCAAATTATAAAAACTATCCAGGGTTGTGATTTATTCCAATATTATTTAAAGATGAAGTGGTTATCTTATAGTTGGGTAAAATATTGATTTATTAACCTGGAACACTAAATTATGTAAAAGCCTCTTCCGATGGTCAATTACAAATACCTAGTATAATCCAATTGAACCATATGTCTATGTCAACCAAATTACCTAGATTCATTAAGTTTGAGTTCCAATTATGGCTACCCCCGCCCGACAGGTATATTCCTATCCTGTAAGGAAATCTATTAAAGGGTTATCTATCCTCAAGGAAGATCCTGAGCTATTGAGTCTAAGGTCTTAAACTTAAAATCTCTATGTCTAGTTCATTTTAAGTTTACCTAATCAATTTTATTAATGGCCAGTTAATAAAAAGCATTAAGATTAAGACTCAATAAATAAATCTTTAAATTACCCAACCTATAATCTAACCCTTATAAAATAATGATATTGAAATTCATCACAACCCCAGATAACTGGCTTAGTTACGACACATATTTACGGGTAGTAAAAACTTAAATAAAATAAAAGACATAAAGTAAATTGCTGAAAATTAAATACTGAAAAGTAAATTGCTGAAAAGTAAATTGCTGAAAAGTAAATAAAGTAAAAGTAAAAAGTAAAAAGTAAAAAGTAAAAAGTAAAAAAAATTAAAAATAAATTACTGAAAGTAAATTGTTGAAATTAAATAAAGTAAAAATATAATAAAAGAGAATGCTGGGGTTAGAGGATCAACTTTTATTACTACTATTTTAGATATCCCCCTTAATATAATATATTAACTTTGCGTGATAATTACTAACCAGCCATAAAGGCGGTATCCTGATTAAGTCAAATTAATAATTAATTACCAACCGACCAACCAGGCGGTATCCATATTAATTCAGGTTAAAACCAATTATAATTAATTACCAACCGACCAATATAGCGGTATCCCTTTTTAAGTCAGGTTTTAAATAGTTTTTATATTATAATTAGGGAGATTAATCTAAATAGTAATAATAAAAGCTTTACCTTTCACCCCAACAAAGGAGAATTACCTCCTCATTGCTTGAAAAATAAAAACTGCAAAAGTAAAGAAAGAAAAGATGTGCGTAAAAGTAAATTGCGGAAAGTAAAAACTGAAAAGTAAAGAAAAGAAAGTGCGAAAGTGAAAATTATTACTAAAAACTGTAAATAACTAAACTAGATACAATCTTCTTATTTATTCATTAAGAATTTCAAAGAAGAAAGTATGAATTTTACAAATGAAATGGCTTGGTATTTATAGGCAAAATTTTGCCACAATCAAATCATCAATCAATTTCTCCACCAAATCCATTATTAATTTCTCCACTAATTACTCCACCAAATCCATAATTGCTCCACTAATTTCTTATCTTGTTTGGTGGTGATTTGATAATTTTTATTAATTATTTATTAATTAATATTTTGCTTTGAAAATGATTGATAATGACTTTTAATAATTACACTCCACACACTTCTGGATGGTTCATCAATTTCGGTCATGAACTCATCAGCATTTGAAAATATGTTCTCTTTCAAAGTTGTAGATCTTTGAGTCTTCTTTAATCTGGAACATGAATCAGCTCAATCCGATATCTGAGTAAACAGTTATGCCCAAAATACGACAGATGCGCAAAACTGGAATTTCCAAAACTGCACTTCGTCAAAAACGCCCTTTCAAGTTTCCAATCTCCAAAATTAATATATCAAGTCCAATAATTGCCCTTATTTGATCCAAATTTCGTCCTAAATGATTTCATTGAGTCCCGATATTATTTTATCTGCAAAATAAAATAAAACATATCAAAACGTTCATCAAACCCGAGAAACTAAACAAAATATTAAGTAAAAGGGGCGGTAAATATTGATATATTTTCCGCTCATCAAGAATCTCACATGATTCTTCCACTGCGGCCACAGTCTCAAGCACTGATCACACATATCAACTCGTGAACTGAAATACTACTCTTATAAGAAAATATTATCCGAGAGAGTGGCGATTCTCTGTTGTATCTTTACAAACTTCATGTGTTTCAATAAATGACCCAATCATACCCTTATGACCAGATCAATAAGGACTAGTCATACAATCGATACATGAAAGTTCTCACAGACACATGGGATAAACACTCCATATGAAAACTTTCGGCGGTCAGTTCGATGGACACGAGCAACTCATGCATCCATGTGATACAACAAGCGGACGGATCTCCGCTAGTAGCCTATGAGATCGGCTACCCCAATTAAGGGCGGATCATATCATCATACTAGTCTCTCCGCTTTGTGAACGCCCAGATTATTCACAAAACTATGACTAGGAACGTTTGAGAGTAATTATTCTCATAAGGCGTGGAAGCCATCATCTTATTACTCCAAGGGCTGTATTACAGTGTTTGATGATTCATATAATTTATGTAAGACACGTATAATAAAGATTTCCATTTTATTAATTAATGAAAAATATTACAAATACATGTACATATAGCCTATCCATAAGTTGGGTATAGAGCATATCCCTTACAATTCGAAGTAATAAAATAACCCGGTAAGTTCAGGATCGATCTACAGGGAATAGATCTAGTAAAATAAAATAATAATTCAAGTGACAAAAGAAAATGCTGAATTATTTGAAGTGATGAACAATTTTAAATTGAGCTGTAACAATAAATTAAAACGCTGGGGCTACATGATCCACTCTTGATATTTCAAAATTTAGAGAACTCTTATTTTTTATAATATATAAATTATCATTATTACACAGTTAATTTATTTCAGGAATTAATTATGCCAAAACATATAAATCAGCGATAAAGGCGGTGATAACACTTCGCCTATAACAAGTCTAGTTAGGTACTCAACTATGCCAAATATATAAAACCAACCATATAGGTGGTAACAAAGTTTGTCAATAATTAATCCAGATTTAAATTAAATATCAGTCTTCATATTACAATTCATATATTATAATATAAGTATGATTAATTCATATTTTTATATTAAGAGTTTCACCCTTTATCCCAACAGGATGAAATTAGCTACTCATACTTTGAATAAAAACACACATAATTTTATTATCGAAAGATAAAAAAAATTACAACAAAGCTTGAAAAATGAAACATACAAGAGCTAAGACTCCATAAATTTTCAGAGAGAAAATTATGGAATCAGACTGCCTTTCTAAGGTGCCTCACACCTCTATTTATAGTAGATGGCTTAGCACCCTACATACAATTTATAAATTGCAAAAGTAATTTAAAAATTGCATGTTTGATGGGAATTGACAATCCACCAAAATATGGAATGTCATTTCCTACCTTTTTTATTTTTTTATTTTTGTTTTATGTTTTTTAATAATATTTAAAATTACATGCAACACACTTTGAATGGTTCAATAATTTTGACATTGAAAACTTTAGAACTATAAAATATTTTTTAACAGCAAAGTTGTAGATATTTGAGTCTTCTTTCATCTGGAATTGGTATCCCCTTAATCAGATATCAGAGTAAAAAGTTAGGGCCAAAATACGAAAATTGCGTAAATTTAGAATTTCTGAAATTGTATGCTGTTAGAATTCCCTTTTAAGTTTATGGCTTCCAAAATCCAAATATCACGTCCATTTTGTTAGTTATGCCTCCAACGTATTATTTCACCTACATAAGAAATAAAAATAACAATAAAAATATATAAAACATAAATTTAATTATTATTTCTCAAATTTGCTAAATTAAAGGGGATTAATGAAACTATAAGTGTAAAATGATTACTTTCTCTTTATTAAATGTACATTTTTTAGTGTTCATCAAGCATTCTACTAGTGATTCCAAAGTTGAAGTATTTTTTAAAAATTCGGCCATGCTCATTATTATCGAGAGATAAAATGTTTGGAAAAAAACTTTTATTTCATCATCGAATATTTAAAAAAGTCACTACATGACAAGGAAATGTGCGATGCAAAAATCATGCTTAGGAGTGGTACCATTTATGATTAGGTATCTTGTATCTTGCCTCCGTCAATTAAATCTAGAATTCCATGTTTCAAGCGAGTGCAGTTATCTGTATCATGGTCTCTATCTTGATGGAAGTAGCAATATTGGTTTAGATCCATGTAGTGGAATATTGGGTTTGGCATCGATCTTGGTTCCAGTGATTTCAATAAGCCCTGTCTCTTCAACTTCTCGAATACCTTTGACGAAGGTCTACCAATTTTTTTGTTTCTGATAGCGGTTATTTCAGCGTGGCCAAGCTCATTCCAGATGTCTCTTCAATAGTTTTCTTATTCGGCTCTCAGTCTTTTCCTCCTCTATAACTATGACTATTTCCTTCAGCTGTCGAAATTCATACATCATGGAGGTCATTCTCCTATGCTTGTTATAGATGGATGGCTTGGTGCCCTTGATGATCATCTTGATATGGTGATTCTCCGAGGGTCGTGTTTTTATTTTGAAAAGCTCACTCCTCCAGCGGTCAACATACTCTTTGAAGTTCTCATCCAAAATCTGTTTTGGGTTTTCTAAGTCACGTAGCGTCAAATCAATTTCCATATCCATGACATATTGATTCAAGAATGATTCAGCCATTTCCCTCCAAATATCCATCATTTGTTTTCCCAAGCTGTGGTATCATACCACCGATGCTCATTAGAGACATCTTAAACAATTTCAGAACCTGGTGCTCGGAAAAAATTGTGACACTCATTATAGACACATAGTGACGAATGTGTGATTTATGGTCTCCATTCCCATCAATATCGGGCATTTTAAACTCAGTTGCGGGTGCTCTTTGAAGGCTATGGTACCATAATCTAGCAAGTCCTCATGTTTGCCCTTCATTTTCTGGGAAATTTTTTCCATTTGCTCCTTCAACCTTTGGAGCTCGGCTTTGGTCTGCGATTTGGCTTCTTTTCCTGCAATATAGTTGGTCATATCATCATCATCAAACATAAGAGTTTCTTCAGCTGTTATATTTTCCAGCCCATTTTGCCTCCTCTCACTAGTTTCGACCCTTGCTGTTTGAGGCGCCGCTTGGATTACCGCCACGTTGATGATAATATTGGCTAAGTTTTGTAATTGTTCTGCTATCTTGTTCATTGTTGTCTCCAATTGATCTACATAGGAACTATTACTACTTGCTATTTCTATGTCAGTTAGCTGTCTCTTGACTAATCTACCCTGTTTTCTAACCCAGCAGGCCACTAAGATTGATGCATCACAAGTGTTAGCATGATGCATGTATGTATGCGATGTATGATATGCATGTAATGCATGCTCAATTAGTATATATCATTCCAACCTTATTTCTCCCCACACGTGGTAAGTCTATATATGTTATAGGTTTGGCTTAGCTTATGTACCGACATGGGGTACATAAACTCATCTTTTGTATGTTAAAGGTAAACCTTGGCTACTTTAGTTCGGTTCGATCGTCAAAAGACAAAAGCCGACCACTTACAAAAATGACTAAGCCTGATATGGGGATCGTGCCATTGTTTAAAAGTGATCAATTGGACCATTGGTAATTACAGTTATTCGGGCTAGGCTCAGAAATATTTAGAGATATCCAAATGGGCAAAACAAGGCGTACCCTTTCTGGATGAAAGCCAGTGTGAGTATCAGACTCATGTTTTAGCACTTTTGGATCCAAACTAAATATTTTAAGGCCCAACGAGGTTTGCATACAAGGTGGCCCGTTATCATTTCAAAGTATTTGGCCTATTTATCATGAAATGCAAAATTGTCCCAGTTGAAAAGGTCGAACAACTTTTACATCTCATGGCAAATGATCTAAACTACTGCTAATAATTGGGGTCCCAAACACAAGCATAAGGGAAGATTCTATAGGATAACAACTATGGGCTTTTTATGTGGGCTCATAAGGCTTGACTTAAACTCTTATCGGTGAAGGGTTGCCCACAACTAAGTCTCCCCACTCAAGGATTCAATCGACTAAGTGAACACATATTTTTTATACCTAAGGATATAAAGGATTGTCTACAACTAGGTCTCTCCACTCAAAGGTCTAATCGACCAAGTGAACGTACCTTAATACCCAAGGGTACGTGCCAACTACCACCATCACAATTTGACAAGTGATGTGAGTTGTGGGTCCCACCCAATTTTGAATTCAAAATTCAAGTTGGCTTATACAACACACTTTGGGCCCGGTTCGTTTAATCCGACTAAACGAATTTTCCGTCGCTAAATAATTAAATCCAATTTAATTAAATAATAATGCCTCGCAAAATTATTACGAAAGTCGTTTACGAATTAATTCCAAATTAATTCGCTCGCTTGAATTAAAATCCAATTTTGATTCCGTATTGAAATCTAATTTCAATTAATATATCTAATATATTATTTTAGCCTAATTAAATAAATTAAATAGTAAAATCCAATTTAACTATTAAATTTACTTTGCCGATTAATTCCAAATTAATCGCGTTCTCTCTTCTCAACGAATTAATCCCAGATTAATTCTTGCTGCAATTAATCCCATATTAATTTTCTCTCTCTTATAATTAATCACAAATTAATTCTTTCCGTAATTAATCCCAGATTAATTTTCTCTCTCATAATTAATCCCAGATTAATTCTGTTCGAGTCAAATGTCATCGGCGAATCTTTGGGAAGCGACCCAAGAGATTCTTGGATATGTTGGCAGCAAATACGGTTGTCAGACTATCTGACACGTGCGTACCCCGTACCACGTTCTTACCGATTTACAAGACATGGTTGGCTTCTAGCAAAACATCATGTCTACCCAATTCTCCAGAAATATTCAACGAGGAATATATAATCTGTTTCAGGCGTAGTATACATTGTATTGCGTAATACGATCGAGTATCAGATGTCACATGCTAGGCCTGGGGCTGGAATTGTGTCTGCCCCGTACGAAGCATATATCGGATCACTAACAACTAGTCTCTGTAATAAGATAATCATGACCTAGTCATACTATCCCGATAGCTGCAGCATTTAAGAGTACTAATTTTATATCCTTATGTGATCATCATCTCCATATGACTGAAGTGATACTTCCATTTTGACATGACACCTAATACACTACGATTCTCAGTATACCTAGAAGAGGCGTACACAGAACCTGTTAAAGCTCCGGATGATCAAAACCAAAGTATACTGATTGTCGCACGTATTACCGATGCAAGTCTCAGGTTAAGACCACATACACCTACCCTAATTCGGATTCCCATAGACACATAGTTATACTACCAATAA
The DNA here is from genome assembly GCA_019454045.1 of Zanthoxylum bungeanum. NCBI lineage: Eukaryota > Viridiplantae > Streptophyta > Magnoliopsida > Sapindales > Rutaceae > Zanthoxylum > Zanthoxylum bungeanum. Next base: position 132,691 of record SKCR01033344.1, on the reverse strand, counting down.
GATTCCGAGGAGTCTATCAAGAGCGAAGCTGTTCCCGGTCTAATAGCTAAAAGAACCTCCTATCACACTTGCATAAGTATCCAATACTTAAATATATGAGAATTATACTGTTAAGCTTCCATAACGTGCACAAGTGCAATACTAGCCTATTCTGCATTATCGATGTCCAGTCTCGATAATACTACGACTAGGGATATTTAATGATTAAACCTTTTGTGGATTAATACTGTCTCATATCTTATTAATCCGGTACTAATCATATGGATTTTTATCATTTATATATCCAAGTAATCCAAATACAAAATGATAAAAGAGTAATTTCATTTGTCACATAGTTAATTTGTACAAAAACACCATGTCTTTTACAAATAGTGATGCTATGGGTCATAATTGTCCAACAGGCTGGAAAGAACTGCCTCCTTGAACTCTTGCATCTTCCTATGCATATAGGAAGTGATATGCTGCGCCTGGTTGACCGGGAAAGTGTGTTTGTTTCTTTCTTGATTTGGTGGATGGTTGCCTAATGAGGGATTGCCGTCTGCTTCATTATTGAATGCCTCCATTAAGTTGGATCGAGGAATATGATGATTCGGGGGGGTCTGGAGCTCTTCGTTGTTGAGAAGTAGAGGAAATTTGTTCCAACTGCTTCTGGAGGTCCGTGTTGGAGTTTCACATGGCTAAGTTTTCTTCCTCCAAAATTCGTAGCCGTTCTTGGAGGATGGCCAACTGAGTGGCCGTAGGATCTAGTGTTGGCTCGCCGCTTGAAGACATGTGTTTTATGTTTGTGAGGGTCATAGACTGAGAGGCGTTTGCTTGCAATAAATCGCTAAGGCCCCACGGTGGGCTCCAAATTATAGACGTTCGCTTTCACCCGAGGTCCATAATCAAGATTTCGTAGATAGAGGGCACTAGCGATCCTGCAAAACAAAAGGTATAGTGAGCGTGGAGAGTCTTCACACCGGTGTGGTGGGTACCATAAGCACTCCGACGCTCAGATCAGTAATGGAAATGAGCTATAAATATTGTAGGAGGAGAAGCAAAGTCAGAGGCTACCTTGATCCTCCTGGACTGCCGTGAGGGCGGTGGGTCGGAGGTTCTGATGGTTCTGGTGAGAGTGATTAAGCGTATAGTTGTACTTCTTCAGTTTTTCTGCCCTGATTTATGAATTATACTCCCTCTTATAGGCCTAAAAAAGAGAGTTCTAACACATACATTTAATAATAATGTATACATTTAACGTGGGCAGCCCCCACTAACACGTTACCTCATGTTTTTGATGTAGTGGTTGCTGATTGTTCGGAGGCTATCAATTTGGACGATCAGACCTCTTCTTTCAGTGGGTTAGACGTATTTCAATTTGGAACTGGGCTTGCCTAGTCATCAGCCTAAACCCAATACAGATATTGCAGAGTTTGGGCTTTATTCTTATATAATCACGTAAACTGCTGTGGATGTGGGACAACCTCAAGTATTGGGCTAAAGGTGGAAAGACGAAGATACCATTGGCCCAAATTTAGCCCATACAACTGATAATCTGCTCGTCAATGATATACATGTTATGTCCAGTGAGATTTAGGGATTTCAACCAATATCCAACCGGTTGTACTAACTAGAGAAAAGGTAGGCCGGACATATACCCGACCGATTTTGGGCTATATTCTTGAAGTTCATTTCCTTCCTAACATTTATCCATTTACTTTTCCAATTTTCAAAGGGTGTCCCGTAAGAGACTCATTATCGGGTTTTGTATAAAAAACACATTGTCTACAACTATGTAATCTATACATGTACATATCATTCGATCTCATGGCCTATCATGAAAAATATGTATACGTATGGACCCCTGAGGATGTATTCCCAATAACTGTAGCTAGCTTCCATATTTTCCAAAGCTTGTCCTCCACATGTTAGAAATCATACAATACAAAACTGAAAGTGGAAAAGTAAGTCGTATAAATGACCTAGTGAATGAATACTAAAAATTTAAATATAAATTAACATAAAAATTACAAATGAATTTACTTCGTAAATTATGAAACCTGACTCGTCAACTTCTGAAACGTAAATCATAATTCTTGTAACATATATCGTAAATTATATTATATGACCTGAGAGGTATGACAATGTCGGGAAGTTCATAACTACGACCATAAATGTGGATTTGCAAACTATAAACATGAATTTGAAACTGTATAATGTAAACATGTCAATGAGCTATAATCATAATATGTGTACTGCAACATGAATTGTAAAATGTAACATGCACTGAAACCCATAAACATCACTCTAATTTTTGTACATGATGTACAAAATGTAAACAGAATCATGGACTTAAAGTATAAATATGATTATAATCTTTAAGCTCGACTTTGTAAACTAACAACATGTCTTGTAAACTATAAACTTAGTTGATAATTATACTCTTGATTTAGAAATTGTAAACTTAATTTGAAGCTGTAACTGTAAATTGTAATCTGAAGACTTAAAATGTAATAAAGAATAGTAACCATAACATGAACTGAAAACTATAACATAGACTGAAAACTATAAACATGAATCTTAACTTTAATCGTGAACCTGTAAACTGATAACATGGGCTAAAACTGTAAACATGATCTGAAACTATAAATCATGAAAAACTATCAAACTTGAATGATTACTGTAGACATTGTTGTAGGCATTGCATTTTTGCATATCAGCCCAATGATGAGCCTCGAATGTAGGCACTACTTTTATGTCGCGGGAGTCGCGGGAAGCGGATGCCGGAAGGGCAAAGTCAGGAATTGACATTTTGATGGATTTAATTCGCTCGTTTTGCTTAGGGTTTGTTCCCCGTATTTCCGTTTCAAAATCATCCTCCGCCCGAAACCTTATCATCGCTCTTTTTTTAACGTATCCTCTCTCCCTAACTTTCCATGCTTGTGACCCTTCAACTTCCATGCAAAAATAAAATTCACCAACCAATTAAATAAATTCAAATTAAATTAAACCATTAAAAAATACCAACCAATTAAATAATAACTTAAATAAAAAAATAATAACAAATAATTAAATAATCAAAACACACACCATACTCCACAAATAATTTCCCCTCATCCACGTGAATCAGGCCCCCACTTGCCACCTTTCTTCACAAAATCAACAACAAAAAAACAACCCTTCCTCCATAATTGTCAAACCTCAATCAATTCCACCGAATATTTTTTGGTTTTTAGCCTAAAACGCCTCATTCTTCTCCTTCAATCATGCACCCAGCTCACCATTAATCATTGATCAATCATTCATGCAAGGGGAACCCTTTCATCACTGGGCATCCTCACGAACTGCACCCCTTCTCGGCATGGTCATCAAAACATCCACCCACTGAACCTTCATCGGGATCACCAACGCCACTGACCTTTACCCTGAAGCCCATGCATATTCACTGGCCATAATCACGTGAACCTCTCGGCACCATCACCTTCATCTTCGGCAACTGAGACACTCTTCAGGGGCTGCCGAGACACTCAGCACACAGCTCTCAACCTCCATCATCATTCTCATCTCTAATCATCATCACCAACACTCTTCATCATTCAGCTTCAACATGATCAACCCTAGATCATGAAGGAGATCATTTGCTCGGCCATACAAGCCCCTGGATCATCCTCTCGGCCGAGCCATGGCAACCCACTGGAACCTTCATCAACGACATGATCCACGAGCACAGCTCTCTGCCTCATCACACGACCATAAACTACACGCTCCATGACCTTCTCGTCTTCATCATCAAGGATAGATAAGAAAAACCCTTCACACCATCTACGCCCCCCCTCAGACCTGCACTGACCGAGAACCCCTCCATGGATCATCATGAATCAACAAACACTGATCATCATCACATTCATCACCTAGGACTCTTCACGGCACAGCCTTAAGCACCACTCGACACCTTCAACGCATCACACAACCTAACCCTCAAGCAGCCCACGAGCCAGCCATCGTTCTCGCAAACCAAGTTAACAAAGCCTGTCATTCACTAAGCAAACATATTCCAACCAACGACAAAACTGACAGCCCCAACCAAATAACAACCTCCAAGCCGAGAACAAAACAACGATCAAAACAGAACCCCACCGAACACCAAACAATCAAACAAATCAGCCACTGCACTGCCCATGCACCATCAAACCCACGTGAAGTAACCCCACGCCAACAGCCCATCCCACGCACACACTGCCGAGCACAAATTAACCCTCTAACCGAGCCCTAATTCCCTTGAAACCAAGAAAGAATAACCCTCCAAAATGATCCAAGATAACCCAAGAGAGAGAACGAGAATTTAAGTTAAAAACGGAGAGAAAACAGCGAGTAAAAATGGAAAGAAAATACAAAAAAATGACAAGCGGAAATAATGAGTGAAACGGCAGAAACAGCGGATCCGTTGAAAATGTACAAAACAGTGAAAACGGCGAACCCGGACAAAACAGCGGAAAAAGCGCATCAGTGAGAACAGTGGAATGATAACCCCTTCCGGCACCGCGGAACGCACTCCCGGACAGCGACTAAAAGGTAAGACCTGAGGGCACCTTTTTTACTTTACTGTTACGGACGCAGCGTATTCGGTTGACGTCAGATACATCTAATCGGGTATGCGAGGTCCTACATTAACAGTGGTCAAGTTACTGGCCCACATGTTTATTTTTGTATTTGTTATGTTATGAAAACTCATTTTTGAAGCATGTAAATTTAAATGTAAGATTTATTTTTATGAATGTGAATTAGGTTGAATTATCATTGTACATGTATGTTAAGTAGTTTTGATTAAAATTGCACAAATCACAAACATTACAAGATGACATAAAGTAAGAGACCATTCCGAACCCAAAGGTTTGAGGTCTTCTCTTGCGAGGGGTGAGTGCGGCCTTAAATCTCATTTTCCCGGCTCACACCGGGGTGGCGACTCCATGTTATTTCGTACTTCTCAACTAGGCCGCGAGCCTAGAACAAGCGTCATCAGGTCCTGTTGTCTACAATTGTACTTTTACGCATAGCCTAAAGACGAGATTCTTATGGCGGTACCACTTGAAAGCTCGGAAAGTTGCTAGGTTAAATGTCGAAAGGGAATGGAACTCCAGAGAATTCAAAAAAATAGCCAAGTCCTGGTCAGACATCAATTATGTTCGGCCAGCCTTCTCTTGGACCAAAATATCCGGCTGGATATATATTGAGAACTATAAATTTGGTTGGACATAATTTGATTAATATCCAGCTGAACATATATTTGAAATAAAGGTCTGGCCAGACATGTATCAGGTTGTCAGCCAATGTGACTGAAATTACGGACCTGATTGATGTTTGGTCGGAGGTATGTCTTGATATAAACATCTGGTCGGATATAGATCGAGCTATAGCTGACGCTGTAGATTGACAATCAGTGGAGACAGAAGAAATTTGATTTTTCTTTCCCTTTTTTGATTCAACCTGAACACTATAAAAATGGGTCTAACCCTTCATAGATGGTCTTCAATAATTCTGAATTTGGAACCTATGGCTGAACATTTTCCCTGGCAATAAACTTTTGATCTGAAAGCTTAAAGAGAGACAAAAAATAATAAGCAAACCCCACAAAGTATCTGGAGTTTTCCCCTCATCCAGCATACAACCTAGAGGCAATCCGGTCTTTAGAGGGATTTTCCAAGCCAACCACATATAAAGGTATGACCTAAAGGCCCATTAACCTTTATTTTATGCTTTTAATATGGTATGTACTCAAGATACAACTCCATGTAGCGCTCGGAAATAATTATTCATTTAGTTCACGTGGAATGTCCGGTGAGACTCATGTTATATTTGGTCAGACATCCCCAATTTCTTGATACATGGACCAGACTTGTCCGAGGTCAAACCGGTAAGACATGCACCATATTCTAGTTTAACCATTTTTGCCTACGTTCTATAGTTATTTTATCATTGATGTGTTATTGTTACTTCGTTTTTATTGTTATAAATATATGTTTCTGCATCGTTTATGTTTCTATTTTATAAAGAATTTATGTTTCATGAAAAACATCCGACCAGACTTGCACTAAGTCTGGCCGGACATCAATCACATAAAAAATGTCTGGTGATATGTACTATATCCTGTTTATTTTATCGTTTTATTATTGTTACTGTGCCTTACAGTTTTTTTATTACTATCATGCCATTATTACTTTATTAGTATTGTTAGCCGCGTATGATTTTGCATTGCCTGACTTTCTGGTGTGCCAAAATATCTGACCAGACATATGACATGTCCGACTGAACATCAATAACATAAGAAAATGTCCAGACTAGTAAGATATATGTTCTTCCCTATTTGATTATTATTTTACTATTGTTTTAACAATTTTTAAACATTTATGTTTATTCATTTTTGTCTTTCTACTACCTTTATTATTAACTGTTTATGCTATTGTATGTTTTTTAAGCTGTTTTTTACGTGATTACATTTTAAAGACATGGTGATACATCTTTTAATCCTGAGTATTATAATAGTATCAATAAGAGACCATTTTGAACCAAAACTGGTTAAAGTATGGGTGTTTGATAAGTGCATGAAAATGTACTTTGAACATCACTAATTCAGATTGATTAGAATGTATTTAATCTTAATTATAGTGTATTTTATGTTTTATTATTAGAAAGCAACTGAACATGAATCTTGGAGCAATTACACATGTTTCGGGACCTTGCGGACGCATCAGAAGTACGCGGGTTAAGCGGAAACAAAGAAAATACAAGTCCAGAATTTTCAACTGGCGTCGCAACGCCCAAATTTGATTACACCCAAAAAGTACTTGCGGTTATCGTATTATAATTGGGGTGTCGACTCCTCAGAGAGATGGTTACATGGACCTAGTTCACTTAAAGAAAACGTTAGCAATAACTTGATTAAAGAAAAGAGTTTAATTGGTAATGTGAAATAAAAACGATGAAAAGTACGCAAGAGTTCTTAATAGATAAAAGCAGAAAAGCGTCGGGAATCCCTCTTGTATCAAATTCCTATATTCAGTAGTTGATTCCTTTTATTACTCAATTGAAGGTTTCACATCCCAAACCAACAATCGGAAGATATTTCAATCAAAAACATATTAAATTCTAAGGTAATCAGTGAATTAATTTCTCTATGTTAACGGCACACAATGTTATCGTTATGACCTATCTAACATCGACAGTATACCCTCAGGCAATACTGCAGCAGAAGATCAACTCATAAAACAACATTACCAGTCACAACTGGGTTCCCCAATCACACATAGAATAAGCATGCCTATTCCTATATGCAAGTTGGTAAAACACAATCTCTGGGTTCATAATCATAAAATAATAGAGAATAACAAATTGTCAATTATATTAAACGTTGAAGCATATTTAAGAATCAAAAACATAAATATAAGTACTTAATTAGAAGAGTTCATCATTAGCTTTTCCTAGGAGATTAGTTATCCATATAGAAAAGAGAGATAGCCTGGATAGATCGGAGGAACATCATGTCTGGCTTGTGGTTCTTCGTTCTTCTCTCTCAAATATGTGACTTCCACTCATTGTTGTGTGTTTTCTCTCTGTTTTTTCTCCACTTTTAGGGTTTTGGACGAACTTGGGTTTATATAGGAAAGTCCCAGAGTCATTGTGCACATCAAACACGACTAAATTAAGTTTCTGGAGTCTTCTGGGGCACCGCGACGTGCAATTTGAGGCGGCATCTCGACGCTAGTTGAAAATTTTGGACTTGTGTTTTCTTCATTTCCGCTCTTCCCGCGTGCTTCTGATGCGTCCGCAAAGTCCCAAAACATGTGTAATTGCTCCAAGATTCATGTTCCAATGCATCTTAATAATAAAACATAAAATAAACTATGATTAAGATTAAGTGCATGATAATCAAGATGTAGACATTGCATTTTTGCATGAGCCCGATGATGAGCCTCGTATTGAGGCACTACCTAAAAAGTTGCAAAAGTTACGAAAAACGAATACCGGAAGGAAAGAAAACCTCCAAAATTAGCCTCTCATCGGATTCGGACTCACTAGCCAGCCTCGGGTTCGCTCAGTCAGCCGTTATTTCAAACCTTAGCTTAGGACCTCCCATGCAGCCCATCCACATGGCCTATGACCCACCATGCAAACGGCCCATGAACCCATGCAATCCATCCACACGCCCAAATCCCCATGCAATCCACATGCTCAAATCTCATCATCAACACTTTCCAATTAAATGAGATTTTGGGATCCCATCCTTACCAATTTAACAAGATTTAAGATATCCTCATCACCAAATTTATGTGATTTTATTCCCAAAACAAATTGATAATATATTCCCCAAATTTCTATGATTTGTTTCCCTATTTGGAGATCCCTTCAAATCATTATAAAAAGAAGACTATTTTCTTATGTTTGGGAGGCTTGGATGGCAACTTGAAACCCTATGGAGGCTCCTTCTTCTTCTCATCACCAAAAAAACAACACAAACAAACCCTAAAGAGCACAAAAAAAACAGAGAGAAATAACAAAAAAAAACAGTGCCAAAAACAACCAAAAAATAATGCCAAAAACAACAACCAACAAACAGCGTGCAAGACAACCAACAAACAACAAATCAACGCTAACACCAACAAACAGCGAACAAAGAAACATCGCAAAGCAGCAAGCAAATCAGCGCTAACACCAAAATAGCAGAAACCGTGAGAACCAGAAGTAAAAACAACCAAAATAGCATCACCGAAACCAGCTGAAAATATAACTAGAAACCAAAAGAAACAACCAGCCAATCCCCGAAAATAAAACCAAAAACCAGAAGAAACAACCAGCCAATCACCGAAAATACAAATAGCAACCAGAAATAGCAAAATATCAACCAGAAAACAGTAAAACAACAACCAGAAATAGCAAAACAGCAACCATAAAGTAGCAAAACAGCAACCAGAAACAGCGAACCTTGAAACCAAGCTTCAATCCTTTCGGCGATGGCCTAACGCACTTCCGAGAAGGCAACTTAAAAGGTAAGACCTGAGGACACCCTTACCATATTTATTTTATAGTTCCGGAAGCTGCATACCTGACTGGACGTGAAATACGTCCAGCTGGGTATACGAAGTCCTACATCAAAGACGGCCAAATTTCTGGTCACATTTTTCCCTTTCTTTTACATTTCGTTACTTATCTTTTTTTTTATCTATTTATTTACTTTTATAGTGATGAGTGGTAATTATATCAGTATTTCCCATTCATTTAACCTAATATTTTGTATAGTTTCTTGAGTTTTGTGAATATTTTGATTTGTTTTGTGTTATTTTGTAGATAAATAAAGTTTCAGGACTCTCTAGAGGTGATTTGGGGCCAAAACAGTGAAAATTGGAAAAAAATGGCATTTTGGTAATTTTAGCGCGTCGAGACGCGCAAGCCTTTGGCGTCGCGACGCCTAACATGCACCAAGACTTGCTAACGTGCACCGGGTCGACAAGTCAGAATCTGAGAAAAGTTTGACTTTGCTAACGTGCGCCGTGCCACGTGTCACCACCACAGCCGATCTGCTAACGTGCGTCGTCCCAAATGTCATCATCCTACGGTGGCGAAAGTCGCCATCGCCACGTGTCACTCCACGTGTCTGCCTCGTCATCATCCATATCACCAGTTGACCGAGTCAACATGCCACATCATCGCCACGTCATCATCAACCAATCACAGCCTGCCACGTGTCATCATTCTATGGTTCCGACAGTCACTTTCGCCACGTGTCGCCACATTAGCGCCAATTATTGACTCACTTATCCGCAATTGACACGTGGCGATAAGAATCTGAAATCAGCCAATCAGAAGCCGCCACGTGTCGTAATAATTGAACTCCCAACCACCTTGCCACGTGTCACTTTATCACCTTATCCAGAATCTGAAGCGACGAACCAGAAGCTGCCATGTCAATAATGTCCTGTGTCGCGACGCGAGCTGGGCGTCACGACGCCGACCCCCTATCGACGCCTATAAATAGAGCTCGAGGTTTCAGTTTTAGATGTACCTTTCTATCTGAATTCTCTGATGTAAATATGGAGTTTTCTATCTAGTTTCTTTTAAATTTTAGTTTTGTAATTAATTTTAATTACGTGTTGTAATAATAGTAATTTACTTTCTTTCTTTTTTACAGTTTTTATTATTCACCATGAGGAGGTAACTTCCCCCAGCTAGGGTGAAAGGTAATTCTTTTACTGTTACTATTTAGATTAATCTCCCTTAAATATAATATATTCACTATTTAAAATATTGACTTAAAAAGGATACCGCTATATTGGTCGGTGGGTAATTCATTTTAATCTGGTTTAAACCTGACTAATCAAGGATACCGCCAGATTGGTCGGTTGGTAATTAAATTTTCTTACCGCCTATATGGCAGGTTTATTTTGATTCCGCCTTTATGGCTGGTTGGACTTAATTTGACTTAATCAGGTTACCGCGTATATGGCTGGTTGGTAAAATAATCACAAGTTAATATATTATATTAAAGGAGATATCTAAATAGTAAATAGTAAAAGTTGATCATTTTACCTTAGCATTTTATTTTATTGTAATTTACTTTTCAGCTTTTACTTTACCGCAATTACTTTTCAGCATTTTTACTTTATGTCTTTTACTTTTATATTTTTACTAGCCCTAGTTATGTGTTGTAACTAAGTTAGTTATCTGGGGTTATGATGAATTCTAATATCACCGATTTATAAGGGGTTATTTTATAGTTTGGGTAATTTAAAGGTTTACTTATTAAGTCTTAAGCTTAATGCTTTTTGTTGTCTGATCACCAATAAGATTGATGTGGTAAATCTAAAATAAACTTGACAAAGGAATTTTAGGTTTCAGCCTTAGACTTAATAGCCCACGATCTTCCTTGAGGATAGATAACCCTTTAATAGATTTCCCTACAGGATAGACATATACCTGACGGGCGGGGATAGCCATAATTGGAACTTAAACTTAATGAATCCAGATAATTTGATTGACATAAACATATGGTTCAATTGGGTTAAACTGGGTATTTGCGTCTGACCATCGACAGAGGCTTTTGCATAATTTAGTGTTCCAGGTTAGTAAACCGATTTATTACATAACCATAAAATAACCACTTCATCTTTTAAAAGATATTAGAAAGATTCACAACCCTAGATAGTTTCCTAATATTGAATTTTCTTAAACCTACTTTTGTGCAATTTTATTTATTTATTTTTAAATTTAGAATTATCACCATTTCAAATCAATCAATCAACATGTTAGATACTAGTAATCATTTGACCTCATAAAATTAATAGATTAGGTATTAAGTCCTCGTGGGATCGATACTTTTTATACTACTTGAACGATACGTACGCTTGCGTTATACGTGTGTGTTTACGCCGGTCATATAGTTATTTTATTATTCCGCCTTCATTTTGTTTATTTTTTGTTCATGTTGATGATTATACATATATGCATTGTTATATGTTTTCATGTCTATTTTTTTTATGTCTGTTTATATTGCATTGATGATTATGTATGTTATTATCCCTTGCGGTATATCGGATGGAAATCCAGACGTAAATTCTGTAGCCGAATCCGAATAGACGGTAGTGTGATTTGTACTTAGGATACAACTCCCTGTGCCACTCGGGAAATACTCATATATGCGTGATTAACCTCATTTTTCTTTGCTTTTCATTTATCGATGTTTTTCCTGCTTTTGATTATTTATTATGCTTTTTCGTTATCGCATCTCGTATTTCTTAATTCAATATGCTTTGGAACTACGTTATTATGATTATCATTTTGTTTGGGTATGTTATTAGATTTTTTTTATTCGGCTTTTTTATATGAATTGCATTAAGACTTGGTTATACCATTGTGTGAACCCGTCCATTATATTGGCATAAGTAAGGGACCATTCCGAACCCAACGGGTCTTCCCTTGCGAGGGGTGAGTGCGGCCTTAAATCTTTCCCATTTCACACTGGGTGTCGAGTCCTTTATTCTCCAGTTTAGTCCTCCGTGGGCTAATCCGTACTCTCTACGGGCTGCAAGCCCAACAATGTCGTGGTCGCAGAGCATCATAGGCATAGCGGTAAACCTTGCTTTACTCCTATAGATGGTGACTCCACTGGGGGATATAGAATCGACCCCGAAACAATGTCTTGTAGTGTCTGTGGCTTTGACTTTGGTTAACCAAGTCTTATATATTTTCTATACCCTTCTTACCCTGATGGCCTCATGTATCGTGAAGTCGCTTTCACTCAAGGCGGCGGATCGTTATGTGATGATAACCATCACTCGTTGTCACATACCCTATGGTAAAAAAAGGCATGCTCACTTGGTCGCTCGAAACCCTTGAGTAGGGAGACCTAGTTGTGTGCAACCTTTCGCCAATGACAGTCTTGTTCGTACCCTTGTAAGCCAACATACGAACCATAGTTATGTGTCTTATAGAAGCTACCCCCATGCTTGTGTTTGGGCTCATTATCACTTGGATCCATTTGGACTTCTCGTTATAGATACGAACTTGTTGGGCCACTTAAACTGGGACGAGTTTGTATCTTATGATGATTGGGCCAAAAGTTTTCAAAGTGACGATGGGCCACCTTGTGTTTGGGCCCCCTATCATTTGGAGTTATTTAGCCACCTTATCGCAAAAGTGTAAACTTGTTAGGCCTTTTCAACTGGGACAAGTTTATACCTCGCGATAATCTGATTGAATACTTTAAAATGATAACGAGCCAACTTGTATGAAAATCTTGATGGGGTTAGAAGGTCCAAACATGATCTGAATATACCAGATGTATGAGTCCGATATCTGCACTGGCTTTCATCTAGGAAGGGTACGTCTTGTTATGGCATATTTGTATACTCTTGGATATCTCCAAGTCTATCCCCGCCATAACCATGATTACCGAGGGGCCAATTCGTCATTTCTAGACAATGGCACGATCCCCATAATAGGCTTAGTCAATCTTGTAAATGGGCGGTCTTTGTCTTCTACTGATGAAAAAGGACTGAGGTAGCCAAGGTTCATCCCTGTAGCATATGAGAGAATAATTTTGTGTACCCCACATTGGTGCATAAAATGAGTCATACCTAGGGCAGAAATGGACTTACCACGAGTGTGGGAGGAATAAGGTCGAAATGGTATATGTTGTTTTGATAACCACATGCATCTCATGCATACACGCATCTTGCTAACTCCTTGTCTTAAAAGCCATCATAGATATTCGTTGGGTTAGAGAAGAAGGAAGACTTGTCAAGAAGAGGTTAGCAAGCATGAATGCGTCAGGCAGTGAAGGTTCACGCATGGATCAATTGGAGACCAACATCACCAAAATTATCGAGCAACTACAAGCTTTGACCAATGTTGTGGCCAATCTGACAGTACCCCGCACAGTGGAAACAATTTACAACGAGGATGGAAGGCGTGAGGAGCCCCCGAATAGGGTGAGTGAAGAAATCCCTATTTTTGATGATGACATGGCTGAGTATGCCGCGGGAAGGATAGCCAGGTCTTTGGCAGAGTTACAGAAACTCAAATAACAAGTAGTGTCAGTTACCCTCAAGATGAAGGGAAAACATGAAAATCTATTAGACTATGATGCGATGACTTTCGAATAATAGCTGCCTCTCTAGTTTAAGATGTCTGACATGGCCAAGTTCAACGGAAACAAAGATCCTAGGGTCCATCTCCGATAATATGTTTCAGTGATGAGTTCAGTGGATTTGTCGAAGCGTCAGGTACATAAGATGTTCGGGATGTCACTGGAATGGGCACATGTAGTATGGTATCATGGCCTGGAGAAAAAGGTAAGGGATGACTGGATGGCATTAGCGGAAGCCTTTCTAAACCAATATGTCACGGAAATGGAGATAGACTTGTCACTTCGTGATCTATAAAACATCAAACAGAAGCTATAAGAGACCTTCAAAGATTATGTGGAACACTGGAGAAGCCAGCTCTTGAAGATGCAGACACGACCCTCGGAGAAAGACCAGATTAAGATGATAATTAAGGGGACCAATCCCTCAATTTATAACAAGCTGAGAAGGATGACCTCCACGATTAGCGACTTTTGACAGTTAAGAGAAACTGTCATGGATATCGAGGAAGAGGAAACCGAGAACAAAAAGTTTTACGGCCAGAATAGAAAGACCATTGAGGGGCTTTCAGGGACCAAGCTCGCTCCTGCTGAGGTCGCTGTCATCAGAAACAGGCGATTCTCCAATTTTGGTATACCTTTGTCAAAGGTGTTTAAAAAGCTGAAGAGGCAAGGACTCCTAAAACCCTTAGAACCTAAACCACTTCCAAACCCTGTGCCACACTACCTCGACCTAAACCTATACTGTTATTTCCATCAGAAAAAAGGCCACGAAACTGACGACTGTACCCGCCTTAGGCATTAGATCCAAAACCTCATTGACGCCCATAAGATATCCGACCTGGAAAAAGAACAACCCAACACACACCGAAACCCTCTACCCAACTACCACTCTGTTCCACCACCCACCTACATGATCAACTCCGGCCTATGCGAAAGCTTTGTCCTCCAAACTCTCAACCACCAAACTTCTTGCATGGGGATATGGGATAGTAGCAGTAAAGATGAAACAGAGTAGGGGAGAGATTTCTGGGAAAACTTCTCGAGCAGTGACGAAGATGAGGTAAATGGGATGACTCGCAATATACATTTTTACAGTGATGTAACGGAGAAAGGCAACAAAGTGCTAAAAGAAGGCCAAGAGGTGAGGAGAATACAGATAACACCGAGGGGGATACTATTTTACGTCAATTGAAGAAGATACAGGCACAAATGAGAATATGGGAGTTATTATGCGCATATCAAGAGAACAGACGTGCCATGGTAGAAGCTCTAAGCAAGATAATGGTACCTGAAGATGCAAACTCGACAATATTCATAGGGTCGATATAGAAAGAGGGTAGGCAGATGATAACATTCTCTGAAGAAGAGCTCCCGATGGAGGTGAGGAATCACAACAAGCCGCCATTCATAAAAGTGGAAGTAAAAGGCAAGAAGACATCTTGTGTGATGGTGGATGAAGGCAAATCTATCAATGTGTGCCCTTTGAAGATTCTGTCAAGGTTCGGTATGCGGACAACATATTTAAGGCCCTCCAACATGACTTTCAAAGCATATGACGATAGTAAACGGGGAATCGAAGGTACTTTCGTCACAGTAGTCAAAGTGGGCCCAATAGAAGATGAGGTTGAGTTCACAGTGCTTGATATCCCAACTACATTTGCCATGTTATTGGGGAGGCATGGTTTCATAGACTTGGGGGCGTGTCATCTACTTTGCACCAAGTTATTAAGTTCCCGCATGGAGAGGAAGTCATCACCATCAAGGCTGAAGTAGATAATGTTGTGGCTACCTTAGACATACAGCCTTTCACAAGGTCCCAAGTGGCGGCAAACTTCGAGGAATGGGTGGACCCTAAAATGGCTAGAATCATGGAAAGAATGAAATATGAGTCGGGCACAGGTTTGAGTGCTAGAGGCCATGGAATAAGAACACTACCAGATTTCAAGGGACAGACCAGTAAGAGAGGATTAGGGTATGAATCCGATGGGACTGAGCCGAAGACCAAGGAAAAATGGATGAAGCTGATGGAATACTTTATGAAAGCCATAGGGTATCAATGAGAGCCTAAACTTGTAGAAGTCAATGGGATCATAGTACCAGGATTCGAAATCTTCAAGGATATGATGGGTAAAGAACCACAGGCAGAGGAAGTTGTAAAAGTGGAAGATAAATGGGAAGAAGAACTACAGCAGTTGGAGAACCTGACGCTCGAAGAAAGTAAGGAGACGGAAGAAGACAAGACTGCAAATTACGAAGATGTTTATTTTCCTTACTTATTTGATTGTAATCCTGCATTTATTAATCATAAAGACATTGATTTTGCTTACTTGTTCGAGTATTTTCCTGTTAGTCTACATCATAACATGCATGATATGAGCATATTTGACATTAACTCAACAAAGACAAATGCATTTAATCTTGGTAAATGTGAAAATCCCAAGGAAATTTCAATTGCAAGTGAGGTTACCTCTGATGAGCGGAAAGAATTAGAGAGAATATTAATATAATATGCAAAAGTATTCGCTTGGTCCTATGAAGACATGTCAGAAGTGGACATGGGTATTGCCCAGCACATGATACCAACTTATCCGAACATGAGACCGGTAAAACAGAAGCTCTGAAGAGTGAGGCCAGAATGGGCCGAAAAGGTTAGGGAAGAAGTCAAGAAGCAGATAGATGTAGGGTTCTTAGAGGTGGTGAAGTACCCCGAGTGGTTAGCCAACATTGTGCCGGTACCAAAGAATGATGGAAAGCTCAGAATGTTCGTGGATTATAGGGACCTCAACAAGGCTTGTCCAAATGATGATTTTCCCATACCTTATATAGATGTGTTGGTTGATAGCGTGACTTTATCTGCTACATACTCATTCGCGGATGGATTCTCAAGATATAACCAGATCTTCATGGCTGAAGAAGACAAGCATAAAACCGCCTTCATCACTGAGTGGGGTACATATTGTTACAAGGTGATGAGGTATACGTGGATGACATGATGGTTAAATCAGAGACGAGGGCCGGACATATAGAAGCGCTGGAGAAATTCCTTCAAAATGTCGATAAGTACAACCTCCGACTCAACCCCAAGAAGTGTGTTTTTGGAGTAACATCTGGAAAGTTGTTAGGGCATATGGTAAGAATGAGAATGATAGAAGTGGACCCTGAAAAGATCAAGGCAATTACCGAGATGCACATACTGAAGACATAAAATGAAGTTAGAGCTTTTCTCGGGAAAATCCAGTATATCAATCGATTCATTGCCAAGCTAACATTAGCATGTGAACCCATCTTCAAGCTGTTGAGGAAGGACCAGGATATGGAATGGAATAGGCAATGTCAAGAAGCTTTTGACAAAATCAAAGAATACTTGGTTAAACCGCATGTCCTAAAACCTCAAAGGTCGGGCAAACCCTTGGTGTTGTATTTGGCCATAGAACCCGAAGCACTGGGGGCGATGATGGTACATGCAGATGAGACAGGGGTGGAACATGTAGTCTACTACCTCAGTAAGAAGATGCTTCCGTATGAAGCCCGCTATCAAGAGGTGGAAAAGATATGTTTGGCAGTGATATGGGTTTCCCGAAAGTTGCGTTATTATTTCCAATCCTATAAGATACAAGTGGTAGCAAATGAGAATCCACTAAAGTATTTGCAGTCAGTACCCTTACTGGTAGGGAAGTTGGGCAGATGGTTGTTGTTTCTAACGGAGTTTGATATAGAATACCTCACCTCTAAGGTAATCAAAGGGCGAGCCGTATCGGAATTCTTGGCATTACAACTCATAGAAGAAGATCAATATAAGTTCGAATTCCAGGACGATGAGGTTCAGGCCACATGCTAATGGGGCGGTAGAGGCGTCCAACAAAACCATAAAGAAAATATTAGCTAAGATGACGGGAAGTTATAAAGATTGGGCTGACAAACTGCCATATACCCTATGGGGGTATAGAACTTCGGTGAGAATGGAAACGGAAGCCACACCCTACGCTTTGGTTTACGAGATGGAGCCAGTGTTACCAGTGGAAATAGAGATACAATCAATGCGAGTACTAGCAGAGGCATGATTGCCTGAGCGGGAATGGGCCTCGTATAGGTTCAAACAGCTAGCATTACTGGATTAGAAAAGGATAAAGGCCTTGTACCACATGCAGCTATACCAGAAAAGGTTGGCCAGGGTGTTCAACAAGAAGGTGCGTCCCACCAAGATCAGAGATGGTGATCTAGTGCTCAAGCAGTCGAAGCCACTGATAATGGACCCATGGGGAAAATTCAGGCCTAATTGAGAGGGGCCCTACCTAGTCAAAAAGGTGATGGGGAATGAGGCAGTGAGACTATCAGATTTGGAATGGAACGAGTTCACCGGGCCCATCAACGTAAACAAGCTGAAATAATACTTTGCATAAAAAAGAGAAAGGCTCGTTAGGTTAAAAATTCACAAAGTGATACTGATGTAGGCCTCGGCCTTGGGACTCATCCCCAAACTGATACTGATGTAGGCCTCGGCCTTGGGACTCATCCCCAAACTGATGCTGATGCGGGCCTCGGCCCTCGGACTCATCCCCAAACTGATGCTGATATGGGCCTCATCCCCACTAGTCTGATACTGATATGGGCCTCGCCCCAAGACTGATACTGGTATGGGCCTCGCCCCTAGACTGATACTGATATGGGCCTCGCCCCAGACTAATACTGATATGGGCCTCGCCCCAAACTGATACTGATATGGGCCTCGCCCCCAAACTGATACTGATATGGGCCTCGCCTCAGACTGATACTAATATGGGCCTTGCCCCAGACTGATACTGATATGGGCCTCGCCCTAGACTGATACTGATATGGGCCTCGCCCCAGACTGATACTGATATGGGCCTCGCCCCAGACTGATACTGATATGGGCCTCGCCCCCAGACTAATACTGATATTGGCCTCGCCCTCAGACTGATACTGATATGGGCCTCTCCCCCAGACTGATACTGATATGGGCCTCGCCCCAAACTGATACTGATATGGGCCTCACCCCAGACTGATACTGATATGGGCCTCACCCTCAGACTGATACTGATATGGGCCTCGCCCCAAACTGATACTGATATGGGCCTCGCCCCCAGACTGATACTGATATGGGCCTCAACCCTGGGACTTGTCCCCAAACCGCTGATGTCATATTGATGCTTCTGATTGGCTTTCATTTGCCGCTTCCTCTCTTTCTTCTTCAAAACCTGTGAACACAAAACACAAAAAGGAATGCAAAATATGTTACGTGTATGCATGCATGCATGAATGAGTTTCATATCCCGTTGGGTTAGGTCGTCCATCAATTCACTTGGTGACTGCTCGGTCTTCTCTTCCTCTGGCAAAGTACTGCTTCAATTTATCCACATTGATCGGCTCGGTGAACTCATTTCCTTCCAAGTCTGACAGCCTCACTGTCCTATTTCCCATTACTGAACGGTTATTCTATCTTTTCTGCTTGCTTATTCCGAGGATTCCCCGTGTTCTAAACATCACTGAATTTCATAGTACCAAGGTTGAATGCTTTTCTCAAATATACTCATATTGCAGAAGAGATTCAGCGAAATGAACGTCTTTATTATCATTTAAGAAAATGATTCGAACATGTAGACTAAGTCAATGTCTGTATTAAATGCAGGATCAAATAAACTAGGAGGAATAACTTCATCATTCGCAACATTGCCTTCTTCATTGCCCTATGGTTCTTCATTGTTATCCTTTATCTCAATGCAAGAAGCCTGATGGTTGAGAGTTTGGAGGACAAAGGCTTCGGGCAGGCCGGAGTTGATCATGTAAGTGGGTGGTGGAACAGAGTGGTAATTTGGTAGGGGGTTCCGATGTGTGTTGGGTTGTTCTTTCACAGGATCAGGTATTTTATGGGCATCGATGAGGTTTTGGATTTCATGCCTAAGGCGGGTGCAGCTGTCAGTTTCATGGCCTCTCCTCTGATGGAAGTGACAATCCAGGCTTAGGTCAAGGTTGGGTGGTATAGGATCTGGAAGTGGTTTCTGCTCTAAGGGTTTTAAGAGCCCTTGTCCCTTCAACTTTTCAAGCACCTTTGACAAAGGTCTACCAAGATTGGAGAATCGCTTGTTCTTGACGGTAGCGACCTCGGCAGTAGCGGGCTTGGTCTCAGAAGGCCCCCCAAAAGTTCTTCTATTCTGGCCATAAAACTTTATGTTTTCAGCCTCTTTTTCCTCTATATCCATGACAGTTTCCCTCAACTGTCGAAAATCTGTAATCATGAAGGTCATTCTCCTCAACTTACCATAGATCGAGGGCTTAGTGCCCTTGATGATCATTTTAATCTGGTCATTCTCAGAGGGCCGAGTCTACATTTTCAGAAGCTGGCTTCTCCAGCGGTCTACATACTCTTTGAAGCTTTCTTCTGGCTTCTGCTTGGTATTCTCCAAGTCGTGGAGCGACAAGTCAATCTCTAGGTCTGTGACATACTGCTTCAAAAAAGCATCAGCTAGTTCCTTCCAATCTTCTTTACCCTTTTCTCAAGGCTGTGATACCATACTACAAGTGCTCCCTCGAGTGACATCCCAAACATCTTTTGGACTTGGCGCTGTGATAGGCCCACTGAACTCATCATTGAGACATATTGTCGCAGATGGACCCTCGAGTCCCCATTCCCATTGAACTTAGCCATATCATGCATCTTGAACTGAGCTGGCAGCTATTCTTCGAAGGTCAACGCCTCATAATCCAATAAGTCCTCATGTTTCCCCTTCAATTTACTGGTAACTGACTCCATCTGATCACAGAGTTTATGTATCTCGGCCTGAGACCCGGCTATTCTTCCCGTGGAATATTCAGCTATATCATCATCAAAAGCGGGGATATCATCCCCCAACCCATTCAGAGGCTCCTCACGCCTCACATTCTCAGAATTTCCCCCAGCACGGGGCACAACCATATTTGCCATGGCAGTAGTCAAGGCTTGCAACTGTTCGGTAATCTTGGCGAAACCATTTTCCAACTGATCTATCCGGGATACCTTGTTATCGGATGTACTCATATCTGTTACCGGCCTTTTAGTGAGTCTTCCATCTTCCCTAACCCAACAGGACTCTATGATATCTTTTAGACATGGAGGGTGTTAACAGGATGTATGCATGAGATGAATGAGATGCATGCGATACAAGGAATATATCAATTCATTAAAATCTTCACGCAAATCGGCCCGTCATCATTTTAGAAGATTTTGGGCTAACTGTCATGAGAGTGAACTCGTCCCAGTTTAAATGGCCCAACAAGTTCACATCTCATGGCAAGAAGTCCAACCGTATCCAAATGATAATGTTCCTAAACACAAACATATAATGGCCCATTGGCGTTTTAGAAGCCTTTGGCCCAATCATCATAAGATACGTTCTTGTCCCAGTTTAAATGGCCCAACAAGCCCATACCTCATGACAAAAAGGTCCGAATAGATCCAAACGACAATGTTCCTAAACATAAGCATACATAAATAATTTCTACAGAGTGGCCCATCAACATTTCAGAAGCTTTTGGCCCAATTGTCATAGGATACGAACTCGTCCCAGTTTAAATGGCCCAACAAGTTCGCATTTATGACAAGAAGTCCAACTGCATCCAAATAAGGATGGTCCACAAGCACAAGGAAATAGTTGCTATAGGCCATACAACTCCGGTCTACGTGTGGGTTTGTGGGAGTGTAGACAAAGACTCTCGCTGGCGAAGGATTGCCCACAACTAGGTCTCCCCACTCAAGGGTTGGAGCGACCAAGTGAGCGCACCTTTTTTTTATACCTTACAGTACGTGCCCACGAGTTATGGTGTGTGACTGACTGTCAGATGGATTTCCCGTTGTAGATTCCCCAGAGGGAGGGTGGAGCAAGGCTCTCTTAAGTACCCTAGCCTCTTAGGCTCTTATCGCTTGGTGACATGAGTAAACAACGAGTCCTCCAAATTAGTCCATCACAATAGGCTACAAGTAAATGATTATCTAGGTGTCTTCACAGCTTTTCCTTATAGAAAGGTAGTGAATGAAGGAAGACACCAAACCATTACCCAGCCTTAAAAGTGTCTTTGATTAAACCTCTTTTAGCCCACAGTAGACACGGTTAATTTAAAGCACAAATCATAATATTACAAGATATTATTTTGGGGCCGATTCTCTATCCCCAGTGGAGTCGCCAGACTGTGGGAACACAGAAACTGAGCGACGCATGTTGTCCCGGGCTCGCGGCTTGGTTGGGAGTACGGAGTAGCCCGCGGGGGACTAAACCAGAGAATGATGGAATCGCCACCCGGTGTGAACCGGGACAAAGATTTAAGGTCGCACTCACCCCTCGCAAGGGAAGACCTCAAACCGTTGGGTTCAGAATGGTCCCTTATTTATGCCATTTGTAATAAAATGATTTGTGCAATAATCTAACCAAGCCTAAGCAACATATTTCCAAGGATGATTTACTCCTAAGTTCGCAGGCATACATCAAAAAGTTCATCTAAGTTCACATATAACACATTTTTAAGTTTGCATACAACCTATTTGCATATAATCTATGTCCGAATTTGCATGCATAAAGATAAATATGGCTAGCATACAATGTTATAAGCACATTACATTCCATCATAGGCATGCCAATAGATAACAATTGTACAATCACGCATGAAAGCAAATCGGAATAATGGCGAGCATATAACTTCATGAACATGTTGAATGGATGAATGCGGAAGCATAAGTAGATGACTACCGTGTAAACATACATCATGGGAACGAACATGTAATGTTGTGCACACAATAAATGGCTAAATGAGAACATGAACAATCAAAAAAAGGCAAATGACAAAATGAGTAACCATGCATGAGATGTGATGAAATAGGGCCTGTTTACCGTGGGCTTTCGTGCGGCGTTCGTATCCGCGTTCCAACGGTAAACAGAAGGTTCGCGTTCGAGTAGCGTTCGTAAACGCATTCGAACGGAAATGAAACAGAATGCTCACGTTCGTAGGGCGTTCGGAAACACGTTCGAACGGAAATGAGACCTGATGCATGATAAGGCAAAATGCATGCGCGTTCGAGTAGCGTTCGTAAACGCGTTCGAATGGTAAATAGAAGGTTCGCGTTCGTATAGCGTTTGGCAATGCGTTCGAACAAACTGAGACAGAAAACATGCGTTCGTGCGGCGTTCTGAAACGCGTTCGAACGGGGTTACAACAGTGACCCCCAAAATGCAGTAAACAACATGACACATATGTGAACGGATGACTAGATGACATCTAATAAATAATAACGGGCTAAAAGGCGCGGCAAAGCATCGTGGTAAAGGATTTTAACCTCTCAAAATAGAGGACCTTTAATCGCACTTACTAAGCCCATGCGCAAACAACATAATACATGTAAAAAAGGTGAAGACAATGATATCAGACTTCATGTATCCGATTGAACATATCTCACATCCAATCGAATATACATCATCCGGCGCGGCAAAGCATCGTGGTAAAGGATTTTAACCTCTCAAAATAAAGGACCTTTAATCGCACTTACTAAGCCCATGCGTTTTATCTCACAATGCATATAAGAAATAAAAGAAACAATATCGGACTTCGTATACCCGATTAAACACATCTTACATTCAACCGAATATACATCAACCGGCATGGCAAAGCATCGTGGTAAAGGGTTTTAACCCCTCAAAATAGGGGACCTTTAATCCAACTTACTAATCTCATGCGCTCGATCACATCATTACGCAAACGAATAACATGCAGAAATTAAATAACGAATAATAAACACATCAAAACAACATAAAACGAAATATACGCCATTTACTCAAGTGGTACGTGGAGTTGTATCCCAAGTACAGATCATACTACCGTCCATTCGGAATCGGCTATGAAATTTATATCCGGGTTTCCATCCTATATACCACAAGAGGCGACACATTTTCCATTTTATTCAAAGCCACAACATGCATCCAAAAACGACTCTCATGCCAATAAAACAATTAAAAAAAAACGAATGACAATAAATAGAAAAAGTGCCCTCAAGTCTAACCTTTTAAATCACCTCTCGGATGTACGGTACACGATCGTCGGAAGGGCTAACATTCCGCAACTCCTCCGGTTCACTGGTTCACTGCTCTCGTTCGTTGTCTCACTGTTTTGAGTCGTCGTTCTCCCAGTTTTGCTGCTGTTTTTACTGTATTTCGTTATTCTTTCGGTGACGTTTTCTGGTCACTACGTTTGCTGTATTTAGGCTACTGTTCTTGGTGTATTTGGGGACTGTTTTGGGTGTGATTTGGGCTGCTGTTATGGTGTGGTTTGGGGACTGTTTTGGTGAGGTAAATGGGCTTTTTTGATGAGGTAAAGGGGACTATTCGGGATGTGTTTTGGTCAAGGCAATGAGGGTTCTTTGGTTTGTGATTTTTTGTTATTGAGAGTGAGGGAGATTTGTGTCAATGAGCTTGGGTGTTTCTTGTGTGAATGAACTAGGAGTTTTCTGTGTGAATGAGCTAGGGTGTCAATGCCTTGCAGAATTTTTGTGGTTTGTATCAATATGCTAGGGGTTTAGATGTGTGGTGAATGGTTCTTTTTATAGGCAAAGGTTAGGGTGAGTCCATGTTGGAGAAGGAATGAGAGATCATGCAATAAAGGTGAGATATGATTTGGTGTTAAACAAGGAAAACAAAAGATTGAGGGGGGGACAAGATTTGATTAATTAGGAAGTTAATATATTTAATTTGTTTGGATTAGGCATAATATTTGTTTAGTTTGGTATAAAATAATCTTGATTGATTTTAATTAGGCATGATTTTATTTGATATTTATTTTAATTTGGTATGTGATTTTTAGATTTTATTTAATTCCCCATGTGTTAAATATGTGTTTTATTAATTTGGATGTGTTTTATGGGCTTTGGTGGGCTAATTGGGCTTAGGTGTGAGGCTAGCAGCAAAACCAGAAACACCGATGCCGTTCGAACGCCTCTTCGAACGCTACACGAACGCCCGCAATCTGCCTGACGTTCGAACGAAGTAACGAACGCAGCACGAACGAAAATAGTGAACTCGTGAAATGAATCTGATGACATGCCTATTCTGAATTTCCCCTTCTGACCTCCGTTTCCCGTGACTTAAAAGGTAGTGTCTCCAAATGAGACTCATCATAGGGACTTATATGCAAAAATGCAGTGCCTACAAGTATGTAGGATTATTATGACATGAGCATGTAATAAGCAAGATTCATGTGATTATTGTTAGGATTGTGATTTGTAGAGCATGATATGGGTCTTTTGTATGTTGGGTGTGCTAGTTGAGGGTTTGGCCATGAGCCTCCTTTAGTGATGTTGAGAGATATTTTGAGTGACTACATCAGTCAAGTTGGAATGTCTCAATCCCGTAATGAGCATGTCATGACATGTGTGCAAGTATTAGTGGGATAACTTGGGATGTTAAAGAAACGTCTTGAGCTAACTTGTAAAGCATGAGTAACATGTATTGTTCACGTGCTTGATTAGAATCGTAATGTTCAAGTACACTAACTATATGTGAATCCATAAACTCCACGCAGGAAGATCCTTCTAGTTTCGTTTGAGCACGTGTGCATTAAAACGTCGGTTCTATGAGTGGATGTTATTTCCCTTATTAGGTTCCAAGTTATTACAGTTGTAGTATGCCTTACGTATAGTTTACATATTATAATTGTGATATATATTTCATGTTACACAGTTTAAGTTTCATGATCTTCAAGTCGGATTTCATGTTCACAACTCACGTTCTCTGTTTGTAACTCATGTTTACATAATACAATTCATGTTTCCAGAAGCCATATTTATAACATGTTTACAATTTACATTTTCAGCTTAGGTATTTTATCATAGAGGTACTGGTTATGAAATCCGCTCGGACAATATTTATCTCATACTTATTCTAAAATAGGTAATGAACCTCGTATGAGCATTGTATGCATAACTTAGTACATACATTAGTTCAGGGTTTATGAGTTTTCAGTTCATGATTTATAGCTACTGATCCTGATGTGCAGTTTATGTTTCATGTTACACACTTAAGTATTAGTTCTCAGTTTGTGTTACAACTTTCACGTACCATCAATGTCTATAGTTTACCGTTATGATTTACATTTTATGTTTTTCAATTTTCAATTTCAGTTCATTTTTACGTTTTCAGTTCATGATTCAATTTTCAGTTTTCAGTCTTCAACTTTCAGTTCATATCATAATTTTTAATCATATTTCCTGGTTAGTTCTACAGCTTCGATTCAAGCTTATAGTTTCAAGCCATGTTTACGATTTTTAATCAATGTTAACATTTTTAGTTTTCAGTTCATGTTTTACCGTTTCAGTTCATGTAGATATTTCTCGCCCATGTTTCTGTTTTTAGTTCATGTTTACAGTTTCAGCTCATTGTTTACAGATTCAGTAATGCTTGCATTTTCAGTTCATGATTCAATTTTCAGTCACGTTTTTAGTTTACGTTATACATGTGTCTGCGACGATTATAGTTTTTAGTTCAATTTTACAGTTTTGAGTCTTGTTTATAGTTACAAACCATGTTTTCAGTTTTCAGTTGAAGGATCACATTATATGTTTACAACTCAAGTTCTCAGTTGCACTTTATGTTATAGTATATGATTTATAACAGTTAGCCCAAAGTTTACGTGTCCCCAGTTACCATTTTGTATGTTTTCAGCCCACGCTTTATATGTCACAGTTCATGATTTCATTTTTCAGTTTATGATTTGTACGACGTCGGTTTATGATTTACAGCTTTTAGCTCATGAGTTACAGTTCAAACGTAATGTTTTACAGTTTATAGCCTATATTGTACAATTCGAAGTTATGTTTTGAATTTCATAGTCAATGTTTCACTGTTTATATTTTACAGTCATGTCTACAATTTATGTTTCATAGCTTACAGTTTACGTTACACATGTCAAGTTTACAGTTTATGTTTTCTCGGAACATATTTTCATATTCATGATTTGTACGATTTCAATTCATGTCTTACATGCTTATAGCTCATGTATACAGTCCTCAGTTTATGACTTCATGTTGAGGTCTCATAGTTTACAACTTATGTTTCATGTTTACAGCTTGTGTTACAAGACTTACATTTCATGATGTTTCTCAAGATTTATGGATGAAGTTTCATGTTTTACAATATATGACTCACATGTTTTCAAGTGCAAGTAAATAATAGTTTTCAAAATGCCAATAGAGTTCTGTCCCCTCACCTTCAGCTTCAGCATGCCTAATGGTTCAGATAACCCTATTAGGCTATCATAGTTACAGCTCAACATGTCTAATGGTTCAAATAATCTTTTTAGGCTATTACAGTTACAGTTCAGCTTTCACTGCTTATGCGGTGCTAGGTTCCCGCTTAGTAGATTACATGTTACATCCCAACTTCCATTGCTTATGCGGTATTAGGTCTCACTAAGTAGGTTACACCCCTCAGGCTACGATACTGGCGAAGTTTTCATGTTTTCAGACACATGCAAACGTATGTGGAGACAACGATCGAATCTTGGTATGTATGGCGATGCAGAAGAGACGTCAAAATCTTAATAGTTGCATATGTAACCTTTCAAGTTAAATAGTTTTCATGTTTTACAGTTCAGATCATGTTGACAGTTTTAGCCATATTATCAGCTTATAGGTTCACGATTACAGTTAGATTTATAGCTTTTAGTCTATATGATAGTTTTCAGTTCACGTCATGGTTATTGTTTTTGATTATAGTTTAAGTCTTCAGATTACAGTTTACGATTACAGCTTCAAATCATGTTTTACAGTTTCTAGATCAAGTGTATAGTTTTCAGTTAAGTTTACAATTTATAAGACATGTTGGTAGTTTAAGTCATGCTTAAGGATTGCAGTTATGTTTGTAGTTACAGTCCATTCAATTCATAGTTTGTAAGTCATGTATACAGTTAACATTCATATTTTTATAGGTTTCAATACATTTTACATTTTACAATCCCTATTTTAGTATGTAGGTCATGTTTTACAGTTCACAAACATATTTACAATATATAGTTTCCAATTAACATTTATAGATTGCAAATCCTCATTTTTGGTTGTAGTTCTAAGCTTTCAATCATCGTCATAACTTCCAAATCACAAAATACGATTCACGGTATGGGTTACATGAATTACGTTATACGTTTTAGGAGCTCACGAGTCAAGTTTCATAGTTTACAAAACCATGTTGTATATGTTGTGTTAAATTATGTTTAACTTTTAAGTATTCACTCACTAGGTCGTTCATACAACTTACTTTTCACTCTCAATTTTGTGTTGCAGGAATTCATTCATGTAGCATACAAGCTTTGGAGAAGATGGATATGAGCTACAGTCATTAGGAATATAGTTTTAAGGGTCCACATGTTTGTTTATTGGGTATGTTAGGACGCCAGGCTGCCGATTGTTCATGTATAAAACATGTTGTAATAAGTATGCTTAATGTATTTCATGTACTTTATATATCAGACATGCATGCATTCAAGTATAGACAGTTTAGTTATGAATCATGACACATCATGTACGTACACGACACAGGCTCAGGGAGATGACAACGTCATCTCCTGTCGCTAATGTCTTGGTAAACTATGATGTGACATACCATGCCAAATATGCACCATGCATATGAAGGACAGTCCAATTACGGACAAGTGTCAATCAAAAATTGACACCTACACATATGAAACCATATATAAGTCGATGAACTTGTAGAAAATGAGGGGTTGGAAAAATTCATTACTTGTTAAGTACAATTAAAGCATATTGTACCACACTCTTTATTAGCAACTTTATTACAAACGATTAGAAGGAGAGATGAAGATTCCAACCTACAAACACACTCGTGCAGGCCCAATTACAAAAAAATTTCAGAACAAAACGCTGAATTCAATTGGACTTCAAAGGCCATACCCATCAAATTGAAGGTAATAAACACTCTTTCTTTATCTCACTTTTACCACCCACATTGTTAGTTTTATATGTTCTATTGCTTGCAGAATAATTGTTTCTTTTCTTCAGCCTATAAAAGATTTAGTGCAGGTAGATCCGCACAGGTTGTGAAGGCTGCGATTAGAGCTCTATAGTGTTTTTCGAGGCGTCTTTATAATCGTTAGATTTATTAATTTTTCTTGTATTAGATTGATTGTTGGTTGATTTAAAAGTGTTATGTATAATGTATGTATTATATTGTTTTACTTTTATGTAGAAATATATATTCACCGACTAATAGGCTGAGGTGGTGAGACCAATCCCTCATGTATTATAAGTAATTTTAAGTATAAATATGATTCTCTGTTAGTTACGGGATCACATAATATATAAATATCGTTTTATATTATTAGGTTTCGTATAATAGGTTTTATATCTTAATTTTATATATGAGCTGAATTGGTTGTGTAATTACATATTAAAAAAATCAAAAATGATTTTTGAAATTAGAATATCCCGGACCAGTGTCGAAATATCCAAATCCATGACTAAACTACAACGATACACAGAACCAAACACGCGGTGAACGAAGACGAGTAATCCAGCGGTCAGAATGAGAGTTGAGAAGTCCACGTAATCATGTGCGATACGCCCGAAGCACTAGATCCTCGGCTTGTAAATCCCCATTAGCCATAATAACCCAGCGCACTCACTGAGCAGGACACACGAGTTAAAGCGACAACTCTTTCACTACCAATAGCTCGCTTCGTGCATTTACATATTTATTTCTAAATGTGTATCTACTAGATCTATGGATTGCATGCGGTGTTTGTAGATCGACAAAGAAATGGCGAATTATTTAGCTCAGTTTCTCTCGATCAAGAGCGCGTGCGATCACATCGTAATTGCAGGTAAATCTCATCTCATCACACTAACAATTTTCAAAATTCGCTCTTTAACGCTGCCGTTTCATCTGATATTTCGCGGATCAAGCTTCTTTTCTTGCATATGTGTATGGCGCTAGTATCTTTCGTCATTTGTTTTCTTTTTCTCTTTGTCTAGGGTTCAATTAGTTGCTTTAAATTAGTGAAAACAGTAAATTTAGTAGAACTTATGATATCTTTAATCATTTTTGTTTTGTTTTGTTTTGTTTTGTTTTGTTTTTCTAGTGTTTGATTAATTGCTTGGAATTAGCATAAAGAACTAATTTTGAAAGAAAAACAAATGTTCATGGAAATTGGAGTATAAAATTTTAATTTAGTGTTAATTCATTCAAAAAAAGGCTAGTTTTATTATTGATGTTACGAAAATTAATTTCTAGTGATGAAGCAATATTGCTTTGTTATGTTTATTGTTGATGATTTTACTACGAACTGGTCTACAGTTGAAGATGTGAGCGATTTGTGGCCAACTGTTAAGACTGGATTTGAGAATCAGTTGCCGTTTAAAAGAGCTTGTTTGAACAACAAGACGCGTAATCCTGTGTTTGTGGAGAAATTGCCTGCTGAATTTATATTGACAACAGATGCAAGACTTCGTAGCAGATTTCCACAGGAGCAATTGCTATTTTCATTTCGAGAACCATACGCAACTGTGGTCCTTGTGACATGTGAGGTAACTGGGACTTAAATTGGTAGCTGGAATTTTTCCTTTTTTCACTTATGGGTTTTATTGCATAGTTGCTGAACTTTGTGTGCTATGCTTTATTATTATTATTTTTTTCTCCAGGATCTTGATGAGTTCA
Organism: Zanthoxylum bungeanum; assembly: GCA_019454045.1. Lineage (NCBI taxonomy): Eukaryota > Viridiplantae > Streptophyta > Magnoliopsida > Sapindales > Rutaceae > Zanthoxylum > Zanthoxylum bungeanum. The sequence continues at coordinate 102,379 of SKCR01033344.1, read as the reverse complement.
AAACCATCCTTAAGCCACGCCTGAAATTAATTACCCAAAATGATGAGCGGGAATGGTTTATTGTATTTGTGTCAAAAGCTCACCCGAACAATGATCAAGCTACCAAAATGACGAAAAAAGTATATGCCAAGCTTGAAGTTGATTTTAACTCTAAGAAGAGAGAAAGGTAAAATTGTAGTTCTCAGCATTGTCTTTATAGTTGATTAGATGAATCTGACTTCTATCCACTAATATCATCTCTATTTAACATCTACTCTCCCGATCATGCTTCTGTATTGTTATTGGCCCTGTTTGGTATTGTGGTTTGATGATAAAATCGTGTTTTGGTCAAAACATAATTTTTGAGTGTTTGGTTAAAAACAAAAAAAATTGCGATTATTAAATGTGATTTCTTTTAAAAACCTCGTTTTGCAGAATCACTATCAAAATATTAAAACAGCCAACTTCAATTATTTTATTAACATAAAATAAAATTACATATCATCATTTATGAACCACCGTTTGTTCATAATCACAATGCCAAACAGTGCCATTATATTTAATATTAGTGCACTTTATAGCTTAAGCTATAAAGTAGATTTAGCATTCACAAATTGAACAATGTCATCAGGTTACTGCATAATGAATGTTGTACTTTAGTAAAGGGGGGATTTACAAAACGGGAACAACAATCCGCAAAAATCGGATCGGTCTGAGACGTCAATATGATACAATAAATTCAATCCCCTCCCAATTTAGGTGTATGAAGAAAGTGTGGCTAATGCTAATAAAAAAAAAAGGTTGTAACCAGTGCACAAGGTTCTCGCTACAAGCAGGTTTGGGAAGGTATTGATTTACACAGCCTTACCCTGTTTTTTCACAGAGAGGTTCCAGGATTCAAACCCGACCAAGTGGATAGCAAGTTAACACTTGACCATCGCGCTAGACATGACCTTTGATGGTTGATATTAATAAGTGCTGCAAAAAAGATGTCACTGTGGAGTAGCACTCATGAAATTTTTGTTTCCTTGAACATGTTCATCTTTGTCATTGGTTGAGATATCTTTAACGAGAAAAAGAAAAGAAAATTCCAATTAAAATGTACGTGCAAAGGTACAAAAGAAAGTGAAGCAGCAGTACTTTTCTGTTTAATTAAAGAATCCAAAACCATCATAATTCATTGAAAAAGGAAATTATATATATATATATCCCTAATAATTGTAATGTTGATGATTATGATTCAAAAGCATTACCTATTTTTTAACTCATGAAACGATAACGCTTCCATTTACAAATCCTTTTTCCCAAACACGTGTAAGTTCAATGGGGTATTTATTAAGTTTTTATTCTTTTCCCTTTTTAATACTCAAAACATATGCATCAGGTGCTGCAAATACGATATACATGGCCCTGAACCAAACTTTTGGGAAGACTTAGAATCCAAGGTCATGGAGTCTATTCGGAATACATTGGATAGGCGAGTGCAGTTTTATGAGGATGAGATACGCAAGCTAAGTGAGCAGCGATTCATGCCAGTCTGGAACTTCTGTAACTTTTTCATTTTGAAGGTTGTTTCTCTTTTTAAATAGTGAATCATGAAAATGTGGATATGGTTGCAGTGGCCGTAAGGATATGATGTCCTGATTGTTTATTATGATAGTTTGCCTTTTTGTATCTTTTCTGATGTAAATATCTATTTCATTGAAGCACTTTTGTTTGATTTTTGTCTCATCTGATTGTTTTGTCCTAGAAATGTTTGAAAGAAGTAATGTTTTCCAAATCTATGAAACCATTAATCCTTCATAGTTGACACTTGACAGTTGACACACAAAATGTTTAGTGGGTCCCAGGAATCCTTCTCTCCTTATAGTCACATACCCCTCTTGTTATTTATTGTATTTTTGAATTTTCTGGCTTGTCTTAACATTTTACGTGTTCTCAGGAAAGCTTAGCTTTTATGTTTGAGATGGCTCATCTCCATGAAGATGCATTGCGAGAATACGACGAATTAGAATTGTGCTATCTGGAAACAGGTGCCCAATGCATATGTTTACTGACTTTACTCTTTTGTTCATTACATTGCTTCTTACTCTTTTTGTTGCTATTTATCTTGAAGGAGTCTGTTTATACTTGAGTCCCCACTTTTGAATATCAAATGTGAATTGTTTGGTTCCCATAATCATTATATTTGTCACTTGAATCCTTTGTTTCATTGGCTTAAATTTTTTAGGCATTTTGAATATAATTCTAAAACTATCCTAGTTTTGTTTCTACATTTGATAATTGCTAAAATGTTCTTCGTCAGGGAGTTATTGAATTTGCTAGATTCTCCTCTTTAGTTTACGTAGTATGGATCAGGCTGCTGTTGATGTAAGAATATCCTGGATTTCTGTAGCAGTGTCATACCAATAACTTTTATGCTCCTTGATTTGGCTGAAGCAGTGCCTGTTTTTTCCAACATCTTCTTGATTAGTAATGGATACAAATTATTTTAATATTATGCAGTTAAAGTGAATGGCAAACCGAGGGAATTTGGAGGCGTTGAACATGGTGATGATCAAGCAGCGCTGCTCAATCCTGGAAATAAAGCACTGACAGAAATTGTTCAAGACGACTCCTTCAGAGAGTTTGAATTTAGACAGTATCTATTTGCTTGTCAATCAAAGGTGCACAAGACTGGGAACTACTAATTCAATCTTGAATTGGTTGTCCGTTGGTTAAACTGAATTGAATAGTCTCAAGTAATTCTATGAGTTGTTGACCTTGCTTATTTAGTTGTGCACTCCTAATCAACTATATGAATAATTAATTCCCTTGATGTTTAACTCTGATTATTTTGTGGGTAATCATTCATCAGTTCAGTAAATCATATGCTAAGCTACTACAATCAAATTTGGAAGATAGATATATAGTTGGATATGCACAAAAATTCACACTTGTTATGAGCAAATTTTGAATAATTTGTTATGAAATTTTGTAGATATATTTGACACAAAAATTCACACCGTGATGAGCAAATTTTGAATAATTTGATAAGAAAATTCGTAGATATATTTGACCATCAATTCGTAATGAATCACTGAATTTCATAATGTTGATAAGGGCATGTTTGTTTATGTGAGTGTGTACATGTTTGTTTATGTGCGTGCGTGCATGTTTGCACTTGTATGTGCCCGTGAGTGAGGGAATCACAAAGTGGTTTAAGTTTTCAAACTTCTTATATATTCATATAATTAAATTTCTAGTCATTGTGTATGTATCAGCACTTAATTCAACCTTTTAAGCCTCTTATAGGAATTTTTTTGTACTTATTGTTGCATCATATCTCAGTTATATATGTCAATTTGCAGCTTTTATTCAAGTTGAATCGTCCTTTTGAGGTTGCATCAAGGGGTTATTCATTTATAATTAGCTTTTCAAAGGTCCTGGCACAACATGAGGTATCTTATATCATTTTATGTATTTCTCTAGTATTACTAACACTGTAGATTGAGTATTAGTTCTTATCCTGGTTCTCTCTCTCCCTCTCTTCTTCTTCTTATTCTTCTCTCTATTTTCCCTTGGAGTCTTTCTAGAATATATTACCTTTTTGTACACGAGAAGTTTGGGTAATCACTGCATGCTTGGCTTTAGTGGAGGCAACTTCTTATGATTATAATGGAGGACTTGCAACACCTGATATAGAAAAGGAGTTCTATCGCCTTCTGGGTGATCTGTATTCATTATGTAGGATTAAGGTAATTCCTATGATTTTATGACAGGTCATTGTATATGATATTTGATATTTTTGAATAATTTTCTTTGTAAGAATTCAAGTTGTACATGAAGCTTTGTTTCTCACATGTAGCATATTTTACAACAATTTTGATATAGAAATGCTGTTCAGTGAAATAAGTTTGTGTTTATGGCAGTTCTTGAGGCTTGCATATCTAATTGGATATGGAACAGATATAGAAAGAAGTCCTGTCAACAGGTACAATTTGAATTGTTAAGACCAATTTCATTGAGCCTTCTATGATTTAGTTGTTGGTTATGTTATTCTAGAAGCTTGGTGTGGTGATTTGGATGAACAACTGCATATATTTACCTTAGTGTTACTCAGTGTTGTTAAAGTCGCACTAAGGTTCAAAGGGTCCTAGGGCCTAGGTGTGCGCCTCAAGGGCGCCTGATGAAGGTGAGGCGCAAATTCCAAAAAAATACACGCATGCACACACACATAAGTATCCAATCAACTAAAACAAAGAGAAATCATTGATAATATATCAAAAACAATTACAATAATACGAATACTAATAATACGAATTAATCTGTTTATCAAAATTTAAACCCACCCCAAAACTTATATTAATTTATTAAAGAAATGTTATACACCTTGATTTCGGGTTGGGTGGGTCAATTCGGGTAGGGTTGCGCACCTAGGCGCTTCTCAAAGGCATGTGCCTGATGAAGGTTGCTTTACCTGACCCTTCATGGGGCGCAATGATCTGAGCTTGAGTTTGAGGCGCGCATTTGACAATTATGTTGTTACTTTGTGAATTTTCGTGCCTTTTCTCTCGCTTGTTAATGTATTCCTTTCCTTTGAGCAGTGCCTCTCTCAGTATGCTACCTTGGCCAAAGCCATCTGTTTGGCCTTCTGTTCCAGTTGATGCTTCTGCTGAAGTTCTTGCTAAAGAAAAGGCAAGTTCTCAATTTGAATAGCACAAGAGTTGCTTTTACCATGTTGATTTTCTAATATGGAAATAGCATTACATTATTATACTTTTTTATGAGTATTTTCTGTTCAATGACTGTCTTTCTTTTCAGTAATTTTCATCCCATACAATTTGTTCATATCTAGAGTATTTTTATTTTTAACTTTTTCATATTGACCCTTACTAGGTACAATCAATTATATTAATTATGAGAACCTAGGATTTAGCAGTTTCATTATAATTGTTACAAGTCATTAAATAGTTAGATTTAGCTCAGTAATGGCTTCTTCTAAAACAAAATGGTCTTCTTGGAACCACTAGCTTTGTCTTTTGAAGTTGTAGTAAAGACGCTGGATCTCTGTGGTTGTGTTTTTACTATTCATATGTATTTTATTCATGTAAGAGGGATAAGAAAGAGTTGGAACAATGTAAAAACATCATGACTAAGGTGTTGATGCTGTTTCTATGTTGGAAAATGGCTTCTAGATTTCAAGAATTTACTCTTATAAAATCTGCCTGCTCTGCAAAGGGGGATAAATTCTTTCTTCTTTTAAAATATATATGTAATTTCTCTGCACTGTCTCCTTTGGCATTTATATTTGCTTTTATCCATAAGAAAATGAAAAACAGCCAATTTTATAACTTTGCAGTTGATTCTTCAAGCAACTCCCAGAGTCAAGCACTTTGGTATCCAGAGGAAACCTTTGCCTCTTGAACCTTCAGTACTTCTGCGTGAGGCCAACCGTCGGAGGGCTTCTCTTAGTGCTGGAAATATGTTTGAAATGTTTGATGGGTAATACAAATTTGTGATACGAAGCAAATACTGTGCTTGTGTTTTTAAAATATTCTTCTTTTTTATCCTTTTCAGATTCATAGATTCTTATTTAAGTGGCATGTTAATTGGCAGATCAGGTTCAGATGCATCATTGAGGATGGACCCATCAAACAAAGTGCAGGCAATTTCTATGTCTCGTACTAACTCTTCTCCTGGAAATTTTGAGAGCTCGATTGATCGACCTATGAGACTTGCCGAGATTTTTGTTGCCTCGGAGCATGCTCTACATCATACAATTTCGAATCCCAATCTGTGGAAAGCATTGTCATCTGTGGAAGAGTTTGAGGTATTAAAATCATACTGCACAGATCATGCAGTTTCTTCTTAAAGATAAACCTTTTCATTCATAGTTCTTAGCCCACATTAACTTACCCAGTTTTTTGTTTACTTGAACTGGGATTTTTCTCAATCTCTTTTTCATACTCAATTTATAATTGTATCCATTTCCTTAGATGACCCCACAGTCTAGTCAGAAGATATCAGGGTGTCTGAAATGGAATAGCATCATGTAAATTAAATTTTGGACGAACTTGTAGTAAAGTTGGCGTCATCTTATATCCAGGATATGGTTGATTACTAAGTTTAAAAGTTTAATTTAGAAGTTTTTCCATGTCAGCAAAAATATTTGGAGTTAACCAAAGGTGCTGCTGACAATTATCATCGTTCATGGTGGAAAAGACATGGAGTTGTCCTTGATGGGGAAATTGCAGCAGTCTGTTTTAAGCATGGAAACTTTGATCAAGCTGCAAAATCTTATGAAAAGGTTTGCGCCCTTTATTCAGGAGAAGGGTGGCAGGATTTATTGGCTGAAGTCCTGCCCAATTTAGCTGAGTGTCAGAAGATTCTAAATGATCAAGCTGGCTACCTATCATCTTGTGTGAGACTGCTTTCTCTAGATAAAGGATTATTCTCTACAAAGGAACGTCAAGCATTCCAGTTGGAGGTTATTAGTCTTGCTCATGGTGAAATGAAGGATCCTGTACCTTTAGATGTATCATCGCTAATTACTTTTTCTGGTAATCCTGGGCCAGCGTTGGAGTTATGTGATGGTGATCCTGCTACTCTATCTGTAACTGTTTGGAGCGGCTTTCCTGATGATATAACCATTGATACACTTAGTCTCACTTTGACGGCTACTTATAATGCTGATGAAGGTGTTACGGTATGGGTTTGTAGACATAAGAATACTTATATTTAGTTCAGTACAGATGAGTCATATGTTGTTGTATTCTTGATAATTCAGTAACCGTATCTGATGTTTCAGGCATTAAAGACTTCTACTGCAACTGTACTAAAGCCTGGTAGAAATACCATTACAGTTGATTTACCACCACAAAAGCCAGGTTCATATGTCTTGGGGGTTCTTACTGGACACATTGGTCGCTTGAGATTCAGATCTCATAGTTTTTCCAAGATTGGCCCTGCAGACACTGATGATTTTATGAGCTATGAAAAGCCAACCAGGCCTATCTTGAAGGTAGTTTCTCTTGTAGTCTTGTTCAGCCAAAGTATTCAAGCTGGGATATGAAGAGTTTAAAAGCAGTCTGCCTTGTAATGATGTCTACAACTGTTCTGATAATAAGAATGAGTACCTTTTTCCATAAGATTTTCTACCACCATTCTTTAATGTTTTAAAGCAGAATATGACTCGGAGATTAAACTGGTAGTCTGTTCATTAAAGTTGGTTCATTTTATGTATTATTTTAGTTGTCTGACAAATCCTTTCTTCCATAGGTTTTCAATCCAAGACCTCTTGTTGATCTTGCTGCAGCTATATCATCTCCTTTGCTGATAAATGAAGCTCAGTGGGTGGGGATTATAGTGCGACCAATTGACTATTCCTTAAAAGGTGCGATGTTGCATATTGATACTGGTCCAGGTTTGACGATTGAAGAGTCACAATTTATTGAGATGGAGAGCCACATTAAATTATCACGCTTGGAAAACTCTCGTAGTACTCAAAAAGATTGCTCATTGGATGTTAATAAAGATGTTGAGCAGTTGCATCTCCACGATGGTAGAATTCAACTTCCAGATTGGGCAAGTGACTTGACTTCTATTCTGTGGATACCTATTCGCGCTATCGACAATAGTCTTGCAAGAGGATCATCTTCAGGTTAGGAATAAATGGGTTTAATGTTTATGTGCGTTGTATATAGTTTTGTTGTTCTCAACTGTATTAACAATGATGTATGGGATGCATTTGTATTGAGCAGTCACCCCTCAGAGACAGAGCATTGTGGATGGAATGAGGACGATTGCTCTAAAACTTGAATTTGGAGTATCCCACAACCAGATATTTGAGAGGCATTTATTTTTCCATTATTCTTACGAACACACGTTCAAATTCAAATTTTGTTTTTTGGCTCCTTGTTCTTCATATTTACATTGCTTATTTGTTATTCATTTGTCAACTTTTTTACACTGATGTGCAGAACAATTGCTGTGCATTTCACTGACCCTTTCCATGTGAGCACACGTGTTGCTGACAAATGCAATGATGGTACTTTATTTCTACAGGTATTTACCTGGGTCTAATTATGGTTCAAACTGTTTGGAGATTGTATCGAATCTTTATGAATTAGTCATATTAATGTCAGGTATTGAGCTCGTTGTCTTTCAGTTTGCTATGGCTAGAGATCAGTATAGCTAGCAAGAGGTCAACCGTCCTGGCCCTTGTTAGCCTACTACTTTTCTAATCTCATAGCTACTTTGTTTGATTAGAAAGACCAAGAACAGCCCAAGTTGTTGCCTTGTATGCTATTCTAGAATGTTATCAGACATATCACACTTTCCACAAGTTGGATAGGGTCCTTATACATACACATTTTAGTTTTATGGTAGGAAAAATTATGAATTTTCATGTCATGTTTGGATTTAGTTTGTGATATATTCCACTTGTTACTTTAAGGTGATACTTCACTCGCAAGTGAATGCCTCATTGACCATCTATGATGCATGGCTTGATCTTCAAGATGGATTTGTTCATACTAGACAAGGTGATGGGAGACCAACTTCAGGCTTCTTTCCACTTGTCATTTCTCCAAGTTCTAGAGCCGGAATCCTGTTTAGTATATGCTTGGGGAAGACAACTGCTGAAGGTATTGACTTTTAATCATGAATAAGTATTCGCCTACTTATGTATGCATTAAACTGATTAAACAAATCTCTGCCAGGAATTTTGGCTTCATTTTTTCCTGTTTAATTGTGTTCCTTCCATATTTAATAATGCCGGACATTTATGACAAGTAACTGAGCTGTTTGCTTTTGCAGCTGAAGTTGAAGCAGTGCGACCGGATAGTTTATTAAATATCCGATATGGAATTTCTGGTGATAGAACTGTTGGAGCACATCATCCTGTGACTGCAGAATCCACAGGAACAGAGGATGCTAGGGAGGGTTTGCTCTTCCAGAGTGTTGTTGTCTTGCAACGTCCTGTTCTTGATCCTAGCCTGGCTGTTGGTTTTCTTGCTCTTCCGTCTGATGGCCTTAGAGTTGGGCAACTTATTAACATGAAATGGAGGGTTGAAAGGTTGAAGGATTTTGAGGTGAATGAAGGTTCCCAACACAATGTAAGTCATGGAATGTTCTCATTCTTACTTCTTAGCTAATGCTTTAATAAGAAAGTTACACTTACTAAGAGGATTAAACGTGCAACTTAGAGAAGGTTCAATTATTTTCCAAGTGTTATATAGTTCATAAAATTTGCTCATATCATTTTAAAGACTGGTGGTACTCTTTTGCCTTTCTAGTGAAACAGCAAACAAAATCTCAATGATGTTGACTTCTTTGGTGTACTTTCAGTTGTATCAAATAACTTGGCCATGAATCCCCAAAGGATAGCCTAGTTGGCTTGACCCTTGCGGTGGAAGCAAGAGGTCACAAGTTCAAGTCTTAGGGGGTACATTTAATTTGGGTTTGGGTGGGGTGGGGGTGCATTATTTAAAGAAGAGACTTAGACCTTCCTTAATTTATTTATTATTATTATTTTTTTTTTAAAAAAAAAATAAGAAAAGAAAAAAATAACTTAGTCATGACAGCACAAATCTTTAACCTTCTACCCCAGTTTTCTTTCTCCCTTCCTTGTCCCATGTTTAAGGCTGGTAGCTACCTTGTAAGAGAATTAGAAAAGTAACCTTAACAACGGTTTATGAGGTCTTATTTTATTCGGATTTAGGACCTTAAATTGAAAACCTCTTTTGTGTCTAAATGCAACCATTTGGTGTAGTTGAGATGAGTTTCACCTTTTTGGAGACTGAGACAGTGAAAATACCATTTCTAAATAGCCTTGCTATTTTTATTCTCAATTCTTCCCCCACCTTGCTTGGTCGGTTATTTAATGAGAGGGTTGAGTGCTAAAATGATCAAATCTGAGTGCTATGACGGGAGTTTAAAAATTCTGGGCTGATCTTTCAGATGCTTTTATTTATACTTAGTATTTGTAAAACAGGATGAAGTGTTATACGAAGTGAATGCTAATGCTGACAATTGGATGATTGCTGGGAGGAAGAGAGGCCACGTTTCTCTCCCCACAAAACAAGGTTCCTGAACTACTACTATATATTTGATTTTAAGTTTTGATATATAAGAAAATGTTTGGTTGCTTTTTGGCTAGCAGAAAATGTTCTGTTTATTTCATTTCAATGACATTATTATTAATCATCTTGCTTATTATGACAGGATCTAGGATAGTTATCTCTATATTATTTGCGCCACTAGTTGCGGGTTATGTTCGCCCCCCTCAACTTGGCCTCCCAGGAGTCGAAGAAGCAAATATAAGCTGCAATCCACCTGGACCTCATCTGATTTGTGTCTTGCCTCCCACGTTAAGCTCCTCATACTGCATTCCAGCATGATTTACACACAGCTCGTCCATCCTATTGATGTCGGGTTGTCCTGATTTTCCACTCAATATCATCGGTAATTGGAAGTTTTTCTATATATTGAATTTGACAATTAAAAAGTTCAAATTAGGTATCCAGTTTTGATGATGCTTGATACTTGTAAATTGTGCGTCTCCAATTGTTGGAAATTTGAGAGGAAGTAGATGAATATAGTCCGAATTAGGTAGTTCTTCGAGAGATTTACAACATCAGTTGTTATTTAACACCGTGGTTTTGTTTACAAGAAAACTTTGTACTGTTTTCTTTTATAACACAATAGACTAAAATGCAGAAATGCAGTTGGTGTTTTAGTTGTTTCATAAATGGTGTGCATTTGTACGAATTGTATATTATGCATGTAGTAAATGAAGGTCGTGCTAGGTCTTAACTTGATGTACATTTAGTAACTGATTCGAACTTTTTGAAACTTGGAAATAATCTCTATGGGATCTTTCTCATACTTTGTTTATGGTAGATGTCTTGTGCACTGGGTATGATTTTTAATACACGTGGTAGATTAAACTGACATAAATTTCTAGAAAAAATAATTTATTGATTGTTCCATCCATTGGAATTTAGGGTGGACAATTTGTGGTCATGATTTGTTTATTCAATTTGATTTGCATTAAAGAAGTTATAGATTTGGAAAAAATTGATTTGTTTAATAAATAGATAAATAATAAACGAATAGAATTTGAATTTAATCTCAATAAATAAATATTTTTTGTCAGTTGTTTTTTCAAATAAGATTTGAGAAATTGTTAATTACCATCATAAAAATAACGTTATTAGATTTGGCGAGTCATTTTTAGTAAATCCATTAATTACATATTTCATAGAATTAAAATAAATAAATTAATTATGTTAATTTATATTGTTGAATTATGTTACGATTAAACAAAAATTTATTTAGTATCCAATTATTAAATAAGTTGAATACGAATCATGATTTTAACATATGTTCATTAAATGAATCAAATAAAATCCGTTGTTTTAAAAAATCAATTTATTTTTCCAACCCTACTTTTTGAATTCATGTGAACTGGAAGTAGATTGCTTGCAGTATTCAGGATGCCATGATTCAATCAAAAGGGTTTATACTGTATACACCTATTGAAGATTTGTACAGTTATTGAGCTATAGAATTGATTAAGTAAAACAGTTAGGAGCCAAGTAACAAAAAAGAAACAATAAAGGTCCCACCGAGATTTGAACTCGGGTTACTGGATTCAGAGTCCAATGTCCTAACCACTAGACCATGGGACCATTGTTGCGGAATTCGACAAATATTATGTTAATAATCAGTGAACTACTTCTAGTCCACTTATGAAATTTAAAAATTCACTCTTTTACATTTTAGAAACTTCACGAAAAAAATGTTACTAGAATCCTTTTGGAAAAAACACTCATAGAGCAAAAATAAATGTTGGTAGATATATAAAATAATTCAATGGTACTAAATTCACATTTAAAATATATAATTTGTATCTCATGTGATGTGTTACATATTATTAATTTTTAGGTGTAAGGTTGTGATCGATTTTATTCTATGTTATGTATTAATTTTGCAATACATGTCAATAAATAATTTGTAGATCTCACATCACTTAAAATATAAATTATGTATGTCAATTATAAAATTATAGTAACTTATAATAATTGGGTGAATATAAATGGAAAAGTCTTCTCTCATTTAGAAATTTTCATACTCAATAATGTGATTCAAGTATAAGAAATAATCATTTCAATAGAACATAATTTCCTCATTTCTCTTGTAATATGATTGAACATAATATGAATAAATCATTCACTGAAGTTTAAATTTCACTCATTTTCCTTGGAAGATTTTTTTTTTTAAAAAAAAATCATTATTAGCCTGTATTTTCCATAAATTTGAAAAAATACATTTCAAAATTATTATTTTTCTAGTATAATTTTAAGACACGTGAAAATTGAACCCTAACTCATGCACTTGCTAAACCTCGAAATCAACATGTTGTTTTTCGTTCCAATGACAAAATAGAAAACTCACCTATTGAACAAATCTCCTCAAACTGTGAATTTATTTGGTTAGTAGGAACCTCACAAACATAGAAAAAGACAAAACTATCACATAAGTAAGGATTTACGTGGTTCGGCAGAGAGTGACTCCAACCTACGTCATGTCGCTCCCAATCTGATCGGTCATCATCCCATCTTTGTTCCTCGGGTCGCGTGATCGAGGCAAATTATACTCTTCCAAACTTATACTTCAGAGTCGTTAGTTACTTTGTAGGGCCCTTCCCACTTCGCCCCAAAAGTTTTTTCTTTTGGCTTTATGGGACACAGGAACTGGGCGACGCGTGCTGTCCTAGGCTCGCGGCCTAGTTGGGAGTACGGAGTAGCCCGCGGGGGACAAAACCGGAGAGTAATGGAGTCGCCACCCGGTGTGAACCGGGAAAATGAGATTTAAGGCCGCACTCACCCCTCGCAAGGGGAGACCTCAAACCGTTGGGTTCGGAATGGTCCCTTACTTATGTCACTTGTAATAAAATGATTTATGTAATAATTCAATCAAGCTTAAGTAACACTTATTTCCAAGAGTATCATGCTTCTAAACTTGCACATCTAAGATTGCATGCTTGAAGATACATCAAAGTAACAACGGACATACAACTCCATTTAGCATATCATGTTCACAGAAAACACAAGCATACATACTAACCATACAAGCATACATGTGAGCACTTTTCCAAGTGATACGTGGAATTGTATCCCAAGTGCAGACCGCACTACCGTCCATTCGGAATCGGCTACAGAATTTATGTCGGGGTTTCCATCCGATATACCACAAGAAATAATACTCTGAAGTCATCATGACACAAGTATATGAATCGTAATGCGTTAAATCAAGACTAAAGCAGATGACGCAACCAATGGAATAAACATGCTTTTCATTATGATGTGTACAAAGATAAGAATGACCATATGGGGTTTCATAAAAAAATCACTTAAGGAACAATTATACATGGCATGTGATGAATATGTCTCAGTTCAGTGTGTTCGCGTTCGTATAACGTTCGTAAACGCGTTCGAACGGTAAACAGAAGGTTCGCGTTCGTGTAGCGTTCGGGAACGCGTTCGAACGGAACCAGACCTGATGCATGATGAGACTAAGGAAGTGCGTGTGCATTTGCGTAGCGTTTGAAAACGCGTTCGAACGGTAAACAGAAGGTTCGCGTTTGTGTAGCGTTCGAGAACGCGTTCGAACGGTCAACAGAAGGTTCGTATTCGTGTAGCGTTCGAGAACGCGTTCGAACGGAACCAGACCTGATGCATACAACATAAAGAATAAAGACAACAATGCCAAGCTCAGTATATTCGATTAAACGTATCTTGCATTCAACCGAACACACATCAACCGGCGCGGCAAAGCATCGTGGTAAAGGGCTTTAACCCCTTCCCGTAGGGGATCTTTCATTCCACTAACTAAGCCCATGCGCTCGATTGAATCATGCATACAAAGAATTAAAAGCAATAATATTAAACGTAGTATGCCCGATTGAACGTATCTCGCATTCAACCGAACACACATCAACCGGCGCGGCAAAGCATCGTGGTAAATGGCTTTAACCCCTCCCCGTAGGGGATCTTTCATTCCACTTACTAAGCCCATGCGCTCGATTGAATCATGCATACAAAGAATTAAAAGCAATAATATTAAACGTAGTATGCCCGATTGAACGTATCTTGCATTCAACCGAACACATATCAACCGGCGCGGCAAAGCATCGTGGTAAAGGATTTTAACCCCTCCAATTAGGGGACCTTTCATCGCACTTACTAAGCCCATACACTCGATTGTATCATACATAAATAAGCAACATGCAGAATTCAAGTAACGAAAAATAGATAAATCAATCCAACATGAAACAAAAGAAGGTGCCGTTTACTCAAGTGGTACGTGGAGTTGTATCCCAAGTACAGACCGCACTACCGTCCATTTGGATTCGGCTACGTAATTTACGTCTGGGTTTCCATCCTATATACCACAAGAGACGACACTCTTCCATTCATCCAATACCCACAACACACATCATACACAAACAATATTCAACAAAGAATTAAAATACAGTCAAAATAAATAACAAGAATCAAATGAAGATGAATGTGGGAAGTACCCTCAGGTCTAACCTTTTAAGCCGTCTCTCGGACTCGCGTTTCACGCAGATCGGAAGGGGGAAAGCTCCGCAACTTTTCTGGTTCACTGGTTTGCCTTTTCCTTCGCTGTTCGGCCACTCAAGCTACTGTTTCGACTCCGTTTTGCTGCTGTTTCCTTATGGTTTCCTGCCGTTTCCTATGTATTTATGCTTACTATTTTAGTGGACTATTTCGAGTATTTTTCGTGGTTCTTTTAGTGTGGTTTTGTGTGGTTATTTCAAGGATTATAAGTGTAGTTTAGGTTGCTGTTTTAAGGGATTTTTGGGACTGTTTTGGGATGTGATTTTCGGTGATTAGGGGAAGGAGAGGTTTAGGAGGGTGCTGTTTTCGGTTATGGAGTGGAGGAGATGAGGGGAATGGTTGTGTTCTTCTTGTTGCTATTACCGTGAGTGGCTAAAGCTCTTTGTGTTGTGATTTTTCCGTGAGTTATCTGTATGAGCTAGAGAAATTGGATGTCTTGGGCGTGGGCTAGAGAGATTCCAGAGCGAGGGGTGGCTAGGTTAGGGGTTGTTTATATAGAGAAGGGCTAGGGCTTCACCTTGTCTCACAAGGAATGGATTTTGGCATTAAAGAGAGATATGATTTGGTGTTGAGCAAGGAAAGTCAAAGATTGAGGGGGGACAAATCTTGGCTAGATTAGGAATGCAAAATATTTAATTTGTTATGATTGATTTTAATTAGGCATGACATCTTTTTAATTTAGTATGTGATTTGTTTAGTTAGGAAGTTAATATATTTGATTTATCTTATTAGGTATGATTATATTTTATGTTTTATTTAATTGGTAAATGGTTTTAATATTTTATTTAATATTTAATGTTTAATTTAATTAAATTGGGATAGTTTTATGGGCTTTGGGGGGCTAATTGGGTTGGGGTGCGAGGCTAGCAGCAAAACCAGAAATACCGACTCCGTTCGAACGCCCATTCGAACGCGGCCACGAACGTCCGCAATCTGCCTGACGTTCGAACGAAGTAACGAACGCAGCATTAACGAAGACAGTGAACTTGTGAAATGAACTTGATGACGTACTTATTCTGAATTTCCCCTTCCGACCTCCGTTTCCCGCAATATCCTTAGCTAAAAAGGTAGTGCCTCCAACTGAGACTCATCATCGGGTTCACATGCGAAAATGCAATGCCTACAGTCGCCCCCACTTTGATGGGACTTGTGTGCAGTGTGTGACTTTAAACAATCCTATCAAAGTTATGCAATGCATTTTCACTTACCTGGCTCGGCTGCTGCCTCGAGCTGAGTTGGTGCTGCAGTGGACCTCGATCCTGGGACGCATCCCAATAACTGCATCCGGCAACGGGGGCACCTCGACCCTGGGCACCTCGACCCAACACCGCTGACTATAGGGACCTCGCCCTCGAACTGATGATGTAGTGGGTACCTCGACCCTGGGCACCTCGACCCGGAACTACAACTGACAACGGGGGCACCTCGACCCTGGGCACCTCGACCCAATACCGCTGACTATAGGGACCTCACCCTCGAACTGATGATGTAGTGGGTACCTCGACCCTGAGCACCTCGACCCGGAACTACAACTGACAACGGGGGTACCTCGACCCTGGGCACCTCGACCCAACACCGCTGACTATATGGACCTCGCCCTCGAACTGATGATGTAGCGGGTACCTCGACCCTGGGCACCTCGACCCGGAACTACAACAGACAACGGGGGCACCTCGACCCTGGGCACCTCGACCCAACACCGCTGTCAATAGAGACCTCACCCTTGAACTGATGATGTGTCTCCATACCCGGAGATGACATGATATGGGCCTCGCCCCCAAGCTGATATGGGCCTCGCCCCTTGGGACTCATCCCAAAACTGAAATTGTGTTGACGCTGCTTGGCTCATTTATGCCGCTTTCTCCTTTCTTCGAACCTGCGAACACAAAACAGAAACAAACACGAAGAGAATGCAATGTTACGTGTATGCATGAATGATTTTCTTATTCCGTTGGGTTAGGTCTTCTGCTAATTCCCGTGGTGACTGCTCGGTCTTCTCTCCCTCAGGCAAAGTATTGCTTCAATCTGTCTACGTTGATCGGCTCGGTGAACTCGTTCCCCTCCAAGTCTGATAGCTTCACTGCTCCATTTCCTATTACCTTCTGCACTATGTAAGGTCCTTCCCAGTTTGGTCTGAATTTTCCTCTCGGATCTGTCGTCGACGGCCTCGACTGCTTAAGTACCAAATCACCCTTTCTGATCTTGGTAGGACGCACTTTCTTGTTGAATGCCCGAGCTAGTCTCTTCTGATACAGCTGCATGTGATATAAAGACTTCGTTCTCTTCTCATCCAATAGTGCTAACTGATCAAACCTCTGTGCGGCCCAATCCTGTTCCGGTAATTCTGCCTCTGTTAATACCCTCATAGACTGTATTTCCACTTCTACCGGCAATACTACTTCAATTCCATAGACCAAAGAGTAAGGTGTGGCCCCTGTTGCTGTTCTCACTGATGTTCTGTACCCCCACAAAGCATACGGTAATTTCTCGGCCCAATCTCTGCAATTTTCTGTCATCTTGGCTAGAATCGTCTTTATAGTCTTGTTGGCTGCCTCAACTGCCCCATTTGCCTGCGGCCTGTACGGTGATGACTTGTGGTGGCCTATCCCATACCTCTGTAACATTGCCTTCGTCTCTTTTTGAAACTGAACTCCGTTGTCCGTCACTACATGATGCGGCATACCATACCGACAAATGAGGTTCCGAGCTATAAACTTTGCCATCTGCTTTGATGTAACATTGCGGAATGATTCGGCTTCCACCCACTTCGAGAAGTAATTTACTGCCACTACTATGAAGCGATGCCCATTTGATGCATTCGGTCAAATTTCTCCAATCATATCAATTCCCCATGCTGAGAAAGGCCACGGCTCTGACAACCCGTGCAACTCTGTGTGCGGTAAGTGATTCAAATTACCATGTGCTTGACAGTCATGACAGTGCTTCACCATCTTCGCGCAATCTGTTTCCATGGTTGACCAATAAAAACCCTGTCTCACTATCTTACGGTACAGATTCAACCCGTTCATGTGCGGACCACATATCCCGGCGTGTATTTCTTCCATTACATGCTGAACTTCTTCTTTTCTCAAACACTTCAACTGAATACCGTTTGTCTGCCTCTTGTACAGTTCCCCTTTCAAAATCACATACTGGGAAGCTAACTTCTGAATGGCTATTCTGTCTTTTCTGCCTGCTCCTTCCGGGAGTTCACCATGTTCCAGATACCTCTGAATGTCATAATACCAAGGTTTACCGTCGTTGACCTCAACTTCCAGAATTCTTTCTATCTCATAAACAGGTTGGCTTGCCGTTGTCAGTATCAACGGTCTCATCACTAACTTTTCTGGATTTTCCTTAGTCGCTGCAAGTGTAGCCAATGCATCTGCCATCTGATTCTCTTCTCTCGGTAAGTGCTGAAACTTACACTCGGGGATAACCTGTGCCAACTTTCTGAGGTGAAAGAGGTAAGGCTTCAACCGTTCTTCTTTCAATTCCCATTCTCCTCGCATCTGCTGGACTACCAACATAGAATCTCCGTAGACTTCCACACTCCCGGCCTTCAAGGCTATCAATGCTGTCAAACCAAAAGCACATGCTTCATACTCGGCCATGCTATTAGTTACTCTGAATGTCAACCTCTTGGCCAAAGGCAAAGTCTCTCCCTCGGGGGTACTATCATGATCCTGATTCCGGCTCCCTTGTAATTCACTGCTCCGTCAAAGTACATCTTCCATTTCTGAACTGTTATTGCTTGGATCTCTTCATCTGGAAATTCGAACTTATACTGATCCCCCTCAACAGGTTGCATTGCCAGAAACTCTGCTAATGCTCGCCCTTTGATCACTTTGGAGGTGAGATACTCAATGTCAAACTCTGTCAACAATACCAACCATCTGCCCAATTTTCCCACTAGTGAAGGCACTGAATGAAGATACTTCAGAGGATTCTCCTTTGCCACTACCTGGATCTTGTATGACTGGAAGTAATGTCGCAACTTTATGGAAGCCCATACCACTGCAAGACAGATCTTCTCACCTCCTGATATCGAGCCTCATACGGGAGCATCTTCTTACTCAGATAGTAAACGACATGTTCTACCCCTGTCTCATCTGCCTGTACCATCATTGCCCCAGTGCTTCTGATTCTATAGCCAAATACAATATCAAAGGTCTGCCCGGTCTCGGAGGTTTCAATACAGGTGGCTTTACCAAGTACTCTCTGATTCTGTCGAAGGCTGTCTGACACTGTTCATTCCATCTCACTGGCTGATCTTTTCTCAACAGTTTGAAGATAGGCTCACATACCGATGTCAACTTGGCAATGAATCGACTGATGTACTGAATCTTCCCAAGAATGCTATGACTTTCTTTTCTGTCTTCGGTGCAGGCATTTCTGTGATTGCCTTGATCTTTTCAGAGTCTACCTCTATTCCGCCCATTCCCACTGTATGACCAAGCAATTTCCCTGATGTCACCCCAAACACACATTTCTTAGGGTTTAGCCGCATGTTGTATCTGTCAACTCTCTGAAGAAACCTTTCCAGTGCTTCAATATGCCCAACCCTTGTCTCTGATTTCACCATCATGTCATTGACCGGCGTAAACACACACGTATAACGCAAGCGTACGTATCGTTCAAGTAGTATAAAAAGTATCGATCCCACGAGGACTTAAAACCTTTTTGTTATCAATTTATTGGGCCAAATGATTACCAGTATCTAACAGGTTGTTTGATTGATTTGAAAAGGTGACGATTCTAAATTTAAAATGAGTAAATGAAAATTGTTTTAAGGTTGATTTTAAGAAAATTCAATATTAAAAACTATCTAGGGTTGTGATTTATTCCAATATTATTTAAAGATGAAGTGGTTATCTTATAATTGGGTAAAATATTGATTTATTAACCTGGAACACTAAATTATGTAAAAGCCTCTTCCGATGGTCAACTACAAATACCCAGTATAACCCAATTGAACCATATTCCTATGTCAACCACATTACCTGGATTCATTAAGTTTAAGTTCCAATTATGGCTACCCCCGCCCGACAGGTATATTCCTATCCTGTAAGGAAATCTATTAAAGGGTTATCTATCCTCAAGGAAGATCGTGGGCTATTAAGTCTAAGGCTGAAACCCTAAAATCCCTATGTCTAGTTCATTTTAGATTTACCTTATCAATTTATTAGTGGCCAGTTAATAAAAAGCATTAAGATTAAGACTCAATAAATAAATCTTTATATTACCCAAATTATAATTTAACCCTTATAAACCGGTGATATTGGATTTCATCACAACCCTAGATTACTAACTTAGTTATGACACATAGCTAGGGCTAGTATAAAAACTTAAAAGACATAAAATGAAAATGCTGAAAAGTAATTGCTGTGAATTAAAATGCTAAAAAGTAAATTACAAATGAAATAAAATGCTAAGGCAAAAGGAATTACTTTTACTACTACTATTTAGATATCTCCCATAAAATAATATATAAATGTGATAATATATTTTACCAACCGACCAATCTGGCGGTATCCTGATTAAGTCAAATTAAGTCCAACCAGCCATATAGGTGGTAATATTTGTCCATAATCCAGCCATAAAGGCGGGCGGTACCAAAATAAATTTACCAACCGACCAATATAGCGGTATTCCTTTATTAATCAGGTTCAAACCAACAGAAAATAAATTTACCAACCGACCAATATAGCGGTATCCTTGATTAGTCAGGTTTAAACCAGATTAAAATTAAATTACCAACCGACCAATATAGCGGTATTCCTTTATTAATCAGAATTTTAAATAGTAAATATATTATTTTTAAGGGAGATTAATCTAAATAGCAATAGTAAAATAATTACCTTTCACCCTAGCATAGGGAATTACCTCCTCATAGTGAATAGTAAAAACTGTAAAATAAAGAAAGTAAATATTATTATTACAGAACGTAATTAAAATTTACAAAAATAAATTAAAAGAAATTTAGAGAGAGAAACACTTCCTAATTACATAGAAGAAGTGAGAGAAAGGTTACACTTAAAAACTGAAAATTCGCGGCCTATTTATAGCAAAAATAATTTACTGTTCGGGTACTGTTCGCGCGTCGCGACGCTCATTGTCGACGTGGCACAATGAGACGGCGACACGTGGCAAGACGGCTGACTGTACATGCGACACGTGTCAAGGCGGCTAATTCTCAATTATTGTGATGACGTCATGCTGACGTGGCGATGACGTGGCGCTGACGTGGCGAGGCGGCTGACTGTACAACTGTCGGCACAATGGGATGGCGACACGTGGCGACACGTGTCAAGTTCTGATTGGCTGAGGCTGACGTGGCATGTTGACTCGGTTGACTTGCTGACGTGTCTGATGACGTGGCATGACACGTGGCAATGTTGACTCGTTGACCGCTGACATGGCTGATGACGAGGCGACACGTGTCAAGTCTGAGTGTCGGCAGCATATGATGATGACACGTGGCACGGCGCATGTTAGCAGATGGGATGTGATGGTGACACGTGGCACGGCGCATTTTAGCAAAGTCAAAACTTCTCAAATGGTTGACCGTTGACCAGGCGCATTTTAGCAGATCCGGCTCACGCTGGGCGTCGCGGCGCGCAGTGCTCCAGCGTCGCGACGCGCAGAAGACCAAAATATCCCTTTTGACGCATTTTTTTCCGGTTTTGCCCCAAATTGCCTCCAGTGCTATCCAAACTTTATTTATCTGTAAAATAACAATAAAACACATCAAAACGTTCACAAAACTCAAGAAACTATACAAAATATTAAGTTAAATGAGTGGGAAATAGTGATATAAATACCACTCATCAGTCATCCACATACACCTCAATCTCTTTGTGCATCAAGTCGTGGAATAATGTAGTGGCCATCCGCTGATAGGTAGCCCCCGCTTTCTTAAGCCCAAACGGCATAACCTTGTAACAATAAGTACCCCACTCGGTAACAAATGCAGTCTTATGTTTGTCTTCCTCGGCCATGAGAACCTGATTGTAACCTGAAAACCCATCTGCAAATGAATACATAGCAGATAAAGCTGCACTATCAACCAGAACATCTATATGCGGCAGAGGAAAATCATCTTTCGGACAAGCCTTGTTGAGATCTCTGTAGTCTACACACATTCTGACCTTCCCGTCTTTCTTTGGCACCGGTACTATATTAGCCAACCATTCAGGATACTTTACTACTTCCAGGAACCCCACATCTATCTGTTTCTTAACTTCTTCTCTGACTTTCTCAGCCCATTCTGGTCTCATCCGTCATAGTTTCTGTTTTACTGGCCTCATATTCGGATAAGTTGGTATTGTGTGTTGGGCAATGTTTCTGTCTACCCCGGGCATGTCCTCATAGGACCAAGCAAACACTTTGGCATATCTGACCACACTGCTTCTAGTTTTGTCCTCTCTTCAGAGGTAACTTCACTTGCAATCAGAATTTCCCTGGGGTTCTCAAGCGTACCCAAGTTAAATGCAGTAGTTCTGGCCGAACTGATATCAAATATGCTTGATTCGTGCAGAGTAAATGGAAATGACTCAGACAAGTAAGCAAAAGAAATGTCTTTATTATTGGATAATGCGGAAGTACATTCAAACAAATCAGGAAGGTAAATGTCTTCATCATCTATAGACACTTCTTCCTCTGTAATCAGGTCTTCCTTAGGCTTTTCATCCTCTCCCAGAGTCAGGCTCTCCAACTTCATCAATTCTTCTTCCCAATTCTCTACTTCCACAGCTTCTTTAATCAGCGGTTTCTCACCCAACAAATCCTGGAAGATCTCAAATCCAGGTACCACAATCCCATTAACTTCCACAGGTTCAGGCTCCCCTTGATATCCTGAAGCTTTCACAAAAAATTCCATCAGTTTCAGGCCCTTTTTCTTGACCTTCGGTTTTTCTTCATCAGATCTATACCCCAAATCTTTCCGAGTGGTCTGTCCTCTGAAATCTGGCAACTTTGAACCTTCACCCGGTTCGAACTTCATTTTTTTCATGATCCTAGCCACCCTAGGATCCACCCATTCCTCAAAAGTAGTTGACACATGAAACCTTGTGAAAGGTTGTCTCTCCAAGGCAGCCACGACATTATCTACCTCAGCCCGAATAGTAACAACTTCTCCCTCATACGGGAACTTGATCATCTGATGCAAAGTGGAAGGCACGCCCCCAAGTTTGTGAAACCAAGGCCTTCCCAACAATAAGGCAAAAGTGGCTGGGATGTCTAGCACTGTGAACTCAACCTCATCTTCAATTGGCCCTAACTTGACCATAGCCACAAAGGTACCCTCAACTCCCCTTTTACTGTCATCATAAGCCTTAATAGTCACACTGGAGGGGTTCAAGTCTGTTGCTTTCATACCCAATCTTGCCAGAATTTTCAACGGGCACACATTGATGGACGAACCGTCATCCACCATTACACATGAAGTTTTCTTGCCCCTCACCTCGGCCCTGATAAATAGAGGCATGTTATGATTCCTCCCTTCTGCTGGGAGTTCATCCTCAGAAAAAGATATTTGCAAGGCTTCTTTCTGAACTGACCCAACAAACATTGCAGGGTTAACGTCTTCTGATACCACAATCTTGCTCAAGGCCTCAACCATAGCCTGCCTATGCTCCCGAGATGCACATAACAGTTCTCAGATACTCACTTGTGCTCTAGTCTTCCTCAATTGCCTCAGCACTATATCCCCCTCAGTGTTTTCTGCAGTCTCAACCACTTCTCTACCATCTGTCAAAACTTCCTTACCCTTCTCCGCCACATCATTGTAAAAACGACCACTGCGTGTCATTCCCCTTACTTCTTCCTCGTCACTGCTAGAGAAATCAATCCAAAAGTTTTTCCCCTGCTCAGTCTCATCTTCACTAGCATTATCCCAGATTCCCAGGCAAAAGGCTTGAGGGTGAAAGGATTTTAGGACAAGGTTTTCTGAGAGGCCAGAGTTGATCATATATGCTGGTGGTGGTACGGAACGGTAATTGGGTAAGGGGTTTATGTGTGTGTCAGGCTGTTCTGTTTCTGGGTCAGGTATTTTCTTGGAGTCTATCAGGTCTTGGATTTCATGGCGGAGTCGGGCGCAATTGTCGGTGTCATGGCCCTTTTGTTGGTGAAAGTGATAGTAAAGGCTTAGGTTATAATGTGATGGTAGGGGATTGGGTAATTGTTTGGCTTCCAAGGGTTTTAAGAGCCCTTGCCTCTTCAGTTTTTCTAGCACCTTAGATAGGGGCCTTCCCAAGTTGGAAAACTACTGGTTCCGGATAGCGGCAATCTCAGCAGAAACGGGCTTTGCTCCCGATGTTCCCCCAGTGGGCCTCCTGTTCAGACCATATAATTTTCTATTCTCGGCCTCTTCTTCCTCAATATCCATGACAGTTTCCCTCAACTGCCGAAAGTATGCAATCATGGAGGTCATCCTCCTCAACTTGCTGTAAATGGAGGGCTTGGTGCCCTTGATAATCATCTTAATCTGATCATTCTCTGAGGGCCTAGTCTGCATCTTCAATAATTGACCCCTCCACCGGTCCACATACTCCTTAAAACTCTCCTCCACTTTCTGCTTAACATTCTCCAGATCACGAAGTGACAGATCGATCTCTAAGTCAGTGACATACTGCTTCAGGAAAGCATCGGCCAACTCCCTCCAATCTTCCTTCACTTTCTTCTCCAAACTGTGGTACCACACCACGGGAGTTCCTTCAAGCGACATTCCAAACATTTTCTGCACTTGGCGCTGAGATAAGCCAACTGAACTCATGACTGATACAAACTGTCGGAGATGCACCATTGGATCCCCATTTCCGTTAAACTTAGCCATATCAGACATCTTGAACTGTGCCGGCAACTGTTCCTCGAAAGTCAGTGTGTCATAATCCAGCAAATCCTCATTCTTACCCCTCATCTTGCGGGTAACCGACTCAACCTGATCCCGAAGTTTCTGTAACTCTGCCTGAGACCCAGATACTCTGCCTGCTGCATACTCTGCCATATCATCATCAAAAACGGGGGTATCATCCCCCAATCTGTTCGGAGATTCCTCTTGCCTCACATCCCCAGAATTAACCCCAGCACGAGACCCAGCTATACCAGCCATAGCAGTAGTCAAAGCTTGCAACTGTTCAGTGATCTTGGCGAGACCGTTCTCTAACTGATCCATACGGGACACCTCATTATCGGATTCACTCATACTTGTTCTTTTAGTGAGTCTTGTCCCTTCTCTAACCCAAACGGTATCTATGTTGTCTTTTTGAGACATAGACGATGTTAACATGATATATGTATGCATGAGGTGCATGAGATGCATGTAACACATATAACATATCAATTTAAAATTTTCAAACAAATCGGCCCGTTACCATTTTAGAATCTTTGGGGCTAATTGTCATAGGAGTGAACCCATCCCAGTTTAAATGGCCCAACGAGTTCACATCTTATGGCAAGGAGCCCAACTAAATCCAAATGGTAATGTTCCGAACACAAGCACAAAGTGGCCCATCAACACTTAGACGCTTTTGGCCCAATAGTCATGAAATACGTTCTTGTCCCAGTTTAAATGGCCCAACAAGCCCATATCCATGACAAATGGTCCAAATGGATCCAAACGACGATGTTCCCA
Source organism: Zanthoxylum bungeanum (assembly GCA_019454045.1). Lineage (NCBI taxonomy): Eukaryota > Viridiplantae > Streptophyta > Magnoliopsida > Sapindales > Rutaceae > Zanthoxylum > Zanthoxylum bungeanum. The sequence goes on along the minus strand of SKCR01033344.1, from coordinate 77,137 downwards.
AAAACAAGCATAGAAAAAAGATGATGCAAACATAACATAATAATTTCTACATAATGGCCCATCAATATTTCAGAAGCTTTGGGCCTAATAGTCATAAGGTACGAACTTGCCCCAGTTTAAATGGCCCAGCAAGTCCGCATTTCTGACAATAGTCCAACTGCATCCAAATGAGGATGGTCCACAAGCACATACTCAAGGAAATAATTATTACTTTAGCCAACCCGGTCTATGGGTGGGTTAGCGAGAGTATAGACAAAGGCTCTCACCGGCGAAGGATGGCCCACAACTAGGTCTCCCCACTCAAGGGTTCGAGCGACCAAGTGAGCGCACCCTTTTTTATACACTAAGGTACGTGCCAATGAGCTATGGTATGTGATGGACTGTCAAATGGATTTCCCATTGTAGATTCCCCAGAGGGAAGGTGGAGCGAGGCTCACTTAAATACCCAAGCCTCTTAGGCTCTTATCGCTTGGTGTCAGGAATAAACAATGAGTCCTCCAAATTAGTCCATCACAAAAGGCTACGAATAGATGGCTATCCAGGTGCCTTCACAGCTTTTCCTTCTAGAAAGGTAGTGAATGAAGGAAGACACCAAACCATCACCTAGCCTCAAAATGCCTTTGATTAAACCCCCACTTTGTCCACTATAGACACGGTCAATTAAAACATAAATCCAAACATCACAAGACAATATTTCGGGGCCGATTCTATATCCCTAAAGGAGTAGCCAGACTGTGGGACACAGGAACTGGGAGACGCGTGCTGTCCTAGGCTCGCGGCCTAGTTGGGAGTACGGAGTAGCCCGCGGGGGACTAAACCGGAGAGTAATGGAGTCACCACCCAGTGTGAACCGGGAAAATAAGATTTAAGGCCGCACTCACCCCTCGCAAGGGAAGACCTCAAACTGTTGGGTTCGGAATGGTCCCTTACTTATGTCACTTGTAATAAAAGGATTTATGTAATAATTCAATCAAGCTTAAGTAACACTTATTTCCAAGAGTATCATGCTTCTAAACTTGCACATCTAAGATTGCATGCTTGAAGATACATCAAAGTAACAACGGACATACAACTCCATTTAGCATATCATGTTCATAGAAAACACAAGCATACATACTAACCATACAAGGATACATGTGAGCACTTTTCTAAGTGATACGTGGAATTGTATCCCAAGTGTAGACCGCACTACCGTCCATTCGGAATCGGCTACGTAATTTATGTCTGGGTTTCTATCCGATATACCACAATAAATAATACTCTGAAGTCATCATGACACAGGTATATGAATCGTAATGCGTTAAATCAAGACTAAAGCAGATGACGCAACCAATGGAATAAACATGCTTTTCATTATGATGTGCACAAAGATAAGAATAACCATATGGGGTTTCATAAAAAAATCACTTAAGGAACAATTATACATGGCATGTGATGAATATGTCTCAGTTCAGTGTGTTCGCGTTCGTATAGCGTTCGTAAACGCGTTCGAACGGTAAACAGAAGGTTCGCGTTCATGTGGCGTTCGGGAACGCGTTCAAACGGAACCAGACCTGATGCATGATGAGACTAAGGAAGTGCGTGTGCGTTTGCGTAGCGTTTGAAAATGCGTTCGAACGGCAAACAGAAGGTTCGCGTTCGTGTAGCGTTCGAGAACGCGTTCGAACGGAACCAGACCTGATGCATGATGAGGCTAAGGAAGTACGTGTGCGTTCGCGTAGCGTTCGATAACGCGTTCGAACGGTCAATAGAAGGTTCACGTTCGTGTAGCGTTCGAGAACGCGTTCGAATGGAACCAGACCTGATGCATACAACATAAAGAATAAAGACAACAATGCCAAGCTCAGTATATCCGATTAAACGTTTCTTGCATTCAACCGAACACACATCAACCGGCGCGGTAAAGAATCGTGGTAAAGGATTTTAACCCCTCCAATTAGGGGACCTTTCATCGCACTTACTAAGCCCATGCACTCGATTGTATCATACATAAATAAGCAACATGTAGAATTCAAGTAACGAAAAATAGATAAATCAATCCAACATGAAACAAAAGAAGGTGTCGTTTACTCAAGTGGTACGTGGAGTTGTATCCCAAGTACAGACCGCACTACCGTCCATTTGGATTCGGCTACGTAATTTACGTCTGGATTTCCATCCTATATACCACAAGAGACGACACTCTTCCATTCATCCAATACCCACAACACACATCATACACAAACAATATTCAACAAAGAATTAAAATACAGTCAAAATAAATAACAAGAATCAAATGAAGATGAGTGTGGGAAGTACCCTCAGGTCTAACCTTTTAAGCCGTCTCTCGGACTCGCGTTTCACGCAGATCGGAAGGGGGAAAGCTCCGCAAATTTTCTGGTTCACTGGTTTGCCTTTTCCTTCGCTGTTCGGCCACTCAATCTACTGTTTCGACTCCGTTTTGCTGCTGTTTCCTTGTGGTTTCGCTGCCGTTTCCTCTGTATTTCTGCTTACTATTTTAGTGGACTGTTTCGAGTATTTTTCGTGGTTCTTTTAGTGTGGTTTTGTGTGGTTATTTCAAGGATTATAAGTGTAGTTTAGGTTGCTGTTTTAAGGGATTTTTGGGACTGTTTTGGGATGTGATTTTCGGTGATTAGGGGAAGGAGAGGTTTATGAGGGTGCTGTTTTCGGTTATGGAGTGGAAGAGATGAGGGGAATGGTTGTGTTCTTCTTGTTGCTATTACCGTGAGTGGCTAAAGCTCTTTGTGTTGTGATTTTTCCGTGAGTTATCTGTATGAGCTAGAGAAATTGGATGTCTTGGGCGTGGGTTAGAGAGATTCCAGAGCGAGGGGTGGCTAGGTTAGGGGTTGTTTATATAGAGAAGGGCTAGGGCTTCACCTTGTCTCACAAGGAATGGATTTTGGCATTAAAGAGAGATATGATTTGGTGTTGAGCAAGGAAAGTCAAAGATTGAGGGGGGACAAATCTTGGCTAGATTAGGAATGCAAAATATTTAATTTGTTATGATTGATTTTAATTAGGCATGACATCTTTTTAATTTAGTATGTGATTTGTTTAGTTAGGAAGTTAATATATTTGATTTATCTTTATTAGGTATGATTATATTTTATGTTTTATTTAATTGGTAAATGGTTTAAATATTTTATTTAATATTTAATGTTTAATTTAATTAAATTGGGATGTGTTTTATGGGATTTGGGGGGCTAATTGGGCTGGGGTGCGAGGCTAGCAGCAAAACCAGAAATACCGACTCCGTTCGAACGCCCATTCGAACGCGGCACGAACGTCCGCAATCTGCCTGACGTTCGAACGAAGTAACGAACGCAACACTAACGAAGACAGTGAACTTGTGAAATGAACTTGATGACGTACTTATTCTGAATTTCCCCTTCCGACCTCCGTTTCCCGCAATATCCTTAGCTAAAAAGGTAGTGCCTCCAACTGAGACTCATCATCGGGTTTCACATGCGAAAATGCAATGCCTACAAGCTTCTTTGTATTCAGGGTGAACCTGTCACAACTCCAGAAAATTCGGACATGTAACAAGCAAGAGACAGTGAAAGCATCTCCCTGGGTCTCATGACATGTACATACATAACATACTAACAAACTAAATTCATGCATGATGGTCATATTGTACATGAAATGCATTAACTTAATGTATACAAGACTTGACATACATACGTGCATATATGGCGTTCATATTTAACATGCATATGCGACTAAACCTAACATGCTTGCTAAAATTTCACCATGATGTATCCAAAACATCATGCAACTTGAATCATTATCCAGCACCATGAGATGTTCTGCTTATGAAATTCATACATTACAATTCAACCCAACATGTAAACGACCTCAGACCGATAATAAAATCTTATCTTACCTAAACATGATATCTAATAACATATGTGTCATTACATATGGACTGCTCAAAATGTAACAATCATAAATTGATTATACGCTACGCATACATACCATCATTTAACCTATCTGAAATGATCATGTTATAAACATACATCAACACAAGTGGATATCTCAACATAATTTATTATAACTTTGATTATAACACTAGTGAACTTTAGTCACTTAATCTAATACATCCATTAAATGTATGAACCTTAATATGTTACCCTAATAACTACATCAGCTGATGTCTATCGCTCTCAAGCTCGTCTCTTGTATGCGTATGTGAAGTGCATGCATAAATTAAAACTGAAAAAAATTAGTTATGTGAAAGACTTAATAAGTGAACGATAAAACATACTGTAAATGATCCTGATGGAGTATTTGTGTGTATATTATCGGGGCGGCTATGGGATCACTAGGGTCGGATCGGTGTCCCGCGCAGCGAAAATGGGTGTAAATCATGGTAATTGAGCATGTGTGTATTTTTAAATATTTTAATGGAATATTATATTCCATTACGAGTGTATACCGAGGATGAATCGGAGTCTTGAAAAATAAAACGGGAGAAAACTGGGTCCTGCGCACCTGGTGCGCGCTTAGTGCATGCGCTACTTGCAGCGCACGCTCACACGCTGCATGTATCGTATCTGCAACGCAACAAACGCTGTTTTATAATTATTTTTTTTTATAAATAAAACCTTATACACTTTCAAAAAAACACTCAAAAATAATTTTAATTTCAAAACCAACTTCAAATGATAAAGATATCGTCTACATACAAGGAATACGATCATACTCCCACTAACTTTCTTATAAACACACGATTCTTCCTTATTCTTGATGAATCCAGATAATCTAATTATCTCATCAAAACGATGATTTCAGCTTTGAAATGCTTGTTTAAGTCCATAAATAGACTTATTGAGCTTGCAAACCAAGTTTGAAGTCTCACTAGATACGAAACCTTCTGGTTGTTCCATATAGATATCCTTATCGATGAATCCATTTAGGAACGTGATTTTCACATTCATCTGCCATATCTCATAATCGTGATATGTAGCAATGGCTAAAAGAATCATATTGGATTTTAGCATGGCTACTGATGAAAAAGTTTCCTCATAGTCAATCCTAGGACGTTGAGTGTAACATTTCACTACTAGTCGGACCTTAAAGGTTTCCACATTTCCATTGGGCCCTCACTTCCTTTTATAAACCCATTTACAACTAATAGGTTTAATTCTTTCAGAAAGTTAAACCAATTCTCAGAGTTGATTATCATGCTTAGAACCCATTTCAGATTTAATGGCTTCCTACCATTTTCCCATTTTGATATCCAATATCACATGCTCATACGTACTCATATCTGTTTCCTCAAAGAGGAGAACATCAAGGCTCGCATCAGATGTTAAAAACAGTCTCTCTGGAGGCCTTGATATTCTATTCGACCTACGTAGAACCTGTGTTGTAGATCTTTCACCTAATTGGATATCTGGTTCTATCTCAGGCTCCTTAATGTTGGAATCAAACTCATCGAGTTCAATCTTTCTACAATTCCCACTTTCTCTCAATTTTTTTTTCAAGAAAAGTGACAAAACGAGTAACAAATACATTTCATAGCTCAAAATCATAGAATTGATAACTCAAAGAATTTTCAGGATATCCAACCAACCTATATTTATACCTCATAGGTGCTAGTTTATCTCGCCGCGTAACTCTATCATATGCGGTCGTAGAAACACATTTCGATATAACTCTATTAAGTATGTGGGTGGCAGTAAGTAATGCGTAACCCCAAAGATAATATGAAAGTTTTGTATAGCTCATCATAGATCGCACCATATTCAATCAAATACGATTTCTCCGCTCAGACACACCATTGTGTTGAGGAGTTCCTGGTGGGCTATATTGGGCGAGAATCTCATTCTCCCTTAAATAACTTCTGAATTCGTCGCTTATAAATTCACCACATCGGTCTGATCGAATGCACTTAATGAATTTAACAGTTTATTTTTCTATTTTGTTTCAGAATATTTTAAACTTTTCAAATATTTTTGATTTATATCTCATCAAATAGACATATCCATATCTTGACTTATCATCCGTGAAAGTCACGTATGTTGAACCATCTTGAGTGACATGATTTAATGGACCACACACATCACTCTATGCTAGCTCCAATAAATCTTCAGCACGATGTCCAACACCAAGAAATGAGGCCTTTGTCATTTTTTCTTGGATGCATGACTCACAAATCGGATAAGTATCTAAGGTAAGATCTTCAATCAAACCATCATTAACCAATTTTGATAGGCGTCTAAAACCTATGTGGCTCAATCTCTTATTGTATAATTCAGTATTATTTAATTAAGATCTTTTAATTGTATTTTTCTCTACATCTCGATATGTTTCCAAAACATAATAACCGTTAGATAAAGAACATTCACATATCAAATAGTTGCATTTATCATATAAACATAAAGCACAATCTTCAATGTTTATTTTATATCTCTCTTTATCTAATATCGGTAACGATATTATCTGTCTGATAAGAGAGAGTACATAATAACAGTCATGAAAAATTAATTTACATCCATTATAAAGATCTAGAATAATTGTTCATATGGCATTGACATCCAATGTCTCACCATTGCCAACCCTAAGCTGGATCTCCCATTTGTTGAGCCTTCTTTTAACTCTCATGGTTTGCTTGGAGTTGTAAATTTGAGTGGGTCTATCAATGTCTAACACCCAACTACTATTTATATCTAAGGCTAATGGGATGTCAATAATAGGAAAAATACAAAGCATACATGTCAATAATACTCTGGACAGTCACGTTTCCAATGTCCAGACTTCTTGCAATGTAAACATGCATCACGAGCTACACGCATTCTTGTAGTTTATTTCTTGGAGTCTTTCTTCTTATTTCTCATTTTAATCTTCTTAGACTGTTTAGAAGTCTTTGAAGAGCTTGCTCCACCATGAAGGTACGAAGTGAGATTCTCTTTCTTCAAATCATGTTACGTCGAGTGTAATATGTTGTGAAGCTCTTCATATGTGTCTTGCATCGAATGCATCACAAAGCCAACATATATACCGGGTAAATAAGACAAAATCAGATTTCAGCACAGCCTTTCATCTATCATAATGTCATGTCGTTCCAAATATCGGATCTGATCAATCATGTTCAAAACATGAATGTTAACCACCCATTCATCCTTGAGCGTACATGGAACAATTCCTTAGACCTCCGATATATCTCAATTTATTAATTTCCTTCGAATAACTCCTTAAGTGTTCTCATAATGCTCCAAGTATTTTGTACATCTATGTACTCTCTAAGCAAATCAGGAATAATTTTACAGACATTGGATTGAGCTTCACATAGCTCAATCGTTCTGACTCCAAGATAAGGTGATTGTTCATCTCCTACTCTAAGTAGTTCGAGGCTCATTTCAGTTTATTGGAATCCAAAAGTTGTGCTAATAGATTTGCGACAACCTTCTACAAAACAATAATTAAACACTAGCATAATATTTTCTTTTTAATATAAAAATACTAATACGATTATGGATTTTAATAAATCATTATCATTATGTGTTATGCTAGAATCTCCAGTAACACCTCTTATTGTTATTGGCTTTTCCAATTCTTTCCATCCTTTCAATAGGAAATATTTAATTAATATAATTTCGGATCTTGTATCTAATAAGGCGCAAGTTGTGATGTTATTATCTATAAATCCAATTTGGATATATACAAATAATAGAAATTTAATTTCAGCGACTCTCTAAGTCTAGACACATTCCAAGATTAAATTAGGTGTGACTAATCACATTTGTCTACCACTTTGATTTAATCCAATTAAATCAAGACAAAGTTTATCAAATTTTTAGTTCATTGTCTACCACTTTAATTTAATCCAATTAAATCAAGACAAATACACTTATTATTACATATTTTGTAATTACCAAAATATCCTCCAATGATAGAGATATTTATAAAATTACAACAAATCCCTTGTGTGATTTTGGATTAATCCAATTGGGTCAAAGTAAATAATTAATGTTATCCAATAACACTTAATTATTTTAATTGATAAATATAATATAAAATATTATTTATTATCAAACACTATCGGCTACCCAAGTTCTCAATGAGTACACTTCATACTGTGGGATGTCCAGACACGTTCGTCATATAAGCCTAGCTCATATGTACATAATTCAGCCACCTCTGAATTCGCGAAGAACACGAACGACCTTCTGGACTATACAAGTCGAGGTCATCACATATGTTTAACAATCCCTCCGACATAGGCTATCCGAGTTGTGCTTAGGAAACATTGATTACACCGTCAAGTTCTCAAGGCGCACATCTTATATTTTCAACATGTACATGATTCTTTACAACTAATCAGAACACTATTTCTGATACATACGATCCACCATAGGTGATCGGCTTTCGCTAAAGTCTTAAGAATCGTGACTTACTCACATGGATACCTAAGCCTCTTATGGTACATATACGAGCCGACAGATCCTATCTTGATACGCACTTGATTAATGAGTGCATCGATACACACCCAACGAATATCTAGCGGTCAGACCATGAAAGGTCTCTGACATATATGGTATTAAAGTATGGAGGATCACACACAAAATCAATGTTATCCTATAGTCAAAAGATCACATATGTTACTCGACTCGAGGAGATTCCTTTTGATAATGGTGTGTCCTTCAATTATTAGGAATCACATGTGAGTCATTCATTCAGCATGTCTATACTCAACGTCCTGAGATTGACTATGAGGAAACCTTTTCACCAGTAGCCATGCTAAAATCCATTAGGATTCTTTTAGCCATTGTTGCATATCACGACTATGAGATATGACAGATGGATGTGAAAATCTCTTTCCTAAATGGATTCCTTGAAGAGGATATCTATATGGAACAACCATATGGTTTCGTATCCAGTGAGACTTCAAACTTGTTTTGTAAGCTCCAAAAGTCTATTTATGGACTTAAACAGGTATCCCGAAGCTGGAATCGTTGTTTTAATGAGATAATTAGATTATCTGGATTCATCAAAAATGAGGAAGAACCATGTGTTTATAGGAAAGTTAGTGGGAGCATGATAGTTTTCTTAATCTTGTATGTAGATGACATCCTTATCATAGGAAATGATATAGGGATGATGCAAAATGTGAAAGCCTACCTTTGCAAGAACTTCTCCATGAAAGATATGGGTGAAGCGTCCTATATACTAGGTATAAGGCTCTACCGGGATAGAGTTAGGAAGCTTATAGGGTTGTCACAATCGATGTACATAGACAAGATGTTAGAAAGGTACAGTTTTACTAACTGCAAGGCATCAAATGTACCTTTCCGATACAACATACATCTTTCGAAGAAAATGGCACCTCAAATTGAGGAAGAGAGAGTTATGATGTCTAACTTGCCATATGCTTCTTGTATTGGAAGCATAATGTGCGTTATGTTATGTACTAGACCTGACATCAGTTTCAGAATCAATGTGACTAGCCGATATAAATCTGATCCAGGTAATGATCATTGGACAGCCGTGAAACATATATTAAAATATCTTAAAGGCACCAAGGATAAGTTTCTGATGTATGGAGAAGATGAGCTATAAGTTAAGGGTTATACATACTCCGACTTCCAGGGAGATCCAGATGATAGAAAATCTACATCGGGATACATATTTACCCTTAACGGTGGTGCAATTAGTTGGTGATGTTCAAAGCTAGGCTCAACAGCTGATTCCACCATTGAGGCGGAATTTATAGCGGTTTCAGAAGCTGCTAAAGAAGCTGTTTGGATTAGAAATTTTATCACAGAACTTGGTTTTTTGTCTAGTATTGCGGATTCAATCCCATTGTACTATGATAATAACGGAGCCATCGTGCAGGCTAAGGAGCCGAGGGCGCATTCCAAGTCTAAACACGTGGAAAGGAAATACCGTGTAATTAGATAGATAATTGAACGAAAAGACAAGTGGTCTTGAAGGTTCAAGGATAAGACAACATAACAGACCCGTTTACAAAGGCCTTACCTCCTAAGTTATTCGATAAACATGTGGAGGATATGGGACTACGGTACCATCCAGATTGGCACTAAGCAAGTGGGAGTTTGATGGAGTTGGTGCTTGGAGTGCCGATTCGAATTGTATATTTTATTATTTATTAATAAAATAACTACATTTTTCATTTCATGCCTCATTAATGGTATTGTCATTATGCTATTAGATTGATATATAGATATGCTAAGAATGACATCGACCTTAGAATATTTTTGACACTAGGTGTAAACTATTCTTAAAGTAAATATTCCTAGTCGTTGATTTTGGAATACAGTCGAATTCCTATAACCTAGAAGACTAGCACATGTCGTATATTGGAATTGGAGTTGCAATGGTTTAACGCGATGTACCATGAGATTTGGAAACTCGTATAGATATGTGGATATTGATGATCGGAAAATATATCAATATTTACTGCCCCTTTTACTTAATATTTTGTTTAGTTTCTCGGGTTTGATGAACGTTTTGATGTGTTTTAGTTTATTTTGCAGATAAAATAATATTGGAACACAATGAAATCATTTAGGACGAAATGTGGGTCAAATAAGGGCAAAAATTGGACTTGACATATTAATTTTGGAGATTGGAAACTTGAAAGGGCGTTTTAACGAAGTGCAATTTTAGAAATTCCAATTTTGCGTATCTGTCGTATTTTGGGCATAACTTTTTACTCCGATATCGGATTGAGCTGATTCAAGTTCCAGATTAAATAAGACTCAAATATCTACAACTTTGAAAGACAAAAGAATTTCGAATTCTGAAGATTTTATGCCCAAAATTGATGAACCATCCAGAAGTGTGTTGTATGTAATTATTAAAGTCATTTTCAATCATTTTCAAAGTAAAAAATAAATTAATAAATAAATAATAAAAATTATCAAATCACCACCAAACATGATAAGAAATTAGTGGAGCAATTAATAATGGATTTGGTGGAGCAATTAGTGGAGCAATTAGTGGAGCAATTAATAATGGATTTGGTGGATGATTTGATGGAGGCAAAATTTTGCCTATAAATACCAAGCCATTTCATTTGTAAATTCATACTTTCTTCTAAGGAATTCCTTAAGAATACTAAGAAGATTGTATCTTGTTTGTTTATTTACAGCTTTCAGTAATTAATTTCCGCTTTCGCACTTTCTTTTCTTTACTTTTCAGTTTTTACTTTCCGCAATTTACTTTTACGAACAATACTTTTCTTTCTTTAATTTTCAGTTTTTACTTTTCAGTAATGATGAGGTAACTCCCCTTTGCTGGGGTAAAAGGTAAAACTTTTATTACTAATATTTAGATTAATCTCCCTTAATTATAATATATAAACTAGTTAAAACCTGACTTAACGAGGATACCGCCATATTGGTCGGTTGGTAATTATTTACATTGGTTTTAACCTGACTAAACTGGATACCGCCTAATTGGTCGGTTAGTAATTAATTATTAATTTGACTTAATCTGAATACCGCCTATATGGCTGGTTGGTAATTATCATGCAAAGTTAATATATTATATTAAGGGAGATATCTAAAATAGAAGTAATAAAAATGGATCCTTTTACCTCTGCATTTTCTTTTATTGTACTTTTACTTTATTTACTTTTCAGCAATTTACTTTCAGCATTTACTTTTCAGCAATTTACTTTCAGCAATTTACTTTCAGCATTTACTTTTCAGTAATTTACTTTCAGCACTTACTTTTCAGCATTTTACTTTCAGTATTTAATTTCAGCATTTACTTTCCATCATTTACGTTTCAGCAATTTACTTTTCGGCATTTTACTTTATGTCTTTTATTTTATTTAAGTTTTTACTAGCCCTAGTTATGTGTCGTAACTAAGTTAGTTATCTGGGGTTGTGATGAATTCTAATATCACCGGTTTATAAGGGGTTATTTTATAGTTTGGGTAATTTAAAAGTTTACTTATTAAGTCTTAAGCTTAATGCTTCTTGTTGTCTGATCACCAATAAGATTGATGTGGTAAATCTAAAATAAACTTGACAAATGAATTTTAGGTTTCAGCCTTAGACTTAATAGCGCACGATCTTCCTTGAGGATAGATAACTCTTTAATAGATTTCCTTACATGATAGACATATACCTGTCGGGAGGGGGTAGCTGTAATTGGAACTTAAACTTAATGAATCCAGATAATTTGGTTGACATAGACATATGGTTCAATTGGGTTAAACTAGGTATTTGCGTCTGGCCATCGACAGAGGCTTTTGCATAATTTAGTGTTCCAAGTTAGTAAACTGATTTATTACACAACCATGAAATAACCACTTCATCTTTTAAAAGATATTAGAAAGATTCACAACCCTAAATAGTTTTTAATATTGAATTTTCTTAAACCTACTTTTGTGCAATTTTATTTACTTGTTTTTAAATTTAGAATCATCACCATTTCAAATCAATCAATCAACCTGTTAGATACTAGTAATCATTTGACCTCATAAAATTAATAGATTTGGTATTAAGTCCTCGTTGGATCGATACTTTTTATACTACTTGAATGATACGTACGCTTGCGTTATACGTGTGTGTTTACGCCGGTCAGATATTTGTTGGAGCGAATACTGAATGACTCACAGGTGATTCCTAATAGTTGGAAGTAAACACCACCGTCAATAGGAATCTCCTCGAGTCGAGTAGCATATGTAATCCTTTGACTATAGGATATCATTGATTTTGTGTGAGATCTTCCACACTTTGATGCCACGTATGTCAGAAACCTTTCATGGTCTGGCCTCTAGATGTTCGTTGGGTGTGGACCGATACATTCAGTAATCAAGTGCGAAGCAAGATAGGATCTGTCGGCCCGTATGTGTACTATAAGGGGTTTAGGTATCCATGTGAGTAAAGTCATGATTCTTAAAGACTTTGGCCAAAGCCGATCACCTAGGGTGGATCGCATCAGTTGTAAAGAATCGTAGACATGTCGACATGAGATGTGCGTCTAGAAAACTTTACGGTATATTCTATATTTCCTAAGCACAACTCAAATAGCCTACGACAAAGGGATTGTTAGATATATGTGATGACCTCAACTTGTATAGTTTAGAAAGGTCATTCGTGTTCTTCGCGAATTCGGAGTTGACCGAATTGCGTACATATTAGCTACGCTTATATTACGAACATGTCTGAACTTATAGAGTCCCAATATGAAGTGTACTCGTTGATCACTTGGGTAGCCGATTAATTTTGATAAAAGATAATATTCGATATTATAATTATCAACTAAGATAATCAAGTGTTATTGGATAACATTGATTATTTACTTTGACCTAATTGGATTAATTAGATTAATTCAATAATTACACAAGGGCTTAATTGTAAAATCATAATTATCTCTACCATTTGAGGATATTATGGTAATTGTAAGTATGTAATAATAGGTGTTTTTGGCTTGATTTAATTGGATTAAATCAATGTGACAAACATTTAACTAATCCATTTCCTAATCCTTGACTTGATTTAATTGGATTAAATTAAAGTGGGAGACAATGGAGATTAATCACACCTAATTATACACATTTGGACAAATTAGATTATGCCCACTTAAAAGTTGATTACAACTTTTATTAATTAAAAATTGCCTAAGTTTTGCTATAAATAGCAAGCTTTAGGAAGGTTTTAATTACAAGAAAATTAATAAGCATAAGCAAATTCTTAAAGAGATTAGCCTAAGTTAGAGAAGTGTTTAGAGAAGCTTGTGAGGTTTCTACAATATTTCATCTAGGAAGAAATCAAGATTGGATCTTGAAGTGAAGCTTGGAAGCATTGGAAACAAGATTGGACCTTGAAGTCAAGCTTGCACACCTTGGAGGTTCTCCAACAATTTCAACAAAGGAGAGGTAGATTGGATCTTGCATCAAGCTTACTAGGTAAAGTTTGATGTTCACCTAAACTATGTTTATTTATGTATTAGATGTATGATCACATAGTTTAATGTTAAATAAGGCTAATCAATTGTGTTAGGATACTTTAGAAGTATAAATACAACATGCTTGTAATTAGGTCAAAGATGTTAATGTTGGACATGAAATAATTAATTAGAGTTTGGAACTCTAGATTAAAGGTTAGAGATATAGCTACCAATTTTAGAATCACTTGACCACATTTAGGTGATCTGGAATTGTTCACGAGACATTTCTTATTGGGATTCTAATTTGGTTTGGGTATTGGATTCAAAATTTACGCAAATGCGTATTTATAATAAATTTATGTTTTTGTAAAAATATTTGATATTTTGAAAAACTTGATTTTTATTCTATAACATGTGTTAATGTTGGTTTTGAAATTAAAAATTAATTTTGGGTATTTTTGAAGTATTTAGGGAAGACCGGAAATAATTAGGGTGAGATACCCTAATTGCATTAGCTCTCTGGAAATTTTCCAGAGAGCTGAAGGTTTGAGTAACAAAGCAAAACAAAGAAAACAAATTATAAAAAAAGGTTTGTTGTGCGCTACAGTGACACACACACTGTAGCGAGCACTGTAGCTCATTCAGTGCGCGCATCACTGTAGCACGCGCGGGTACGCGCTGCCCTCGCTGATTTTATTTTCTCTTATTCCGGAGCTTCCGGACTTCAATTCAGTCCCGATATTTTCCTATATACTCATAATGGAATATAGTATTTCATTAAATGATTTAAAATTATACCATACTTGATATCCATGGGTTAGACCTGTTTCTGCTGCCCGGGGCACCGATCCGACCCTAAGGGTTCTTCAACTGTCCCAACAATAGTAATGTCATTATGCATATTAAATTGATATATAAATATACTGAGAATGAAATCGACCTTGGAATAGTCATGTAGTAATACTGGATACTGGGTGGTCCGACATTGTGATAGTATTACTATTATAAACTATTCTTAAAGTAAATATTCCTAGTCGTTGGTTTTGGAATACGATCGAATTCCTATAACCTAGAAGACTAGCACATGTCATATATTGGAATTGGAGTTCCAATGGTTTAACCCAATGTACCATAAGTAATGGAAACTCGTATAGACATGTGGGTATTCGTTGGAGCGAATATCGAATGACTCACTGGTGATTCCTAATAGTTGGAAGTACACACCACCATCAATAGGAATCTCCTCAAGTCGAGTAGCATATGTGATCCGTTAACTATATGATAACATTGATTTTGTGTGTGATCATCCCCACTTTGATGTCATATATGTCAGAGACATTTCATGGTCCAATTGCTAGATGTTCGTTGGGTGTAGACCGATACACTCATTAATCAAGTGCGTATCAAGATATGATCTGTCGGCACGTATGTGTACCATAAAGGGTTAAGGTATCCAGACTATTAGTCATGATTCTTAAGACTTTGGTCAAAGCTGATCACCTAGGGTGGATCGCATGTATCAGAAATGATGTTCTGATTAGTTGTAAATAATTATCGACATGTCGATAATATGAGATGTGCGTCTCAAAAACTTAACAATGTAATCTATGTTTTCTAAGCACAACTCAGATAGCCTATGACAGATGAATTGTTAAACATATATAATGACCTCGACTTGTATAGTTCAGAAATGTCGTTCGTGTTCTTCGCGAATTTGGAGGTGGCTGAATTGCGTACATATGAGCTAGGCTTATATGACGAACATGTGTGGACATATAAAGTCCCACAGTATGAAGTGTACTCATTGAGCACTTGGGTAGCCAATAGTGTTTGATAATAAATAATATTTTATATTATAATTATCAATTAAAATAATTAAGTGTTATTGGATAACATTAATTATTTACTTTGACCCAATTGGATTAGTCCAAAATCACACAAGGGATTTGTTGTAATTTCATAAATATCTCTACCATTGGAGGATATTTTGGTAATTACAAAGTATGTAATAATATATGTATTTGTCTTGATTTAATTGGATTAAATTAAAGTGGTAGACAATGAACTAATAAATTTGATAAACTTTATCTTGATTTAATTGGATTAAATCAAAGTGGTAGACAAATGTGATTAGTCTCACCTAATTATACATATTTGGTCAAATTGGATTAAGCCCACCTAAAAGTCGATTAGAACTTTTATTAATTAAAAATTGCATAAGCTTCACTATAAAATGAAAGCTTGAGTAAGGTTTTAATTAAGCTTGAGAAACCTAAAGAAAACAAGTATTAGAGATATTAGCCTAAGTAAAAGAATTGTTTAGAGAAGCTTTGAAAATTCTCTACAAAATTTCAACAAGGAGAAGATGATTGGATCTTGGAATCAATCTTACTAGGTAAGTTTGATCTTCTCTAAAACTATGTTTTCATTAGTGAGTTATCATTAGTGAAACATATAGTGATGTATTATGTACTGGATACATAATAGCATAGCTTGAAGTTGAAATTAGGCTAATGAATATGTATGGATGCTTTGGAAGCATAAACACAATATGTTTGTGATTGGGTCAAAATGTTTATGTTGGACATAAATATAAAATTATAGTTTGGAACTCTAGAAGCTTGGAGCTATGACTACCATTCTAGAATCACTTGACCACATTTGATTGACCTAGAATTTTTCATGAGTCACTTCATTGTGGGATTCTATTTTGGATTGTGGTATAACATGTGTTGATGTTGGTTTTGATGTTATTTTTTATTTTTGGTTGTTTTTTGAAAGTTTTTAAGAAATAATTTTTTTTTAAAAAAAAAACAGGGGCTGATGCGCAGCATGCTGCTACTAGCAGTATGTGTTTCATGCTACTTGCGTGCATGCGCACGTTTGGCCCGGGTGATGCCCGCACCTCTTCGATTTTCTCTAGTTCTGAGTTTCTAGACTCTGATACAACCCTGATTTTTCCATATGCACTCGTAATGGAATATAGTATTCCATTAAATTATTTAAAAATACACTTATACTCAATTACCACGGGTTAGACTCATTTCTACTGTGTGAGACACCAATCCGACCATATGGGTCCCATAATCGTCCAAATAAAAAAGGCCACTCATGTTTACAACATGCCTTAGGGCATCCACACATTTTATTATCATACAACAAGTTATTATCACCATTCTCATATATCCAACATCCACACACATAAATTTAATTACATCATTAATTATTTCAACTAGTTCATTTCACTAATATTTTATCCATATGTTCATGACCTTGCTAAACATAACAAATAAGTCTCCTCTAACCCCTCAAATTCGACCAAGACTAATTTTTCCCTCTTGAAATTTTTCAAGCAATACCAAGCATAGTGATTCTCATAACATGCACATAAACATAATTTACACACCCAAATAACCTAAACAAAAGATAGTCTTTCTCCCCCATCATAGTCAAATTCGGCCAAGAAGGCTCTTCACCAAAATTGTGTGTTTTGCCAAATAAAAATTCAATTCTTATCATTGCCAATCCAAATGCATCTCTAAACATCCTACCATGTTTAACCAAGCTAATTAAGTATTTTAAAGCTCAAATCCCAAGTAGATTCGAAATTGGTGAATGAAAATCCATGCTTGAAGTTTCGAAATTGAAAAAAGTAATGAGTTGGAGGGACTTACTTGCTTGGAGTTTGCTTGAGAGAAGACCTATCACTACAAGAAAAAAGGCCTTTACTGACACTAAGGTTAGTGACACTAGGCTAAAAGTGTCAGAAACGACGTGTAAATGGGCATATTTCCGTGTTTTTCACTTAAATATCAATAATTACTGACACTATGGTATCAGCGATTTTAGTGTCAGTAATTACTATTACAATAGTATCAGTAAGAAATAAAAAAAAAAAAAAAAAACGCGTAGTCGTCTGGAGTCGAACCAACACCTCGCGGAAGTGACGTTTTTCGCATATATTACTGACACTAGAGTATCAGTAAATTTAGTGTCAGTAATTAATGATACCTTAGTATCAGTAAAAAAATTAAAAAAAAATATTATTTCCTTAAGTCTGCTGGGACTCGAAATTGTAACCATTGATATAAATTTTTTTTTTATTGTAAGGCTTTACCACTGGGCCAAATCGTGACTTTTGTTCCTTAAACCGCGGTTTATAAAAATATATATGTATTTGTCGGGTCAAAACCTGAACCGTAGTTACCAAATCAATCTTAGTAATTTAGGGTTCCTCTCATTCCCACCTTTTTTTTCATCGCGCAGCCTTTGTTTCCCCCTTCTTTACTCTCAAATATGAATCTCTCATTTGTAATTTCTAAAATCTAAACAAAATCCAGTACATCCTATCAATTATCAACCTTCAATGGCTTCAATTTTTACTCTCGTTAGTCGGTCTCTCCTCAGTCCTCTGTAAGTAGTAAGCAGTTCAAACTTCGATTATCAACCTTCAAAAGCTTCAAGTCCTGTTAAGAGTCCATACATGCAAATGTTTTTTATGCAATTAAAATTTAAAATTTAAAAAAAAATGGGTGGATTGAAAAGCAGGGGATATTATGGTCATTTAGCAACGAATGACCCACTTCAAAACCCTAAATTAAAACCCTAAGCTCAAAAGTCTTCTAACAGTCACAAACTTGCAGTAACACTGCTTCCATTGAAGTCTTCTCCTAAAATCAACCAAAACACAGATAAAAAAATGAGACCCCCGAGAGGAGGAGGCGGTTTCAGGGGAGGAAGAGACGGCGGCCGCGGTGGACGAGGTGGCGGCCGTTTTGGTGGAGGCGGCCGTTTTGGTGGAGGCGGCCGCGGTGGTGGTGGTTTCCGTGATGAGGGACCTCCTGCCGAAGTTGTTGGTTTGTGTTTTTTTTTTCCTTTTCTTTTGCTGTATTTTCTTGTTTGGTTGCTGAGAAAATAAAGGGAAAAATGTTAAATTTTTTTTGCTTCTTTTGGGGTTTGTGATGTTGTGAGTTTCGAAAATGGAGGAAAAAAAATGATGGGTTTATTAAACTGAAGAGAAACAAGTTATAAAGACCTGATTTTGGTCAATAACCTGGAAGTGTTTTTATTGTTTTGAAAGGTTAAAAAGTAATGGAAATTTTGCTTGTAATGGACTCCTCTTCTCTTACATTGCATGCTTTCTTGTACAATAATGGCTGCCCAGTTACTGACCCCTGTTTGCACTGATGCTCTCAAATTTCAAAACCCTTTACTGAATAGCTTCAGCGCAAGAAGCTCACGGCGCTTGCTGCCTAATAACAGTAGCAGTTTGAGCTTGGTGGGTCATGGTGGCAAGATAAGAAGCTGTGGCAGAGTGAGAATCGCTACAGAGGAGTCTGCCACAACGGATTCCATTGCTGATGACTATTATGCTGTTTTGGGATTGGTAATTTATTAAATTTTCTGCTTGGATCGATCATGAGAAAAAAAAGCATTTTATAATCTTGAATTCATTTCTGTTACTGTTTTTCTTGTTGTAAAGTTGGCACTATTTTGATTATTTTCTCTCTTCCAGATGCTTTAATTTTGACTGATTTGTTACATTTAAGCTTATTGTGATTATTGTGATTGAAGATCTACCATGTGTGGTTACTTGATTGCTATTGCTGGATTTTAACAGCTACCTGATGCCACAGCAGAGCAGATTAAGAAAGCTTACTATAATTGCATGAAATCTTGCCATCCAGACTTGAGTGGGAATGATCCATATATATGTTAATTTAAAGATTGTCTATGGAGTTTTTGTATTCATCATGTGATACTGTTGAATTGATTAATACGATTAATCTATTATATTGCGAATTTTATATAAATGTAATTTTTTAGTTTTTTATTTCATTGAGTTGGTATATATATATATATATATATATATATATATATATATATATATATTTTATGATTAATTTAATTACAAAAAATAAGAAATATAATTGTGAAATAATACGATTTTTAAATTTTAAAAGATATTGACGGATATTGATACTATAGTAACAATAATTACTGACACTAAAAATCAAATATATGCGATATACTGATACTGCAGTAACAAAATTTACTGACACTATAGTATCACTAAATACTGATGATATAGTGTCAATAATTTACTGACACTAAAATAGTGTGAGAGATTACTGATACCATAGTGTCAATAATTTTCTGATACTACAGTATTAACGTTTACTGACACTAAGAATCACTGACACTAGAAACTAGTGTCAGTGATTTCTGGCTGCGGCAACACTGACACATTTATATAGTGTCAGTAAAACCCTTTACTGACACTAATTTAGTATCAGTAAAAGCTTTTTTTCTTGTAGTGTATTCTTGTTGATAGCGTGAAAAGAAATGAAATTTTATTGTTTATGGCTAGTAGAACTAAAACAATAAATATAAAATGATAGAAATGATGAATAATGGCTTTTTTACATAGCAAAAGGTTGATTTTTATGAATAAAATAATAATATTAATTTATCACATGCCAAAAAGTCTAGAAAAGTCCCAAAATTTACTATTTATCCTGCCAATACATGCAATTTAGACCTTATTCTGGTCAAAATTTGGGAAAATCTTCAACACGAAAGTTGTAGATCATTGTCTAAGATTTTTGATGATATAATGATAACCAAAAATGGACATCGGTATCCTAATTTATGGCCAAAATACTAAAAGTTACCTGTAACATGGTAAAATCTAATTGTACCGTGAAACTGAAAAATGTTGCCTCATGATCCCGAAACATTTCATACAAGTAATGTACATGCTAATAATGTATAATTAAGCACTAGAATATGTCTCATAAATAAACAAGGAAATATATAATTATGTCATAATGGACATGGTGTTACATACTCGTCTTAAGACTAAGTCCCTGAGGCGAAAGGTTCGCACTCAGACTCTTTTATTATAGAAAAGGGCCATCATATGTTGGTAGGCTACTACCCGGAGTGCCAAATTCTCTTGCTGCTCCTCCACCAAGTCCAGATGATGCATGATAAGATCATCATTCTGCTCTTCCTCAAAATACCGGACCTGATGGGTCATCATTCCGATAGCTGTTGGGATCACCGCCTCACATCCATAAGCCAAAGAAAATGGAGTCTCACCCGTGGAATCGTTGTAGGTTGTCTGATGCATCCACATGACCTTTGGAAACTCTTCCACCCATAAATCTTTGCACGACTCGAGCCTCGCCTTCAAATTATTTCTTATAGTCTTGTGGTCACTTCAACCTAACCATTGGACTTGAGATGAGACGGTGATGAAAACATTAAGGTAATCTGAACATCTTCACATGGCTTCTTGAATCTCGTGGTGTCGAATTACTTTCCGTTATCTGTAGTAATAGCCTAGGGAATCCCAAACCGAGAGATAATATTTCGCTTCACGAAATCAGTATAGTAGACAATGGCTCAGTCTCCACCTACTCAGTGAAATAGTCAATAACGACAATGTCATACTTTGTTTGTCCCTTACCCACAGGCAGTGAACCAATAAGATCCAATCCCCATTGGGGAAACGATCATGGGCTGGACAAAGTTGTCAACTGCTCGGGTGATTGCTTGGGAACATTTATATTCCTATGACATCCATCACATGTACGAGCAATATCAGACCCGCCCTAATGCATTGTAGGCCAATAATAGCTATATCTGAGCGTCTTATATACAATTGATTTTCCCCCGCATGACTTCCATAAATCTATTCTTAGATATTCCTTAGGATATAATTTGCATCTTCAAGTCTAAGACATCTCAAATATGACATCGTGTACCCTCTTATATACAAAACACCATCCATAATGTAGAAACAAGTACTACGATACTTCACCATTCTTGCCTTTTTTTTGTTTACGCGGAACTCACTTGGATGTTTAAGGCCATGCAAACCCCTCGCAACGGATAGAACCGCAAGCACCGCGAATTTGATTTTGTAAGAAAAAAACCCTTCCAAGGCCACAAAGAAGACCCACAAAGAACATGTATTTGAGAACCTTTAAGATGATTCCTTAAAGTGTTCTGCTAGCACGAAGATGCCACTAAGGTTGCCACGCCTTAGATAAGTCGATTGCATGAAATAAGGGGAATCCCGCCCTTAAGCAATATTTGGACAAAACCAAGCTTTCAAGATGAAGCTAATTTCGAAATTGATGATTATTTTCATTAAGAAAGAATGTTACAATACATAGTACAATGTAGGAAACCCTAATAGGTATGAAAATACCAAAATACCCTAACTTACTAACTGATGGCTATTTAAAAGCTATGCCCTTAATAGTCATTTAACAACCTAGACAACTTTTCAAGAAAGTCAAAAGTAATAGAAACTTAATTAAAAACTTTTCCAAGAAATTCAATAAAGGAAAAACAAAATAATCACAAAAATCCAACAAATGTACCTAATAAGTCAACAAATGTGACAATTGTTCCCAAAATGTCTAAAGTTGTCTCCTTGCACTAAAATCTCCTAAATTTCCCGGCCTTCATGTAACAAGGCCCAAATTATGTGTCTCAAGCCCATTAAATTTTGTCTTGGCCGAATTTTTGGTGTCGGACTTGATTCGACTTGATTCGTCAAAACTGCTTCTATATTGGGCTTGCGTCATTTTCATCTATTTAAATCCGGTTCTTTAGGTTTGAAAGTTGTCTTAGACTTGAAGATTGAATACAAGTTAACCCACAATAAGCCCAATTGAACTCTGTCGTCGAGGACCCTCTAGTGGGTACCCTGGATCATATCATTCTCCCTCTCTTGAAATGGATTCGTCCTCAAATCCGAACCCAAGTCATAGATAGTTATGAAAAAATCAATTGAATGATGATCTTGGAGTATAAATGAATCATACTTGACCACGTGCACCTGCAATGAAGAAATATAAATAGTAGAGAATGCGTTAGGTAAAAACTTCACTACCACATCCACTTCATTTTCACTCGCTCGCATGGCTTCAACATCACCTATGGCTACTATCTGAACCTTACTTGCAAAGAGCTCACACATATGCTTAGCTTCGCTATGTTTTTCAACCTCAAAGCACACTGCCTCACAAGTGTTTACTCCATCAATGCTCATGGTCTCACAAGCATTTCCACTCACCATGTCACTCACAACAGCACATTCATAACTCTCGGTCTCACAAGTGTTTACTCCTTCAATGCTCATGGCCTCACAAGCATTCTCACTCATTTTAGCCTCGCTAATGATCTTTCTTTCATTAAAACTCTCGGCTACTACTGTAACTTGTTGTCGTACACTCTCATTTACAACAAATTCTTCAACAATCTCATTACCCGTGTCATTTTCTGATGGCTCCACATAATGTACTTTATCGACATTACCATGTCTCTCACTACTCGTACTTCTCTGAAAATACAACACATCATCATATGCTTGCTGTGGTGTTAAAGGAATGAGAGTAATGACTCTTTCACCATATTTGACCTTATACCTATTCTTGCCCATATCATAAGTTACCTTGTTAAACTCATACCAAGGCTTGCCCAATGATATATGTGTAGTACTCATAGGAACTACGTCACAAACTACATCATCAACATATTTTTCCCCAATAGCAAAACTTACCACAACTCTATGACTAACCTCAACCTCGCCAAATTCACTCATCCACATGTAAGGTCTATCCATATGTATCAATGGTAACCCCAACTTTTCAACTAGTGTGGTACTAGCTAAATTGGTAGGATCTTTTCTACTAATGATCATACTACACGCTCTAGTGTTGATGCGATATCTCGTGCAAAAGACGAATACCAAATTATTTTGAAAGTTTCTATCCATGGTCTCAAATTTTCTATCCATTTCAAAATAAACAGATTAGTAATGACATATATGAAAGCAATTATATAATCTCACAATCTCACAAGCTCACGTGTTTACACTCAATTACGTATCACTCCACTCCACTAGTGTTTGCACTCAATATAGTATGAATATGACTTACCAAAAAGCTTACAACAATGTGTAGTCTTCAAGCTAGCATAAACAACAAGAAACCAATACAGGGCAAACAGAGTAATGCGAGTAAGAATTAACAAATACGTAGACTCAATTCAAAGAAAACCTACAACTAGAATAATTGGAATATAGAAATCATAAACAAGAACAACAAACAAACAAGCATGCAAACAATTGCGGACGTATGCAAATTCGGATGGAAATTTGGTGCCTCAAAAGAAATTTTGTTGAATTACCCTTCTCGGACACCCAATTGATGATATGGAACCAACCAATTTCAACCAAATTTTGGAACTTTTTTTACTCTTTTTTTTTTTGCCTTTTAGGTTACTTGAGCTCTTAAAAAATTTCTAGGTGTTGACCGGTTTGGAGTCCGGTATTGGACCGGTATGGTTGCTTGCCGATTCCAGAAGCTATGTTTTACTCACAAGTTAACTGGTATAGAGACCGGTATGTGTTTATGAAGACCGGTATGGGACCGGTATGGGTATATGAAGACCGATATATGACCGGTATGGTACCGGTATGGGTGCTTACCGGTTCCAGTAGCTATGTAATCACCAGGTAGACCGGTATTGAGGCCGATATGGGACCGGTATGCCGGTCACCGACAGATCAGAAATGCAAAAACACTTGAAAAACACAAAAACTAAGAATCAAGATGAACAAGTATCTTGATGACCAACAAACAATAAAGACTAAATCAAAAACACAAAGTAAAGATAGAAAAATCAGACCTTGGAACCCTACGCTCTAATACCAAATGACACAGAACTCACTTGGATGTTTAAGGCCAAGCAAACCTCTCACAACGGATAGAACCCCAAGCACCGTGAATTTGATTTTGTAGGAACAAAATCCTTCCAATGTGATATGATCCATGGAGCATCAAAACACAAGCCTCGAAGTATGAATCCAAGCATCTAAAGAAGGAGCCTAATAATCCATTCACGTTATTTGGCAATGAAGGAAGTTCAAGGTATACAAGCGAAGACCTCCTAAATGGGTTAATGTTAGTGTTTATTTTAGAGTGAGCCGACTGTTAGGGGCCATATGGTTATAATATTGGTGTTTATTCTAGAGTGGGCCAAATGTTAGGGGCCCAAGATTTTATTTGTAATAAGAATTATTACCTAGGGTTATTTCTGGTTTTTTAACATATTACAATTAGGGTTTCCATTGTACTATTTAAACAAGCTTTTCATTAATAAAATGGATGAATGTTTTAACCAAAAAAAATTAATATTGTCGTCAGACACATTGGTGGTGAGGCCGTGATGGCTAGCCATGGAAGGGTGGATTCTCTTCAAAAACTTATCAATGGGTTGTTGTCCTTTGTGGCGTTTCAAGCAATTAGGGGTTCGTGAGCTTTGTTCTTCACGGGTTTCTAATCTCCAAATCTCGTTATGCTTTCTTGGGAACTCATAACAATCTTTTGTGGGTTTCATGGGCTTTGTTCCCGCGTGGTTCACAGGAGTTGCGTGGATAACAATCTCTTGTAGGTTTGTTTGGCTTTGCTCCATGCAGATTTTCATCAGTTGGTATTCAGAGCTTTGGTTGCAGAGTAGGTTATATCTTATAGTTTGTGTCTTTTTAATTTTTTTTCTTTTTTTCTGATTTTTTTTCTTTTTTCTTTGAGTCATGTGTCTGTTAATTTTTTTCTTTTCTTTGAATCATGTTTCTGTTAATTTTTTTCCTTTTCCTTGAGTCTTATTTCTGTTATTTTTTTCTTTTCTTTGAGTCATGTTTCTGTTAATTTTTTTCTTTCGTTCTTGGTTTGCTGTCATCTTCCATACGTCGGATTCGAAAATCTCAAAAAAAAAAATGTGGACTGTGTAAAAAAAAAAAAAAAAACATGCGCCAAAAAAAATTAAAAATAAAAGAGAATTGAATCCATTCTCTTAATTCCATCGTGCTGGCGTTTCAATATTTGTTTTTTATCATTCAGTTTTGTTTTTTTTCGTTGCTTAGTGCTTTATTCAATTTTTTTTTCATTTCTTCCATTTTTTGTTTCTTTTATTTTGTTTCTTTTATTTTTCTTTCTTTTGTCAGTTCAGTTGCCTTATTTTCATCACTTGCTTGCATATATTTGAGTCGTTCACATGGAAAATAATACTACTCCTCTATTGCAAAGTTTCATGCAAATAAAATAAGGAATAGAAAGACAACTCAACTTTGGTCCGAGTAAAATTCTTTAGGCATTAAAGTTTGACCTTAAAGATTCGAGGACGAATCTTCTTGAAGAATGGGAGAATGATATGATCCATGGAGCGTCAAAACACAAGCCTCGAAGTATGGATCCAAGCATCTAAAGAAGGAGCCTAATAATCCATTCACGTTCTTTGGCAACGAAAGGGAGTTCAAGATATACAAGCGAAGGCCTCCTAAAGGGGTTAATGTTAGTGTTTATTTTAGAGTGGGCTGACTATTAGAGGCCCTAGGGTTATAATATTGATGTTTATTCTAGAGTGGGCCAAATGTTAGGGGCCCAAGATTTTATTTGTAATAAGAATTATTACCTATGGTTATTTCTGATTTTTTAACATATTACAATTAGGGTTTCCATTGTACTATTTAAACAACCTTTTCATTAATAAAATGGATGAATGTTTTAACCAAAAAAAAAAATTAATATTTCTGTCAGGCACATTGGTGGTGAGGCCGTGATGGCTAACCATGGAATGGTGGATTCTCTTCAAACACTTATCAAAAGGGTTGATGTCCTTTGTGGCGTTTCAAGCAATTAGGGGTTCGTGATGCTTTGTTCTTCACAGGTTTCTAATCTTCAAACCTCGTTATGCTTTCCTGGGCACTCATAACAATCTTTTGTGGGTTTCACAGGCTTTGTTCCCGCGGGGTTCACAGGAGTTGCGTGGATAACAATCTCTTGTGGGTTTGCTTGGCTTTGCTCCAGGCATGTTCTCATCACACGGCCACAAAGAAGACCCACAAAGAACATGTCTTTGAGAACCCTTAAGATGATTCCTTGAAGTGTTCTGCTAGCACGGAGACGCCACTAAGGTTGACACGCCTTAGATAAGTCGATTGCATGAAATAAGGGGAATCATTCCCTTAAGCAATTTTTGGACAAAGCCAAACTTTCAAGATGAAGCTAATTTCGAAATTGATGATTAATTTCATTAAGAAAGAAATGTTACAATATATAGTACAATGTAGGAACCCTAATAGGTGTGAAAATACCAAAATATCCTAACTTACTAACTAATGGCTATTTAAAGGCTATGCCCTTAATATTCATTTAACAACCTAGACAACATTCCAAGAAAGTCAAAAGTAATAGAAACTTAATCAAAAACTTTGCCAAGAAATTCAATAAATGAAAAACAAAATAATCACAAAAATCCAACAAAGGTGCCTAATAAGTCAACAAATGTGACAATTGTTCCCAAAATGTATAAATTTGTCTCCTTGCACCAAAAGCTCCTAAATTTCGTGGCCTTCATGTAACAAGGCTCAAATTATGTGTCTCAAGCCCATTAAATTTTATCTTGGCCGAATTTTTGGTGTCGAACTTGATTCGACTTGATTCGTCAAAACTGCTTCTATAATGGGCTTGCGTCATTTTCATCTATTTCAATTCGGTTCTTTAGGTTTTAAAGTTGTCTTGGACTTGAAGATTGAATACAAGTTAACCCACAATAAACCCAATTGAACTCTGTCGTCGAGGACCCTCTAGTGGGTACCCTGGATCATATCATCCGTCTTCGGGAAACTCTCAAGATTCCAGGAATCTCCTGATCGGGCCATCCATGATGGCTTAGCTTCCGCTTCCACTTCCATCACATCTCAATCACCCACACTTTTCGGCCTGAGTATTTCTAGTGGAATGTCTTGTGGTATCATGGGCTTGATTGAAGATTCCAATCGCATCAATGAAAATTCTTATTGATTACACTCCGGACCAAAATCATGTTGGGCTCTCTGGCCTGAAATCCCCCGTTCAGTTGTTGGATAGCCAATTACGAATCACTCTTCACTACGACACCTCTAACCCCAACCGTATCACACAACCTTAGCCTCTCCAAGATTGCCTCATACTCAGCCTCATTGTTGGTAACCTCAAAAGCAAACCTTAGGGTATAGCTCAGCTCCTCACCGCGCCCATTATTGAGAATAATATCAGCCTCACACCCTTGTGAACTGACTGACCCATCCACATACAGCTCCCATTTCTTTTTTTCTTCCCTGACCACCAACACATGTGGTCTTGTGAATTCTACCACAAAACTGACTAGAGTTTGCCCCTTGATGAACACCCATGAAAGATAAAAAATATTACATTCACTTAGCTCTACCGATAATTTCATAAGATGACTCGAGGTCTCGGGTCTGTGCAAAATTTTCCTAAGAGGGTGATATGTGTATTCCCCGATGAGGTGAGCTTGGAAGTAAGGAAGTAATTTCTTTGCTGTTGTAACTAACGATAGGGCCATTAACTCATGAGGCTAGTATCTAGTTTATGCTTCTAACAATGCTTTATTGGAATAATATATCAGCTTCTGGACCTTATCTATTTCCTTTACTAGTATCGAGTTAACAACATGCTGTGAAACTACTAAGTATAAAAATAACTTCTCATATGGGATTGGCTTAGCCATAAGCGGAGGTCGAGTCAAGTATTCATTGAGCTGCTAGAATGCATCCTCATACTCGTTTGTCCACTCTATCTCATTCTTTTCATTCTTTATAAGTTAAAAGAAGATATGACACTTGCGACCGCCTTGGAAATAAACCGATTAAATATTGTGACCCGACCCGTCAAGCTCTAAATTTCTATAACTGTCTTTGGGGATATTAAATCTAACACTACCTTGATCTTTTGGGGATTGGAATCAATAGCCCTTGCACTGAGCATGTAGCCCAAGAAATTTCCTGATGAAACACCAAAATCACATCTTCGGATTCAACTTCATCCCATACTTCCTCATGAGCTTAAACGTTTCCATGAGATCCTTCAGATGATCCATTGGCAACACTGACATTGTGATCATGTCATCTTCATAAACCGACATTTTTCTACTGATGAGAGGCTTGAAGACCCGATTCACCAACCTTTGATACGTTGCCCCTGCATTCTTCAACCTGAAGGGCATCAAGTTGTAACAATACAGCCCCTGATTAATAATGAATGATGTATTTTCCTTATCATCGAGTTACATCATGATCTGATTGTATCCCGAGAATGCATCCATAAAACTGAGAAGCCCATGACAAGTTGTTGAGTCCAACGTCTCATATCTTGATTGAACTAATTCCTCCGGTGGCTCTCCAAATTTCTCTGTCTCCTACTGGAGACCTCCTCATAATCCTCTTCCCAACCATGATGTTTCCTTACACGCGAAGCTCCATGCTCTCTCTCATGATAACGCCACAAATCATGCACCATATGATAAGGGCTTACGCTTAGTGATTCGATCGTTCGCCTGTCAGCATGCCTCTACATAGGCTCTTCTAATGGCATTTCACTGGCCACAACCATGAATCTCACCTTATGTTGTTTCCTCATTCTGACCTCTTGTTCCTCTTATCCTCCAGCTACTCTTTTCTACTGGTGATCATTCTCTTCTATGACTGGGCCCTGCATGAGCTTATTTTCCCGACCTTTTCTCCAATCTATCGATCTTCTACATTATCGCCTTTAAGAAAGTTCCATTCTGCTCCCTCTCTTTTCTGACTTTCTCCATTTCTAGCCGTTGACTCTCCTCCATTTTTTTATCCATTCTACTTGTGATGCCTTCTTGCTTCTATGATTTCCATCTCATGTCATCATCTTAGTGTGTTTATTACTTCTTGTTCTGTCCTCACAGACGGTGCCAACTGTTATGGAAATTTTTCGTTCCAAGGGCAAAATCAGAAATTCATCCCTTAAAAAAATCTCACTAAATTGTGAATTTATTTGGTTAGTGGGAACTCCACAAACTTAGCAAAAGACAAAAGTATCACATAAGTAAGGATTTACGTGGTTCGATGGAGAGTGGCTCCAACCCATGTCCACGAGAGAAAAGAGTTTGCTTTTATTAACTTTGTGTGAATACCGACCCGAGCGTCTAATAAAAGAATTACACTTAGAACACAACATAAAACCCATCGGGTTTACTATGTGGTCGGGTTACCACTCACTTTCCATATCTATCATTTAGTTCGCTTTACAAGCTTTGCTCTCAAATTACAAATGTTGTAAGATGTGAGAAATTATTAACCATTTCTAATGTGGCTTCTACCTCTTTATATAGGCTCCCAAATCCACTGTTACAACCGACCCTGACGCCAGCTCATGTCACTGAATCATCATTATAACCCTAAGTCAGTGCTTCCACCATCTTCTTAACCAATCAAATAAGCTTATTTCCATACAACTGCATCTGCCTATGGCGGCCGATGCTCTACCACTGCACCATCCTATGGCAGCTGGCATGGCCTATGACCACTGTGAGCCGCTGTTTTATCTCCTTCATCATTAACCTTCTAGATGCACCCTCTCTAAGTAGGGCATACATCATGTCGCTCCCATTCTGATTGGTCATCATCTCATCTTTGTTCCTCGGGTCGCGTGATCGAGGCAAATTGTACTCTTCCAAACCTAGACTTTAGATTTGTCGAGTCTAACCCATACAGATGATACTTCATCGGGTCGGCCTTAAATAATTCTCATAGTATCTCAAAAATATTCTCCAATATGGTTGGGTCGGGTACCATAAACACTTTACCCACCAAAGAATATCTTAGTGAGCAACTTCATCACATACTATAGTAGGGTCATGCTTCATCATTCTTATAACTTATGGGCCCTTAGGCCTTTCTAACCACGTGGTTAGGTATTACCACAATACCCTTCGATCTTTCTCAGGTTACGGGTTAACAAAAAACCACCATCAACATAATTCATTTGTCCCATTTAAGATTGTTTTTTTTAAAAAATCAACCAATAAAATCATTCTATCATCGTCTTGTTGATTTATCTTCTAAAGTAATGATCTTTCGTTCTCTCAATTTTTTCTTTTGTTTTTTCATCTTAAAACTTTTTACTTCTGAGATTTTTTTTTTTTGATTTTTTTTGTTTCATATGTCTATCAATTAATATGATATTATTGATAGTAGATTTAATAAAAAACTAGACTACTAGTTGACTTTTTATGATTGGATAATAATCTTTAAGAATTTTGTTTATCTTATATTCTTATGTTTAATATCTATTGCTTTCATTTTGTTAGTATGCAACTAATGTTTTGGGGATTGAAAACTATAAGGTTTTGAAGTTTAAACTTTTAAATATGGATCATGTTTGCTTGGGGACTTGGAAGTCACTACAAGAATACAGGTTTTTAACATCGCTGAAGTTTGACACTAAAAGAGGACAAAGTTGACGCCAAAAGTTTTGGCATCGAAACATGGCGACGTATGAAATTTACGCTAAAGTATGGTCATGAAAAATTGTAGCATCGCTTTAAGCTTTATCGACCCTAAATATTAAACTCTACGTCGTCAGATATTGTCACTGAAACCAATATCCGACGACCCATGAAGTACTTCTAGCGTCGTCATATTGGCATCGCTAAAGATAATAACTATTGGTGTCTACTATATCCTATCGACGCTAAATACAAAGATTTAACATTGTCAAATTGGTGACGCTAAATCTATAGAATAATATTTTAAAAATAAAATATTATTAAAATATACATGTAATTACTAATAATTACATATATATTTTTATAAAATTTTATTTTGTTAAAAAATTTAAAATATATATATAATAAATATTTTATATTACATAATTTTTTTATTAAATTAATTAAAAAATCATGTAGGACAATCGGTCGGGGTCAGTGATGCGTTTTTCAGGCCTGAAGGAACTGTGAAGGTCGATCTTGCAGCACTGCTATGAGCAAGCGATCTCTCCACAAGCACCTGCAAGCTCTCCATTTGCAGATCGTGCTCATCATTCTCCTTCTCCACCCAATCCAGCTGGTCTTAAATCAGCTTCAACTGTTCCCTCAAGAGAGTGACCTCCTTTGAGGATCCAGACAATCCAAAAATAGACATTGTCGCCTTTCGACGAGTGTCAAGCCCAACATTATAAGAGGTGGTGTTCTGGAACATCTAACATGAAAGCTCCTCATCAGCCAAAAGCTGTAATCTCTGTGTTATGTTCTGTGTCTGGATATCCACCATGTGTTCCTATATTTTAAGATTCTATGTTAGTTAAAAAGTAATGGAAAATATTAAAATTTTACAATAATTTATGTAATTAAGCACTTACATAGTACTCTCGGGTGACATCGTTCACCCAACATTTATCTTGAGTGCAGTGGGTGAGCTAGAAAAAATCTGACATCATTAGGGGCTATACCACCTCTCTCGTGCTGCTTTGCTATAAACGAAAAAATTTAATTAGTAATTAAATATTATTAAAATACAGTTAAGTAAACGTATATCTACTTACCTCGGAGTGTTCCACGCGATGCGTAAAAAATGGCTTTGAGCCTCATACATGGTTAAACTGTAGATTCTGTCGGTTCACATTGTTCCACTCATAAATTTTCTACAAAAAAAGAAGAAGTTAATTCGCTATTTTATTTCAAAAAGGCTACAAAATTAAATATTATGGAAATTTAAAATTTATCGTGTATTCCTCTGACGCCCACATGCCGCATAGATTATCCCAATCCTCTACACTGATGTCATACAGTCGATGGAAAATAGCATCAGTCGCACCATACTCATTGAAGATAGGCTTGAGGTTCTTCGTGTGGTAATTCAAGTATGCTTTTCTTATGTAGTGGTCAACGTACTTGACTACGTTATGAGCGGTCAAGTCAATATCGAACCACTTCTGCATAAAAAAACACAATAGTTAAAGGCTTTATTTTAAAAATAAAAATAAAAAGTAAAATTGATGCTTTAAATGATACTTACTGACAATACTGCGAACAAGCCATGGTGCGTCCACTCCGGTATCATCCTCTAGCATGTGTACTACTAGGGAGCGTCACCCCGCGCAATAATCCATATTGCGTTGTTGAGCTTTGGATTTTGGAGGCCCAATTGTCTCTCTCTATCGTCAGATATGTGAATTGATATCAGTCTGTGGGCCTTCACGTGATGCACCAACTCCAAACCCCTTGTATTAACCCAAGATCGTCTTATTCTGGGGTCGAGTCAGCAGCCTGAGCATGTGGCACAGAGGTGGAACATGCCACACTTCCGGTGGATGGAGTGGGTCTCTTGCTTTATCCGGGGGCCATATGAAAAAAAAACTGTCAGTTACGTTCAATCTGGAAAAAAAAAAAAAAAGAAACCAAACTGTCATTAAAACACTAACAATGCCTCATATAAAGCACCAAAATTGGTTATTTGCCTTATTAAGACAAACAACCAAACATTGGCACACCAAGTATGAGGGTTTTATGGGCAATTCAAAATTCACCATTCAACCTAAATTTTTTTAATAAAATAATTAAAAACAAACCACAAAAAATAAAGAAAAACTTACTTGTGATATTTTGGTTGGAGAGTGCCTGATATTTTTTTATGTGTGTTTCGTTTGAGAGACTGGATAAGAAGACTATTCTGGTGTTATAATAAAGAACCTTTAGCATTGCCAAGTTGCGCTAAATATTTACTTTTCATATTTCGCGTCACCAATAAGTACCGACGCTAAAATTCAGTGTCGATTAACTAATATGTGAAGCTTAATATTATTTATTTTGTGTCGTACTCTTGTTTAGCGATGCTAAATGTTAAAATTAAAAACTTTAATTTTTAATTTTTCCCTCCATACATTTTATGTCGCCATTTGGCGACTCTAAAACTTTACGATTGATATTTAGCATCGTATTTCTATAGCAATGCTAAATAATATATTTTTATTTTATTTTATTTTAAAAAAATATGACATATTATAAAATTTTAAATTTTTTATTAAACTTTAATAAAATATATAAAATGTACAAATTTATTAATCACTATTAAGTGTCTGCTCAGTTTCATCATCTAACGTAAACTCGTATTCGACTCCATCTTCTTCTCAGTCGTCATCTTCTTCTTGGTTGTCATCCAAGTTTTTGATGACCTCAACAGCATCAATGTCATCTTGGGTAAGCTGAATAGTGACAATATCATTATGTATAATATTTGGCAACTGAAATATTTTCTTGGTATCATCGTGCTCAGAATCCTCTTCGAAGTGATTATCGGTGGCATATTGTTTCTCTTGAACGTCCCAAATACTCATTTGGTTTAATTTTTCCATGTATTTCCATTCATTCCCAAATTTTAGGTCATCCAGATACATGACATGACGTGCTTGATGATAGAAAATGTATGGATTATCTTTGTACCAAACACGTTGAATGTTGATCGACGTTAGATGGTGATGGAACTGAATTCTCCTCTTTCTAGGATCAGTGTCAAACCACTTGCTTGCGAACAAGATAATCCAATGATTAGGCCTTTAAATCAATTCAATAACTCTTTACAGGACAACGTAAAAGTCAATAGTACTGTCACCATGGACTCTTGGAACTGCAATCCCAAAGTTTTGTGTTGAGCGCGAAATATCTCTTTACCCTGAGATAAAGCGCACATCATTAACGATACAACAAGAAACTCATACGCTTGTCTTATATTTATATAAGCTAGTGACATTATAACACTGGAGGGGTCGACATCTCCATTTCAATCTGATTGTTTATCTGAAATGCATATGAAATCATTGATTAGGGAGATGAAGATGTATTATACACTGTAAAAGTTTGGTATGGGAAAAAACTTACAGTTGCCTTAAACCACTTAGGGAATATCATTCGTTGTCTCTCACTGATATTTTATTTGTTACTACTGCTGCCAAGAACGGTCTCACGATGTCTATATTAAAAAATAATATAATTATTCAAAACTTCTTGTAAATTATCCAAATTATTGAATTGAGTTTAGACACGTACTGTAGATACAACTTCACCTCATCGTAATTATTCACAACAAACCATTGAGCACGTTGTAGTTCCTCGATTATAAGTATTTTAACCATCATCTTCCTTAGGGGTCTTCAGTTTTGATAGAAAACAGAGACATCGTGTGATTCATATACTCTCTCATTGTAATTTCTAATATGACGATTATAGGCTGTTTCAATATTCTCCAAGTATATTGAACAGAATGTTAGGGCTTCATTTACTAAATATGCCTCAGCAATTGACCTTTTTGGTAGTGTCTTGCTTCGTATATATTACTTGTATCACCCCAATGCCCTGAAATATTTATCAACAAAACTAATATGATAAGTATGTGTATGTATGATATGAATTAATATTTATACACAAAAGCTTACTTTTCTATAGGGTACATCCAACTGAAATGGACAAAACCTTCTTTCCATACTTTTACGGGTAAATGCACTGGCAGATGAACCATTACATCAAAAAATATATGTAGAAGTATTTGTTCCAACTGACATAAAATGAGGATGATTGCTTGTTCAATCTCATCAATCACCAATATGGTTAAAGTCCTCCGACATAATTGATTGAAGAAACCACACAAGTTCATAACTATGTCGAATACTTATGGTGGAAGGAACAGACGAATGCCCACGAGAAGAAGAATTTCCATAAGTACGTGACAACCATGACTCTTCAACCCAGTTATTGTGTCATCTCTAACACATCTTCCTATATTTTATGCATATCCATAAGGAAATTTTGCTATTTTCAACCACATACAGAATGACTTCCTTTCATTCGAAGTTAGGACGTAACAAGCAGGTGGTTTGACATAGCCTCTAAGAATGGATTACAAGTGTAGATATTTGCGAATTTTCATATCTTGCATGTCCAAACATGAATTTTCAATGTCTTATATCTTCCCCGGAATGTTCAACAAGGTGACAACCAAATTTTCGTAATTTTTTCTCAATGTATATCACATCCAAATTATATCGCAGACTTTGACTCCTCCAGTACTCTAGCTCGAAGAAAATACTTCTTCCCGTCCAATTCAACTCCTCCAGTACTCTAGATGGTTATTACACGTCACCAAGCCTGTAGTTCACTCATATCCACCAACTTAAAAATTGTTCATCCAATGATTATTAATTACCTGAATAAGCAATTTAGGTGTGTGATAAGTCATTTTGAAAGGTTATAGGGTCATTATGTATAGGGTTGTGTTTATGTATTAGGCCATAAATACAATTGTTGATGGTGGTTTTTCACCCTCAATAAGTCAGAATCCCGAAGAAGGGCAAAGAAGGGGTTTCCACTTACAAAGATGGGGTTTGCAGTTAATAAATAGTCCAAGGTCCTCGTGAGGACGATAGATCATACAGAATTGCCCAAGCCCGAGGCACAGAGGCATGCCCGACCTGATGAGAATGATCAGATTCGACAACACATGAACTTTTGAGCAGTATCAGACTGAGAGCAGACCCAACGTCAGACCCTTGGTTTCAGACTCTTGAAGCAGACTTGGTTTCAGACTTGTAGAGCTGCCTTGACATCGGACTCGGCATTCAGAGCCTCATGTCAGCCTCTGAAATTAGAATCGACTCAGTAGATCAAACTCAGTTAAGGAAATGACAGGAAGTCAGACCAAGCACCGTGAGTCTCGGCACACCGACCTGAGGACCAAAGAAGTGACTTAGCACCATTCACCTAGGCATACCAACCAAGGACTGAGGTCGGGATAGCAGTACAATACGCTCATGTATGGATGACATAAGCTCTACGAGGAAGTTTAGACCATCAAAGGGCCGAGGCGATGGGAGCAGTTCAGAGGTTTATCCACTGACACACGGAACAACGTGGGAGTGGTTGAAACGCAGGCTGGCACATGGGCTGAAGCGTGTAGCAGACAGTAAAAAGGCTGGAATTGGGTCAGAGCTACCTTTTTCAGTGATTAGGGAAAAGATCATGGGCGGTGCAATGACAGAGCAGAGCCGCCATAGGCCGCCTTATGCCAGCATAATGACTAAAAATGAGAGCATTCTGATTGGTCGAATGGTGGGTAGTTGGGGAGAGTTGCTACTACAATGATGACGGTGACATGAGCTAACGTCATTGATTGGTATAATAGTGGATCTTGACGCACTATATAAAAGGGGTTAAAAACTCAATTTAGAGGGTCTTTCGGTGGGTGAATTCATTAGCTATCACTTTTATGTATTTCACCATTTGTAAAAGAAAGCTCTAAAAAGCTTAGTGTGAAAGAGAGGTAAAGCAGGTCGGTCTAACCCGAGCTAGTAATAAAAAGTTCATTTATTTGCATCTGTGGACGTAGGTTGGAGCCACTGTCCACCGAACTACGTTAAATCCTTTGTGTTATGTGATTTCATGTTTTCCTGTTAAATTTGCTTTGGTTCCCAACTAACCAAACAAATTCAGTGCTGGAGTGAGGTTTGTTCGAGGAGTGGTTTTCCCGAATTACCCCTGGAACAAAAAAACAGTCATCAACAACAATATTATTCATTCGGTTTGCATCGATTCTCCTCATTCTATATCTTTTTTTTCTTTATTTTAAAGGTAGGAGTGTAGACAAGACTAAATATATTCTTAATCCTTACCTCCCTTACTTACAAGGGTCAAACTTGGGTGACAACTTTTTTTATTAAGATGTTTAAAAATCAACTCGATTATACCCCGAAGAGCATTCTCATTCTATATCTTATAAACCACCAGTGGTGATATAATCGTGAAAATTTTGATTGGGTCAAGTTTTTTTCTTTATTTTTCCCAGATACTTGATCTCAAGTCAGTACTAAATAGTAGAACACCTTATCACCTGTTCTTTCAAAAACAATAGTTAGTGTCTTTATAGGCCGCTCAACACTGACATTTGTTTTGGGCTGAACCTGAGTTGTACAATAAGCCTGATTTTTTGAAAGAAAATATATAATTCTCGAACTAACCTATCCTTGAACTTCATTGGTTTGGGTTAACTGTTTGAACTCACACTTTATAAGCCTCAGGCCCTTATGTGTAAATTACAAATCCAACAATCATCATGCAAGTATCCAAAAGGGATAATCATAATTTTGAAAATCGAATCGGACCGGTTGGTCGAATCAATTGAATTGAAAATCGATTGTGAGTTCAGTCCGACTAAGTAATAAAAAATAACCATTAAAAAAAATATCAAAATTGACGAATTGGACTGGATCGGTTCATTTTTTTAAACTAAAAACTAAAATTTAATTTTTTTTTATAATTTTTAATTAAATAAAATTATTTATGACGTTAGTCGATTATTTCGGAATGGTTTAACCAGTCGAACCATTGACTCATTGAATTTTTTAAATTACTGATTTGATCACTAGTCCAGTTTTGATAACACTGGGGATAATCCATTTATTTATTTACTTTTACATTCTCTCTCAACATTTTGTATTTAAAACTTATTTTTT
The DNA here is from genome assembly GCA_019454045.1 of Zanthoxylum bungeanum. Classification (NCBI taxonomy): domain Eukaryota; kingdom Viridiplantae; phylum Streptophyta; class Magnoliopsida; order Sapindales; family Rutaceae; genus Zanthoxylum; species Zanthoxylum bungeanum. Next base: position 38,873 of record SKCR01033344.1, on the reverse strand, counting down.
AAGACTTTTGGTGAATGGAAACCAGACCCCTCCCCAGCCCAGGTGAACGGATTTGAACATAGACCTCTTGTATTCAGGGGCGAAGTCTATTAGGCTTCAGTGGATCAACCGAACTTCCTCAATTTTTTTTTCTCCAATAATTAATACTAAGAAAATAATAGAGATACCATCATGGGGTCAGCCAACCCCTTCAATTTTTTTTTTCAACAATTAATATTAAATAAATAATAGAAATAGCATCCTAAATTTATTTTGACAAACAATTATCATCTCTGATCTCTCTCCCATATAACATCGTGGCTTCGCCCTGCTTTTATATTTACAAAATGTTTTTAAGCAACACCCAAAAACTTTATGAGTTTCTTGATTCCACAGTTGATAGAAAGTTAAGATATTTTCGAACTTTGATCAATAGGTAATTATGTAATTGACATTATTTTTCTTTAGCAGATAACGATTATTGTTCATCATGAATTCAAAACCGTTTTAAGTATTGTAATTACATATTCAATTTTGTTACCCAGCTAAGCTTAACGCTATAAAACGGAGACACGACTGTTGCACAAACTTACTTACACACTTACACATTATACTTTCTGTGTCGCCCCTGACCTGACCTAACAAAGACTCTTTTTATTTCCATGTGTTTCTGCCAGTTTTAAGCAATTTAATTATTCTGCATCCAAATTTAATTGAAGGATGTTGAATTAATCACAAGAACTTGCACTAAATGCTTTTATTGCATCGTTACATAGCACATTATACTTTTTTTTCCTTCTCATTGCTTGCAGGGCAGAATTCCAAGATAAAATTAGAAAAACAAAAGTTGGGTTATTATTAATTAATTTCAATGAGAAAACAACCCATAAACCAAAGTGACAAGCAAATTAAACGCTCATGCTTCATCATTAGTGTTAAAAGGAACTGCTTTCTTTTTTCATCATTTTGTTATTTAATTATTCTCAGCATTATTCAGACACTCAACATCGTTAGATGCTACTGTTTCAGAATAGACAGATAATGATATTAATGTACTAAACATATAATGTCGATGAAGATTAATGTACTATAATGTTTCCATTCAAATTGATAAAATTTATTAACAAAAGCAAATTTAGATGTCCAACTCTTGGATTTTCATATCTTTTGAGAGCAATTTGACAAAAACCCAGCACCAAATGCAGACAAGATAATTTAATTCATGTAGCACCATTGACATGGGAATTCCCCCCAACCCCACAGCAGTCCCATCAGCACAAAACCTTCACAAAGTGGCATGGCATCCAACCACAATTAATCAATTATCAAATATCCTTTTTTAATATCATCACCATTATTTCATTCTGCAGGCAGGCAAGATCATATGAACGAATAAATAGCCAAAACAATTTTCATGAGAAATTTGAGATAGTGATAAAAGTCTCATGACCATTTTGCCAAGTTTCATTAGTTCTGATATTCTTCTCAAATTTGGAGGCTATTTATACTACAAAGTTCTTAAAAAGTTATGTACATAACGATCGCATACAAAAGACCAACTTGAACTAACTAACAAAGGTCACTCACAAAGTTGGGTATCAATTTTGAATTTATAACCATATGATCATACATTATCCATCTGGATCGGCTTTGTCTCCCCAGATATTTCTCCTTTAAAATTATAAAAATTAAAAACAAAACTAATTATATATATATATACAATTTAGTTTTTTTTTTTTTTTTTTTTTCAAAAATTCATTTTTCTAAAATATTGCCTCTCCAATCCAACCGAACCTCTCCTGGGACAGCGTAATACTGACTAGGCTTCCGAAATGATACAATGTGACTATTGACCATAAATGCGGTCACACGCTCGGAAACTCTAATATCATCCATCTTCAATTCCCGTAATCGGTAGACGTATTCCGGTACATGTAGTAGGTCCCACACGACGCCAACCCCACCGGGCTTCAAAACCCTAACCATCTCTCCCAACACCCTCATCCTCTCTGCCGCGGCTTCCACTGTCCGGGGGCCGTACTTCTTTCCTACCGTGTGGAAGAAGACAGCGGATACCACCACATCAAAGTAATTATCCCCAAAGGGTAAACTCCTAACATCACCTTCCCTGCACGTGACATACTCTTGTACACCTATTTGCAAAAAAATCCATTCCCTTGTTAGTATTTTTCATATAATTCTAAGTGATGAAGAAAATATCAATTATCTATGTTACCACATCATAAATTTAAGAAAAAAAAATTCCTATTTTTGCTATGCTTGAAGATGAATCCCAAGATATCTAAGTAATAAAGTAGAAAATCACAAAGCTTCAAATGCAAAAATAATTCTGAAAAATACCCATCACAAATTGATAGCCAAATCTTCCAGTTTTGATACCTCAATCTCTTCCATGATGGCAGATTTATCATTTATACCATTTGAAATTACAAATAAAAAGGGGGGGAAATACAGCATAAGTTCATAATTTGAGTCCATAAATTAGAAGAAATAATCAAATAAGAACTAGGAAGCAAATTAAACATGAAATAAATTAATCCTCCTATAGCAAATTTTTAAATAAAAATACCTTATATTAAAGTTGTTTCATTTATTTTTGTATTATGATGATTGCTAAATCAAAAGAATTTAGTTAAAGTACCTTCCATATTAGCGGTTCGGAGAGTGGAAAGGGAGGTCCGTTTGGAGAGGTCCAACCCGACGACCCGACCCGAACTACCAGTCTTCTTAAGCTCGGTGGCCACGGCATTAAGCAAAATCCCCCGACCACAACCGATATCGAGCGCGGTCTTAACAGTTGACCAGTCGCTGACCGACCCGACCATTCGCTGGGCCATGTCGTAGTGCAGCGGAACGGCGGAGTAAAAAAAATTCCCGGCGGCGAAGAACAAGCACACCGACGACAAAGCCAAAACGGCGCCGCTGAAGCCGGCGGCGAAGCGGGCTGCTTCGAGTGCGAGATAGGAATGGAAGAAGAAACAGACCGGCTGGAAGTAGACGAGGAAAAGAATCGAGGAGATTGAAAAGAGAACTGCGTGGCACAAGAGAAATACCAGAGTCTGCCATTGCTCCATTCCGTATATTGCGTAGATCTGTCTCCACTCTCTGCTCGCCGTTGTCGCTGCTGTTGTTTTGCTTCCCATTACCGAATCAGTTTAATTTAACCTCCAAGATCACGAAAAAAACCCAATAAAATTATCTGAAATAAATTTGAATAAGATGATGTATAAAGTTTTTGAAATGATCAGATCCAAACAGAATGTTTGGGGCTTTTCACAGCACAGATGAGCAGGAATCAGAAATGGGGAGTAGTAGTAAATTAATAATAAATAAATATGCAGATGTCAGAAGTCTGTTACGGAAGAAGAGGAAGAGGAAGACGACGGTGCTGCTGCTCTCTCATCAGCTATAATTAATAATTATTTCACGCGTTTTTACTCCTCGTCGTTTTGTGTGTGTGTAATTTTTGATTTTTATAGAGCTACAAAGAAAAATATTACGAGGCAAGCGAGTTTACACTCGGGGAGTGAGTGAGGGAGGCTTTTGTTCCTGGGTATGTATGCCTGTAATTGTAAATGAATTTCGTGAATAGTTTCACTCTTTTTTATTTGAGTGGTGATACACACACTAACAATCTCACAAATAAATTTACAAACCCCTCATTGTAGCTACAGTGATCTACAGTGAATCACTGTAGCTACAGTGAGAGGGTTTGTAAATTGTTTGTGAGATTATTAGTGAGTGTATCATTTTACTTTTTATTTAATTAGAAATCGATTCATTTAATAATTAAATTATCGAATTCAAGAATAATCACTTAATTATTAAATGAAATCTATTTATAAAAGTTCAACTAGATTCTTTTTTTGCTAGCAAATACTATTTTTTTTTGGTACAGAAGGGTTTGTCAAAACAGCCCAAAACAACTATATTCAGATTATATTGACAAACTCATATATATATATTTGAATTTATGAGGAAAAATTTAAATTTTGATTAAGTAAATAAAAATAAAAATTGAATTTTTTAAATTAAACAAGTCCGAGTCAAGTTGTATTTAATAATTGAATTCGAGTTGAGCTGAAATATAATATTTTATTAACAAACCGAGTTCAAACAATAAATATAAAACTCGATTACAACTCAAGTTAGCTAGCCGAGCCAAACACCATTCAACTCGACTGGACTTGATTATAGCCTTATTTGTGCGTACGTACTACGTATGATAAATAAATTTGTCATCAACGGATGTAGCTTGATGGTAAATGGCTTATGACTTGGTTGTCAGGTGGGTTAGAGTATAGAATGTACATTTCTTATAAGAATCTGAGACAGTTGTGGAATTTACTTGTTTCATTTAAATTTAGATCGAATGATTTACGGTAAGATTTCTAAAAAATTTAAAAAATATATATATATATATATATATATATAATCTGGTGAAAGACTTGCTAACTGTTTAGTGTGTCGCTTTTGCTTTTTCAAGGACGGAAAGTTGTTGCAAGTTGAGATTTAAAATCTTTTTTTTTTTCCGGATAGTTTTTGGTAAAACATTTTTAGTTGAATTCGTTCCATTATTTTTTTTAAAGAAAATTTATTGACCTTCTTTGTTTTTTTATTTATACCCTAAAATATATTCGGACATTTTTTTTTACTTCAAATACTTTGTTTACCCATTCAAATGCTGGGAAAAAAAATCCTCACCAACTCCTTTCATTTAGCTTGTTTATTTATTTCGCAAACCTAGAAAATCATTTGTTGAAAGTTGATTTTCGTTTTAGGGATAAATCGGTAAATTTATTTCTCGAACAATCTTTCATCAACTGTGAATTTGTTTGGTTTGGGGACCAAATGCAAACTTAGCAAAAGAAGAGAAAACACAGACAAAACAAAAAGTTTAACGTGGTTCGGCGGAATGGATCCAACTTGCGTCCATAGACACAAAGAAAATGAAGCTTTTATTACGTGATCGGGTTGGACTGACCTCTCTATACAAGTGCTCGGCTTTGACCGACCTTCACTCGTTCAATATTACACGATATTTCGTTCTCTTTCTTACAAATAAATGCTGGAGTAAAATTTGCCAACCCTCTTCAAGAAACCCCCCAAACCCTTTATATACTATGGCAAATTACACTATTACAATGTCTATGTGACGTCAGCCACGTGAATCTGCTATCAATGCCAAGACTCTCTACCCCACCTGCTCTGCGAACAGTAACCCTATAGTCTGACACACTTGCCTTCTGACGCCTATATCTCATTAAACCATGCTACTCTTGGCCACTGCCACATGTTACCTAGTGTCAGAAGATTAACTAGCAATCTGCTTCCATCACATCAGACCTTTTAGATAGTGTGGGTCCCTATGCCAGATTACAACCAGCCAACCATGATCATGTGATTAAAAGCCAAAACCCCGACCAGCTCTATCGGGTCAGAATTCAAGAGTGACAGTTGCCGAGCAATCAACTATCTGAGCTGACTCGAACATCTTCGCTCCTCGGACCGGGTAAAATATATGAACCGACCTGACCCTATTACCAGACGGGAAGCCCCTTCCATCCAAACCTCGGCCCTCAACACCTCTGAAACGGAAATCTCTTATATACCCTTCTTACTTTTCTGGGATCTTGTGTTGGGATTCTCTAAGGTCCCGGGGATTGATTATCATAAAAAAAAAACAACAACATGCGATACAGCAAGGAAGTTGCGGAATACTTACAGTGATCGGTTGAGCGATGCGACGAACACAAAAACTTCAAGTCCTCGTCCAAGTGCATTCGGCAGTTCACTGTTTTTGGGCTCTCCAATTTTCGGCCATGGATCTCCATCAAGCTCCAAGCTTTGGTTGATGATTTCATGCTCACGTGTGCGGTTCCCTATCACCTTCGCAAGACCCCGGAAGTGTGCTAGCATTTAGGAATTTTTGCCACAAAAATTCCTTGTTTCTCCTCTTCATTTTCGGCGAAACCAGAAAGTTTTTGAGGAAGAAAATGGCCACCATGGCCGAGAGTTTTGGGGAGAAAGAGAGAGAGAGAAGTGTGTTTGGTTGTTCCAAAATTGGTTAATGATTTTCAAAAAATCAAAATACATAAATTGCTTTTCAAAAGTCAATCCATAAATGCCTTCAACCACCACATCAACTATTCACATCACTCAATCAATCAAGTGACAAGTTGTCACATCACTCAAAGTGACTAATGATTTGATGATTGATGTGACTAATGATTTGACGCTTGATGTGACTTGCGGGCCGCACTTGAATTCGAAATACGAGTGCGCTCGCAAACACTCCCGGGCTCGGGTTTGCTAATTCCAAATTAACGAATTTTCCCTTGCGACGTAATTAAATAATTATGCCTAGCAAAAATTACTATTCACGTCGCTAACGAATTAATTCTAAATTAACTCGTTCGCCCGAATTAAAATCCAATTTCAATTCCGCGTCGAAATCCAATTTCGTATAATATATCGAATATATTATTTTATCGATTAATTCCAAATTAATCGTTCTCTCTCTTTTAAATGATATTTTATCCCAGATAAAATATCTCCGCAATTAATCCCAGATTAATTTTCTCTCTCATCTAATTAATCTCAGATTAATAAAGTGCGAGTCATACGTCATCGGTGAATCTTCGGGAAGCGACCCATGAGATCCCCGAATATGTTGGCAGTAAATCCGGTCGTCGGACTATCCGAACACGTAAGTACCTAGTATTACGTTTATACCGATTTACAAGACAATGTTGGCTTCTAGCAAAGCGCCATGCCTACCCAATTCTTCAGAAATATCCTTACAGGAATATGTGATCTATATCAGGCGTAGTATACGTAGTATTGCGTATTTCGATCCAGTATCGGATGTCACGTGCTAGGCCTAGGGCTGGAATTGTGTCTGCCCCGTACGAAGCACATATCGGATCTCTGGTAACTAGTCTCTATAATCGGATAAACATGACTTAGTCATTTTATCCCGATGACTGCAGTACATAAGAGAACCAGTTCCGTATCCTACGTGACCATCATCTCCACTATGACTGGAGTGATACTTCCGTCTTGACATCACACCCAACACACTACGATTCTCAATATACCCAGCAGAGGCGTACACAGAACCTGTTAAAGCCCTGGACGACCTAAAACCAAAGTATATTGATTGTCGCAAGTATTAGCGGTGCAAGTCTCAGGTTAAGACCAAATACATCTACCCTGATTTCGGACTTCCATAGACACATAATCATAATACCAATGGAATTCAGAGGGGTCTATCCAGAGCGAAGCTGTTTTCCGTACCATCGGTAAAACACAACCTCCTACTAAACTTGCATGAGTATCCAATACCCAAATATATGAGAACTATGCCGTTATGCCCTCACAACGCGCACAAGTGTAATACTAGTCTTTTACGCATTATCGATGTCCAATCTCGATAATACTCTGACTAGGGATATTTAATGATTAAACCTTTGTGGATTGATACTGTCTCATATCATCTCAATTCAGGAACTAATCATATGGACCTTTCATCATTTATACATCTTGGTGATCTAATCACAAATGATAAAAGAGCAATTTCATTTGTCACATAGTTAATTTGTACAACAACACCATGATCTGTACAAATACTGACGCTATGGGTCATAATTGTCCAACAATCTCCCACTTGGCCTATAGCCAGTCACTCGAGTGTCCTACACCCGAACTATGTACGGTTCACTCAAATTACTGAGAAAAGATTTTCGTCAGTGGATTTGCATGACTATCATCTGATGTGATTTATTCGATCATCACATCGCCACGATGTATGATCCGAACAAATCAGATGAATAGTCGAAGTATATTTCTGGATCGTTGATGAGACCATTAATTCTTTAGCCTACGCTGTAGCCTATCTCAGCTGCTAACAGAACTATTCCTAATCTAATTAGGATTATTCGACCCAAATGGCTTCTATTGCTGCCTCAGCTGCAACAATAACCCGCATTTGTTGTTTATTCGGTAACATTATCTTGCTTGGAAGATTTCCAGCTTACTGTTCCGTTATTCAAACTGTATAGTACCATTTTGCGACTTATAGTCGTTATCGGTTAGGAAACTTGCAGCAGTGAACCCAGTCACTTCAAGTTCTCCTTCTCCATAGTATAAGACAGCATCCTTAGTTCTCTAAGATACTAAGCGATGTTCTTAACATCAATCTAGTGACTATCACTTGGATTGGCCCGATTGTGACTCCATATGCTCAAAGCGTATGAGACACCGGGTCGCGTACATTTTTCAATGTACGAGTTCTCAGAGAGTTTCAACAACTTTAAATCTATCCCAGTAGATCTTTATTCTTAGAATAAAAGTTGTTTCTCCCAAGAATTCTACGGAGAATTTTCATGGAAGCCAAGCTTTCACCGATAGTCTTATGGGAATATCATTTCCAATAAATGATATGTCATTATTATTTTATAGGACAGTCACTGTTAGTGCGCTCCCACTACCCTCTTTATATACACAAGAATCATTTTCGTTTTGAATTAAATCATAAACCATTATGATTACATCAAAGCGATAATTCTAAGAACTCAATGCTTGCTTCAATCCATCCATAGATCGAATAACCTGCAAACCTAGTTTGCTTGTTATGGTACGACAAAACCGTCAGGATGTTGTAAACATCCTCCAAAAGGTTTCCGTTAAGGAAAGCGGTTTTGGCATTCAGCTGACATATTTCATAAATGAAACATGCAGCATTAGCAAGCATTACCCAAATGGATTTACCATGGCAACGTATAAAAGGTTTCGTCGTAATCGACACAATGTTGATAACAATACCTTTCCGCTAAAAGCCTAGCCTTATACGTTGGTTTGTTGCCATCTATGTATGTCTTCCTTGAAGACTTATAAGTACCAATAGGCACCATGCCTAGCGGTACAACAACTAGTGTCTAAACTTAGTTGGTATACATGGAATCCATTTTGGACTTCATGACACTTTGCTATAATAGGGTACGTAGTCAGTTCGTGTCCTCAATAAGATTGACATCTTTACGGGGTGAGATTAGAAACCCATACCCCAGGTTTTTTCTGACTCTCTCCGATCTACACGGTTCTTGTGTATTCGAAGATTACTGGTATAGTTTCATCCTTGATGAACTATTTGTGTTCCATTAAGGAATCGGTGCCTGGAATAGTATTACTCCGATTTTCATCGAGTTTTACTTTCCTCCCACTTACCACTGCATATAGGTATTCCTCTTAGGAAAACTGCATGGTGAGCAACAATTAAATTATTCTTTAGTGAGTTGTATAAGTACTATACTTTGGTTTCCCTATGATAACCTACAATTAGACACTTATCCGATTTGGGTTCTAGTTTGGTATATCCAAACATATGCCTAGTGTAGGCACTGCATTTTTACACATAGAACCGATGAGGAGTCTTATTTGGAGACAACTACCTTTTAAGTCACGGAGGTCACGGGAAACGGACATCGGAAGGGGAAATTCAGAATAAACAAGGTTCACTGTTTTCGTTCGTGCTGCGTTCGTTTTTACGTTCGAACGTCAAAAAGATTGCGGGCGTTCGTGTCGCGTTCGAGGAAGCGTTCGAACGGTGTCGGTAATTCTGGTTTTGCTGCTAGCCTCACATTCAGGCCATTTAGCTCCCCAAAGCCCATAAAACACATCCCAAATTAAATAAATAAATATTAAATTAAATATTAAACATTAAAATAAAACATTTAAACCATTTACCAATTAAAATAAACAATTACCGACTTAAACTAAAATCATGCCTAATTAAACAAATCACATACTAAATCAAAATAAAACATACCAAATTAAAAATCAATCATAACCAATTAAAGCCAATCATATATTTGACTTCCTAATCTAATAAGATAATTACCAATATAAAATATTTGTATTTCTAAACCAACACAAATTAAATATTCAACCTTCCCTATCTAGCCAAGATTTGTCCCCCCTCAATCTTTGACTTCCCTTAACCAACCAAATCAAATCCCTCTTCAATTAGCCAAATCTCTTTCCTTGTCAAGCCCAACCCTTTGCCTATAAAAAGAACCCTTCACCAACCTCTCAACCCTAGCTAGCTCATACAAAGAAAACAACCCCAAACCTAGCCATCTCTCCTTCACACAACCTAATTCACACCCAAACTCTCTCGAAATCTCTCTAGACTCTCTCTACACACCCAAGACTAAACACAAAAGAAAAACACTACACACATACACAAAAGAGAACAAAGATACCACCACAAGCCACCACCCTCCATAGTTGAATCCAAAGCACCAACAGCCACCATAGCCGAATCCATAACACACAAAACTCACCCTTAGCCGAATCCTAAGACACGCCTAAACAACCTCCTAAATTACCTTAAAAACAGCGGCCCCAAATCCTTAAAAACAGTAACATAAAACTGCATAGATAACTTAAAAATAATCACATATAATTGCACTAAAAACCCACACAAACTTGGAATAGTTCTTTGAAAACGTTAAAACAGGTGGCCCGTGCAGTGAGCAGCAAGACCGAGGCCGAATAGGAGCAGAACGGAGTTCGAACCGCAAGCAAAACAGTAAAGACAACGAACGAGAACAGTGAACCAGTGAACCGGAGAGTTGTGCGGAGCATCCACCCTTCCGACGATCGTGTACCGTACATCCGAGAGGTGATTTAAAAGGTTAGACCTGAGGGTACCTTTCCATTAGTTTATATTCATTTTTTATTGAATTCTATTCGCATGAGAGTCGTTTATGAATGTGTGTTGTGGTCTTTGGGTAGATAAATATGCATGAATTATGAGATGTAATATGTTGTGGGTATTGGATGAATGAGAGATGTGTTAACTCTAGCGGTATATCGAATGGAAACCCGGACATAAATTTCATAGCCGATTCCGAATGGACGGTAATATGATTTGTACTCGGGCCACAACTCCACGTACCGCTTGAGTAAACGGCACCATCTCTCTTCCGTTGTGTTGTTTTTGGTTATTTAGTTTTCTTTACTTGAATTCAATATGTTGCTTATTTATGCATGATTCAATCAAGCGCATGGGCTTAGTGAGTTAGTCCAAAGGTCCTCCATTTGGGAGACAAAGAGCCGAAAAGGCCACCTTTGTGACACTACTTCGCCGCGCCGGTTGATGTGTGTTCGGTTGGATGCGAGATACGTTCAATCGGGCATACTTAGTTTGATATTATTGAGTTTATCTTTTATGCATGGATCAATCAAGCGCATGGGCTTAGTAAGTGGAATGAAAGATCCCTTATGGGGAGGGGTTAAAACCCGTTACCCGATGCTTTGCCGCGCCGGTTGATGTGTGTTCAGAATGGATGTAAGATGTGTTCAATCGGACACACTTGGTTGATAGGATTGGTTCTATTTTGTATGTGTAATGTGACACGCATGGGCTTAGTACGTTGGTCTAAAGGTCCTCTCTTGAGAGATCAAGAGCCCCAAAAGGCCACCTTTACGGCAGTGCTTCGCCGCGCCCCTTTATTTTGTGTTTATGTATTGCATCCCATTTCATGCATCAGGTCGTGTCCGTTCGAACGCGTTCACGAACGCAACTCGAACGTGCATACATTTTGCCTATCATGCATCAGGTCTCATTTCCGTTCGAACGCGTTAACAAACGCCATACGAACGTGAGCATTCTGTTTCATTTCTGTTCGAACGCGCTATCAAACGCCATACGAACGTGAGCATTCTGTTTCATTACGTTCGAACGCGTTTACGAACGCTACTCGAACGTGAGCATTCTGTTTCATCTTCGTTCGAACGCGTTTACGAACGCTACACGAACGCGCACACACTGAACTGAGTCTGTCTTATCATATTCATGTATAATTGCCTCTTGGTTGATCTTTCTTGCGATATATAGCCAACTGTATTATTTGTATTCAAGCATGATTAGGCTGCTAGCATGTTATTGGTTAATAGGTTCATGAGATAATACTCAAGCATGATTATGTTGTTCTTAGTTTTCCATATCATAGGATTGAAATATGTTCATGAGATTGGCATGTGATGTTGCATGTTGTGATGAACTTGTTGATGTATGCATATGAACTTAGAAGCATGATATCTTTGGAAATAAATGTTATTTAAGCCTGGTTAAATTATTACATAAATCCTTTTATTACAAGTGACATAAGTAAGGGACCATTCCGAACCCAACGATTTGAGGTCTTCCCTTGCGAGGGGTGAGTGCGGCCTTAAATCTCATTTTCCCGGTTCACACTAGGTGTCGACTCTATTACTCTCCGGTTTAGTCCCCCGTGGCTACTCCGTACTCCCAACTAGGCCGTGAGCCTAGGAACAGCATGCGTCGCCCCAGATTTCCTGTGTTCCCACAGTCTGGCGACTCCACTGGGGATAGAGAATTGGCCCCGAAATATTGACTTGTGATGTTTGGATTTGTGTTTTAATTGACCGTGTCTATAGTGGATAAAGTAAGGGTTTAATCAAAGGCATTTTTGGGCTAGGTAATGGTTTGGTGTCTTCCTTCATTCACTACCTTTCTAGAAGGAAAAGCTGTGAAGGCACCTAGATAGCCATCTACTTGTAGCCTATTGTGATGGACTAATTTGGAGGACTCGTTGTTTATTCCTGACAACAAGCGATAAGAGCCTAAGAGGCTTGGGTATTTAAGTGAGCCTCGCTCCACCTTCCCTCTGGGGGATCTACAACGGGAAATCCATTTGACAGTCCGTCACACACCATAGCTCATTGGCACGTACCTTAGTGCATAAAAAAGGGTGCGCTCACTTGGTTGCTCGAACCCTTGAGTGGGGAGACCTAGTTGTGGGCCATCCTTCGCCGGTGAGAGCCTTTGTCTATACTCTTACTAACCCACCTATAGACCGGGTTGGCTAAAGTAACAATTATTTCCTTGAATATGTGCTTGTGGACCATCCTCATTTGGATGCAGTTGGACTATTGTCAGAAATGCGGGCTTGCTGGGCCATTTAAACTGGGGCAAGTTCGCACCTTATGACTATTAGGCCAAAAGCTTCTAAAATGTTGATGGGCCACTTTGTAAAAATATTATGTCATGTTTGCATCATCTTGCTTGTGTTTGGGAACATCGTTGTTTGGATCCATTTGGACCATTTATCATGGGATATGGGCTTGTTGGGCCATTTAAACTGGGACAAGGACACATCTTATGACGATTGGGCCAAAAGGCTTCTAAATAACAATGGGCCTTTATGATTGTGTTCGGAATTTTATCATTTGGATTTAGTTGGGCTCTTTGCCATAAGACATGAACTCGTTAGGCCATTTAAACTGGGACGGGTTCACTCTTATGACAGTTGTCCCAAAAGCTTCTAAAATGATAATAGGCCGATTTGTTTGAGAATTTTATTTGATTTAATATATGTTATATACTTCTTATGCACATCATGCATACATACATCATGTTAACCCTTGTGTTATGAAAGCCATCATAGATTCCCGTTGGGTTAGAAAAAAAGAAGACTCACTAAAATACCGAGAACCGACATGAGTGAATCAGATACTGAGGTATCCCGGATAGATCAGTTGGAAAATGGCTTCGCCAAGATTACTGAACAGTTGCAAGCCTTGACTGCTGCCATGACAAATATGGCTGTGCCCCGTGCTGGGGGAAATTCTGAGAATGTAAGGCGCGAGGAGCCTCCGAATGGGTTGGGGGATGATATCCCCGCTTTCGATGATGATATGGCAGAGTATGCAACAGAAAGAGTGATTGGGTCTCAGGCCGAGATACAGAAACTCAGGGATCAGGTTGAATCCGTTACCCGCAAGATGAGGGGTAAGAATGAAGATTTGCTAGATTATGAGACAATGAAGTTTGAGGAGCAGTTGCCAGCGCAGTTTAAGATGCCGGATTTGGCTAAGTTCAATGGGAATGGAGATCGAGGGTGCATCTCTGTCAGTATGTGTCTGTTATGAGTTCAGTTGGCCTGTCTCAGCGCCAAGTACAAAAGATGTTCGGGATGTCACTCGAGGGAGCACCCGTAGTATGGTACCATAACCTAGACAAGCAGGTTAATGAAGATTGGAGGGAGCTAGCTGACACTTTCTTAAAACAATATGTCACGGACCTGGAGATTGACTTGTCACTCCGTGACTTAGAAAATATCAAGCAGAAGCCGGAGGAAAATTTCAAGGAATATGTGGACCGCTGGAGGAGCCAGCTTCTGAAGATGCAGACCCGGCCCTCAGAAAAGAGCCAGATCAAAATGATCATCAAGGGCACCAAGCCCTCTATTTATGGCAAACTGAGGAGAATGACTTCGATGATTACTGATTTTCGACAGCTGAGGGAGACAGTTATGGATATTGAGGAGGAGGAAGCCGAGAACAGAAAGTTTTATGGACAGAACAGAAGGAATATTGGGGGACATTCAGGGACTATGCCTGCTACTGTTGAAGTCACTGCCATTAAGAACAGACGATTTTCTAACCTTGGTAAGCCTCTTTCAAAGGTATTCGAAAAGCTGAAGGCACATGGACTCTTAAAATCTTTGGAACCTAGGCCCATTCCAAATCCTGTGCCACCTCACATGAACTTAAACTTATACTGTCACTTCCACCAAGAAAAAGGCCATGACACTGACAACTGCGCCCGCCTCAGACATGAAATCCAAAACCTCATCGATGCCCATACAATACCCGACCCAGAGAAAGAACAACCCAACGCACACATAAATCCCCTGCCCAACTACATGATCAACTCTGGCCTACCCGAAACCCTTGTCCTCCAAACTCTCAACCACTCAACTTCATAGGAATAAGGGATAACAATGGTGAAGAACCATGGACTGAAGAAGAAGGCATTGTTGTTTCTCCTAGTTTATCTTGCACTTTTAATAAAGACATTGATTTTGTTCGAACGTTTCCTCAACAATAATAAAGGCGATCATTTCATATATCTGCCTAATACTATTACTTTCAAACTTGCAACATGAGTGTGTTCAATCTTGGTAATGTGATACTCAGAACGTAGGGAATCCTCAAAAGAAGCAAGCAGAAAAGATAAGTTAGCCATTCAGGAAGAAATGAGACAGGGAATATGAGACAGTGGGACAGGATTAGACAAGATGAGAAAAAAGGACTGGTTACCAGGGAACAAAAAGCGTTCCTGAACAAATCAGTGAAGACAGGTGGAAATGGTACTTCCCCAAGAGAAGAATGGTCATCAATGGAATTGACAGAAGACCTAACCCAACGGGATAGGAAACTCATTCACGCATGCATGCATAAACGTAACATACTTTGCATTCCTTTTTGTGTTTTGTGTTTGTTTTGTGTTCACAGGTTTTAAAGAAGAAAGAGAGAAAGCGGCAAATGAAAGCCAGTCAGAAGCACCAATATTGCATCAGTATCAGATCGAGGGCGAGGCCCATATCAGTATCAGATCGAGGGCGAGGCCCATATCAATTCAGGGGAAGAAAGCCTCATGTCAGTTCAATTCGGGAATAGCCCACACTCAGTACAGTTCAGGAAGAAAGCCTGCATTCAACACAGTTCGAGAACAAAGCTCAAGGGAAGAAAGCCTCATGTCAGTACAGTTCAGGAAGAAAGCCTACATTCAGTTCAGTTCAGGAAGAAAGCCTACATTCAGTTCAGTTCTGGAAGAAAGCCTACAAACTCGGGAATAAAGCCCCATTCAGTACAGTTCGGGGACAAAGCCCACAGTTAACACAGTCAGGGAACAAAGCCCAGGGGAAGAAAGCCTCATATCAGTATAAGTTTGAGAACAAAGCTCAAGGGGAAGAAAGCCTCACGTCAGTATAGTTTGAGAACAAAGCTCAGGGGAAGAAGCCTCATATCAGTATAGTTTGAGAACAAGCTCAAGGGGAAGAAAGCCTCATATCAGTATAGTTTGAGAAAAAGCTCAAGGGGAAGAAAGCCTCATATCAGTATAGTTTGAGAACAAAGCCCAGGGGAATAAAGCCTCATATCAACACAGTTTGAGAACAAAGCTCAAGGGAAGAAAGCCTCATGTCAGTACAATTCGGGAATAAAGCTCGAGAGGAATAAAGCCTCATCTCAACAGTTCGGGAATAAAGCTCGGGAGAATAAAGCCTCATCTCAACAGTTCGAGAATAAAGCTCGGAAGGAATAAAGCCTCATCGCAACAGTTCGGGAACAAAGTACAGGGGAATATAGCCTCATCTCAACACAGTTCGGTAATAAAGCCCACAGTCCAAACAATCATGGAATAAATCACTATCTCTACACAGTAAGCAGTTCGGGAATAAAGCTCGGAGGAATAAAGCCTCATATCAACAGTTCGGGAATAAAGCTCGGGAGGAATAAAGCCTCATCTCAATACAATTCAGGAAGGAACAGGCCGAGAATGACACTCTAAAAATGGAGCACGGTTCGGGAATGAACCAGGGGTCGCAGCACCTCACCACCAAATCAACACAACTCAACACATGGTAAGTCAAGTGGCAGCTGGCGAGCCAGGTAAGTAGAAATGCATTGCATAACTTTGATAGGATTGTCACTGTTGCACATTACACAAGTCCATCAAAGTGGGGGCGACTGTAGGCACTGCATTTTTACACATAGACCCGATGAGGAGTCTTATTTGGAGACAACTACCTTTTAAGTCACGGAGGTCACGGGAAACGGACATCGGAAGGGGAAATTCAGAATAAACAAGGTTCACTGTTTTCGTTCGTGCTGCGTTCGTTTTTACGTTCGAACGTCAAACGGATTGCGGGCGTTCGTGTCGCGTTCGATGAAGCGTTCGAACGGTGTCGGTAATTCTGGTTTTGCTGCTAGCCTCACATCCAGCCCATTTAACTCCCCAAAGCCCATAAAACACATCACAAATTAAATAAATAAATATTAAATTAAATATTAAAAATTAAAATAAAACATTTAAACCATTTACCAATTAAAATAAACAATTACCAACTTAAACTAAAATCATGCCTAAATTAAACAAATCATATACTAAATCAAAATATAATCATACTAAATTAAAATCAATCATAACCAATTAAAGCCAATCATATATTTGACTTCCTAATCTAATAAGATAATTACCAATATAAAATATTTGTATTCCTAAACCAACACAAATTAAATATTCAGCCTTCCCTATCTAGCCAAGATTTGTCCCCCCTCAATCTTTGACTTCCCTTAACCAAACCAAATCAAATCCCTCTTCAATTAGCCAAATCTCTTTCCTTGTCAAGCCCAACCCTTTGCCTATAAAAGAACCCTTCACCAACCTTCTCAACCCTAGCTAGCTTATACAAAGAAAACAACCCCAAACCTAGCCATCTCTCTTTTACACAACCTAATTCACACCCAAACTCTCTCGAAATCTCTCTAGACTCTCTCTACACACCCAAGACTAAACACAAAAGAGAAAACACTACACACATACACAAAAGAGAACAAAGATACCACCACAAGCCACCACCCTCCATAGTTGAATCCAAAGCACCAACAGCCACCATAGCCGAATCCATAACACACAAAACTCACCCTTAGCCGAATCCTAAGACACGCCTAAACAACCTCCTAAATTACCTTAAAAACAGCGGCCCCAAATCCTTAAAAAACAGTAACATAAAACTGCATAGATAAACTTAAAAATAATCACATATAATTGCACTAAAAACCCACACAAACTTGGAATAGTTCTTTGAAAACGTTAAAACAGGTGGCCCGTGCAGTGAGCAGCAAGACCGAGGCCGAATAGGAGCAGAACGGAGTTCGAACCGCAAGCAAAACAGTAAAGACAACGAACGAGAACAGTGAACCAGTGAACCGGGAGAGTTGCGGAGCATCCACCCTTCCGACGATCGTGTACCGTACATCCGAGAGGTGATTTAAAAGGTTAGACCTGAGGGTACCTTTCCATTAGTTTATATTCATTTTTTATTGAATTTTATTCGCATGAGAGTCGTTTATGAATGTGTGTTGTGGTCTTTGGGTAGATAAATATGCATGAATTATGAGATGTAATATGTTGTGGGTATTGGATGAATGAGAGATGTGTTAACTCTAGCGGTATATCGGATGGAAACCCGGACATAAATTTCATAGCCGATTCCGAATGGACGGTAATATGATCTGTACTCGGGCCACAACTCCATGTACCGCTTGAGTAAACGGCACCATCTCTCTTCCGTTGTGTTGCTTTTTGTTTATTTAGTTTTCTTTACTTGAATTCAATATGTTGCTTATTTATGCATGATTCAATCAAGCGCATGGGCTTAGTGAGTTAGTCCAAAGGTCCTCCATTTGGGAGACAAAGAGCCGAAAAGGCCACCTTTGTGACACTACTTCGCCGCGCCGGTTGATGTGTGTTCGGTTGGATGCGAGATACGTTCAATCGGGCATACTTAGTTTGATATTATTGAGTTTATCTTTTATGCATGGATCAATCAAGCGCATGGGCTTAGTAAGTGGAATGAAAGATCCCTTATGGGGAGGGGTTAAAACCCGTTACCTTGATGCTTTGCCGCGCCGGTTGATGTATGTTCAGATTGGATGTAAGATGTGTTCAATCGGACACACTTGGTTGATAGGATTGGTTCTATTTTTGTATGTGTAATGTGACGCGCATGGGCTTAGTACGTTGGTCTAAAGGTCCTCTCTTTGAGAGATCAAGAGCCCCAAAAGGCCACCTTTACGGCAGTGCTTCGCCGCGCCCCTTTATTTTGTGTTTATGTATTGCATCTCATTTCATGCATCAGGTCCGTGTCCGTTCGAACGCATTCACGAACGCAACTCGAACGTGCATACATTTTGCCTTATCATGCATCAGGTCTCATTTAAGTTCGAACGCGTTAACAAACGCCATACGAACGTGAGCATTCTGTTTCATTTCCGTTCGAACGCGCTATCAAACGCCATACGAACGTGAGCATTCTGTTTCATTTCCGTTCGAACGCGTTTACGAACGCTACTCGAACGTAAGCATTATGTTTCATCTTCGTTCGAACGCGTTTACGAACGCTACACGAACGCGCACACACTGAACTGAGTCTGTCTTATCATATTCATGTATAATTGCCTCTTGGTTGATCTTTCTTGCGATATATAGCCAACTGTATTATTTGTATTCAAGCATGATTAGGCTGCTAGCATGTTATTTGGTTAATAGGTTCATGAGATAATACTCAAGCATGATTATGTTGTTCTTAGTTTTCCATATCATAGGATTGAAATATGTTCATGAGATTGGCATGTGATGTTGCATGTTGTGATGAACTTGTTGATGTATGCATATGAACTTAGAAGCATGATATCTTTGGAAATAAATGTTATTTAAGCCTAGTTAAATTATTACATAAATCCTTTTATTACAAGTGACATAAGTAAGGGACCATTCCGAACCCAACGGTTTGAGGTCTTCCCTTGCGAGGGGTGAATGCGGCCTTAAATCTCATTTTCCCGGTTCACACCGGGTGGCGACTCCATTACTCTCCGGTTTAGTCCCCCGTGGCTACTCCGTACTCCCAACTAGGCCGTGAGCCTAGGAACAGCATGCGTCTCCCCAGATTTCCTGTGTTCCCACACCTAGCATACCCAAATCTTCAGGAATGAGAAACCCGGTTTCTTTCCTGTTCATATCTAATATGAAGTCTATCAAACAGATTTTATGGAACCTTAATCTAAATAAGTTTTGTACTGTTAATGCGTATCCGTTGAAGGAAATGGTAGCTCAGAGCGACTCATGATTAACCTTGTCATGTCTAACAAAATTCGGTTTCTCCGTTCAGACACACCGTCAAATTGACGTGTTCCTGGAGGAGTCCTCATTGAAAGAATACTATACTCTTTCAAGTATATGAGAAACTTATTGCTTAAGTATTTTCATTATGGTCTAACCGTGATGTTTTAATACTTTAGCTGATCTGTTTATTTATTTTGTGTCGAAACTCTAAAAGTTTCCGATTCGTGTTTCAAAAGAAACACATAACTATAACGCGATGCCACATCCGTAAAGGTCACGAAATATTCATATCCACCTCTAGCCTAGCTAGACATGGGCCCAATTGCTTCACTATGAACTAGGGCTAACAGATTGGTGGCAATTGCACTTTTACCAAGTAAAGGTGTTTTAGGCACTTTGCCTAACAAACTAGATTCGTAGACTTTATTTGATTGGAATCAAATTAGTCCTAGTACCCACTCTTCAAAAGTGTGGATATACGAGTCTTGTTTAATTGTGTCCCAGACTAGAATGCCACTTTTAAGTCTCTTCTGATCAAATCAGTTTGAGCTAGTTGTTTGTCATGTTATATGTTTGAGATTTATTTATATTCAAAATATAAATACTGTTATTCACATCTAATATGTTTATCTCAATATCATCTTTATATAATAAAACACTTTAGTGTTCTAGAATATAAAGGTATACCCGCAATGGGTTAAACCCTGATATAGAGATAATGTATCTAGTCAAACTAGTTACATTATAACGGTTTCCTAGTTTAAGTACATACCCGAAGGGTAGTTCCTAAATTTAGGTATCTACGGTTAAAACAGCGACTGTCGTCCCGTTTCCAATCTGTAGATTAATCTTAACTGAAGTCAGTATCCTGCTCATAGCAGATTCTGCACACCAGTACATATTTATGTACCACACTAAGTATCTAAAATCCAATTTTAATACTAGTAGTGAACATATTTATGACAATCATATTTGAAGTCAGAGCCTTGTTCATCTTCAATTCCTTCATGTCTGCTTTGTTCAAATGGCAGTCACGCTTCCGCGATCCCGTTTGCCACAATTTAGGCAGACATTTTGGGATATGTCATTTATCTTCCCAGAAGATTATAATGATTTTGCCTTTGCCCTTTTCACACTCTAGAAGCCTTTGGCCAAGCATGGGCCTTCCAGAATGTCGAAGTAAGGTGCGCATTGCGCTTCTCGCCTTATTGCAAACTTTTGGCTTTGTCTCCTTGAGAATAGCCATTAACTCTCCAAGAGTTTACTATTGCAATTTTAGTACTTCAAATATCTAAAATACATCTATGAAGATCCTTCAATTTCATTATCATACTTTAAGGATCTAATCCTTAGTTCTGATTAAGAAATTAAGGAGTCTATTTGGCAAGCATAATGGATTAAGCACTAAAGTTATCATCACATGAATCTTCCAAAGATCATGCTCTACTATTTGCTCAACTTCGGGCTTAGGCCTAATATGTTATTTTATCAAATAAAGTAACTTATTAGTTTCCAGGACCATCCTGAAATTTATTCCCAATTTGAAAATTAAAGCCGTTTAAATACATTTTCACCCATGGTTATGTTTTAAACACTAATCTTTCAATTTTATCTTGATTCTAATAGTCCAACTATTTAATCAACGATTTCGGTACTATTTATTATAATGATTACTATAGTCCAACTATATAATCAACTATAATTTAGTTTGTTAATTCAAATATATTGATTACTATAATCCAATTATATAATCAACTATAAATGAAATAGTTTGAATACAGTCCAACTGTTTTATTAAAACAACTATTAAATATTAGTCCAACTAATAAATAATTTATTGGACGTAATATTTGAAATGAGCGCGTATGGCAAGTTACTAAACGAATATTGCAAATTCAATACTTGCCTCCCACTATTTTTCGACGAGCCTCTAACCCTCTATGGAGTACTCGGGAAACCGTGTTTCCTAGTGGGCTAGGATCCCGTTAAATGTCACACAATCTTGACTTTGGCCAACAAATTGTATGATAATTAACTAGGTAGATCTCTAAGATCAATTAGATCTCATCCAATTCCTACATCCAGTAGGTGGACTTCCAAGTCCGAAACATATATCTTATATATGCCAATATATCCAATATATTGCCTAACCTTTTTCCTCTGAATCAACTAAGTCTTGGCTTTGGCACAACAAACTTAGTGATCCCAGTTAAGCGGAACCCATTGACCATGGAAAGCTTCGTAATCAATGTTGATAGACAAGAAGTGATCTTGACTTTGGCCAACAAATCACAACTTGGACAAGACACCGATATGTAACAAAGCTCTCGTGATTCAAACACATCCTCGACGGACAAAGGCCTTGACTTTGGCCAACAAACCAATGCCAGTCTTAGATCTTGAGTAAGAATCACTCAATGGAAGGAAAAACGCTTAATATTTTGTAAGGGTTTTTCGCGTGCAAATTGGCAACCAATTTATTATCTTTGTTAAGGTCTCATCATCATACACCCTTAAACATGCATTCTAAACACATAATAAGGCGCGTAAATAAAATAATAATGATTTGCGGATGGATACTCAACACATTGTTCCTAGAACAAATCTCTCTATTTTCTCTCTCTCCCGCTAGCACAAGTATTTACTTCTACCCGTTACATAACACTTCTAAAGAAACCTCATTTACATTGAGGGGAATAGGTGAGAAGAGAAATACATAGAGTAAGGAGGTAATAGGCTGGACACGCATGTCCAATTAATAAATTCTAAATTTATTACAATAATTTCCAAAATTGCCCCATCCATCTAATATCCATCTGATATACATTATTCATGCATTGCAACCATGTATTCACACAAGCATGTTATCAATCAATCTAATCCAATTAATTAATCTGATAATTAATGACCATCCAATGTTCAAACAACGATTTGATTTTGCGCGAGTCCAACTCGTTTTGCGAATAAGTACTCAAAGTACGAATTATTGAATTAAATTAAACTACAACATTAAATCCAATTTAATTTGTATTTAATACTAATTTGCTATTTAATTCCAAATTAAATATTACACTTTATTAACGAACCTTTACGACTTAAATTCCAAATTTAATCGTTACGGGTCTCAAATACCGATTAACATCCAATGTTAATTTAATTAAAGTCCAATGGGCTTTTAATTAATTTCTTAAGGCATGGACTTTTGGTCAACTTGGGTCAAACCCAATAACCAAAGCCCATTTAAAGGAATCACCCTTATATGCCTAGAAAGCAATTTAGGCCCATTAGGCCCAATTAAAGTTAAAGGTCAATTAGTCATAATTGGACTTTATGATGTGGTTTTGGGCCCAATTGGATCCAACCAATTTGCCTAAACCCATCTTGGTACAACCAAGCCCAATTAGCTCATTTACAATTTTACAAGCCCAAATCCAATTTAAGCCCATTTAATTAAATCACAAAAATTCCAAATTTCACAATTTAATTAACCAAAGTATATTACATAATTAATTACCCAAATCAATATTTCCAAAACACCAATTAGCCTAATTAATCATGCTCATTAACAACAATTAGTGTCCAACACAAATTGTCAAAAAATCAAACCCATTTTCCATGCATCATGTCTCGACAATTAGGGGTTTTTAATGTCCAATTCGAATTAAATCCAATTAAATCCAATTCAACATTAAATCAACATTACCCAATTATTTTCAAGTCATCCAATGAATCAAAAATCAAAAATTCCAAGACACTTAGGGCTATGATATTCTCGGCCAAGCCAAAATTTTTGGGCAAAATTGTTCCAAACAATATTTCATGAAATTGATCCAATCAAACTTCAATTAAACATCATTTAAGCATACTCAATCATCCAATTTCATCAAATCATGCTCAAATCCATTTTACCTAATTTTAACCCTAAATTCAAGTTTCATGCTTTTACTCGCTCTGATACCATTATTGGGATTCTCTAAGGTCCCGGGGATCGATTATCAAGCATAAAAAACATGCGAATAAATTCAAGGAAGTTGCGGAATACTTACAATGATCGGTTGAGCGATGCGACGAAAACAAAATCTTCAAGTCCTCCTCCAAGGTGCATTCGGCAGTTCACTGTTTTTGGGCTCTCCAATTTTCGGCCATGGATCTCCATCAAGCTCCAAGCTTTGGTTGATGATTCCATGCTCACGTGTGCGGTTCCCTATCACATTCGCATGAGCCCGGAAGTGTGCTAGCACTTAGGAATTTTTGCCACAAAAATTCCTTGCTTCTCCTCTTCATTTTCGGTGAAACCAGAAAGTTTTTGAGGAAGAAAATGGCCACCATGGCCGAGAGTTTTGGGAGAAGAAAGAGAGAGAGAAGTGTGTTTGGTTGTTCCAAAAATTGGTTAATGATTTTCAAAAAATCAAAATACATAATTCTAAATTAACTCGTTCGCCCGAATTAAAATCCAATTTCAATTCCGCGTCGAAATCCAATTTCGTATAATATATCGAATATATTATTTTATCGATTAATTTCAAATTAATAGTTCTCTCTCTTTTAAATGATATTTTATCCCAGATAAAATATCTCCGCAATTAATCCCAGTTTAATTTTCTCTCTCATCTAATTAATCCCAGATTAATAAAGTGCGAGTCATACTTCATCAGTGAATCTTCGGGAAGCGACCCATGAGATCCTCATATATGTTGGCAGTAAATCCGGTCGTTGGACTATCCGAACACGTAAGTACCTAGTACTACGTTTATACCGATTTACAAGACAAGGTTGGCTTCTAGCAAAGCGTCATGCCTACCCAATTCTCCAGAAATATCCTTACAAGAATATGTGATCTATATCATGTGTAGTATACATAGTATTGCGTATTTCGATCCAGTATCGGATGTCACGTGCTAGGCCTGGGGCTGGAATTGTGTCTACCCCGTACGAAGCACATATCGGATCTCTAGTAACTAGTCTCTATAATTGGATAAACATTACCTAGTCATTTTATCTCGATGACTGCAGTACATAAGAGAACCAGTTCCGTATCCTACGTGACCATCATCTCCACTATGACTAGAGTGATACTTCCATCTTGACATCACACCCAACACACTACGATTCTCAATATACCCAGCAGAGGCGTAAACAGAACCTGTTAAAGCCCTGGACGACCTAAAACCAAAGTATATTGATTGTCGCAAGTATTAGCGGTGCAAGTCTCAAGTTAAGACCAAATACACTTACCCTAATTTCGGACTTCCATAGACACATAGTCATACTACCAATGGAATTCCGAGGGGTCTATCCAGAGCGAAGCTGTTTTCCGTACCATCGGTAAAACACAACCTCCTACTACACTTGCATGAGTATCCTATACCCAAATATATGAGAACTATGTCGTTATGCCCTCACAACGCGCACAAGTGTAATACTAGTCTTTTACGCATTATCGATGTCCAATCTCGATAATACTCTGACTAGGGATATTTAATGATTAAACCTTCGTGGATTGATACTGTCTCATATCATCTCAATCCAGGAACTAATCATATGGACCTTTCATCATTTATACATCTTGGTGATCTAATCACAAATGATAAAAGAGCAATTTCATTTGTCACATAGTTAATTTGTACAACAACACCATGATCTGTACAAATAGTGACGCTATGGGTCATAACTGTCCAACATCTTGGTGCCCAAAAATCACTCTCAACATCATTCAAATATGAATTGATAGTTTTTTTTAATGGTTACAATCTATAAATCATTTTATTATTTAATGACCTTTGCATTTTATAATTCTAGCACCCAAGAAATTCTAAACGTAATGCCAACGTTGCTACCAATGGCTTGATAATGCTAATTACATAACATTTTTAAATATATTATCAAGATATTTTAAATAATATTAAAATTGAGAAAGTACTTTCAAATGATTTTAAGCAGTAGTGGAGCCACATAAAGATGAGCAGGACAGTCTTCCCCGCTCAATTCAAAAATTTATTAAAATTTGACTCATAAATTAATCATAAATGTGTGCCTATTTGCGATCCTCAAATGTACGAGGTAAATTTCCGCTTTGGATACTCGGTAGAGGTGCCTTAATTGTTATTCTCCTGAATGGTTCCGTATGGTTTTATCCCCATCAGAAACCGCAGAGTTTTGTCTCTGTTAATAGCCTCACCCACATAAGAATAGTTGTTGGACATGCAAGATTGAAATATAAACATTTGTGGGGCCGTATCATTTTTTCTAAAAATTGTGTATGTTTTTTTGTAGTTATGGTTACTTGAACTATGATAATAATGTCCTTATATAGGCTACCATCATGCCAAATTGACTCAATGGTACCATGACTACACTCAAAACCAATAAATGGCTTATCGTCATGGTTCAAGTAACAACTTAGGCATAATTGCTAACAAGTACTCCCACGTGGGTGAAATTTCCAACGGGACAATATCGTGCGGGAATGAGTAATTCATATACCTTTCCAAAGCAGATAAATAACCTCGTAGAAACATAGGTTGCAGAAAGCGCACCTTCAAATGAAATGTCCGATTTATTAATGAGATAATTTTGATTTTTCCTCATTAAAATAAAGAATATCTATAACTTCTCATGAAAATCAAAATCTTCCCCACTCAATTAATGTTATGACTACCTCACATATTTTAATATTTCCAAACAAACTCTAACCTCAAAGAAGTTTATCCACATCTTCTGTTGACGGTTGATTTTCGTTCCAGGGGCAATTCGGGAAAAACTACTCCTCGAATAAATCTCCCTCAATTGTGAATTTATTTGGTTTGGGGACCAAATGAAAACTTAACAAAAGATGGAAAACACATAGATAAAACAGAGGATTTAACGTGGTTCGGCATAATGGATCCAACCTACGTCCACATACACAAAATAGAAGAAAAACTTTTATTTCCACCTCGAATCGGACCGACCTCTCTCTAACTCTAGCTCGGCTGACCGAACTCTTACTATCTCTCACGTATACTTAAGTTTTTTTCCCTCTCTATTACAAATGAAGAAACAAAATAGCCAACCCAAAAAGAGAGAACCTCTTCCAATGAATTCTCAATCTCTTTATATAATAGGATAAATTCCACTGTTACAACAACTTATGACGTCGGCCATATTTCCTTGTCATTGTTACCCATTACTCATCGTTATTGCTCATTACTCGTACGTTATTGCCCATTACTCGTACGTTACTGCTCATTACTCACACGCTACGTCCATCCAACAGTCTGACAACTCTAGGAATCATGTAGGACTTACGTCATCTATACATGTGCATAAGATTCAACAGCCCTGACCTAGGTAGGTCGGCATACCGAGCTGATCAGTGTTGGATAATCTTCTTCTCTACTTAACTAGGTCAGGTTCATAGGTCATATGACATCGTCAGGTCAGTCGGGTCGGTGTTCGCGTGTGTTATAATGATGTTTGAATCTGCCAGCCCTCATCAGGTCGGGTCAGTCTTCATCTGCACAAATGTTATTGAATTTGACCCCTAACATCGAGTCGGTCTTAGAAGATGTTATTGTGCTGTCGAATCCTTTGGTTCTGCTCTCAGGTTGCCTTCTTGCACTTTGGGTTCGGATCCCTCTGTCCGACCTCTCATCATTGCAATGACTTTGACCTTTTGTATGTTAACTGCAATCCCCATTCTACCATTCCTAGAAATTCTAACTTCTTGGGAGCTGAAAACCACCATTAACGTCTTCTTAATTCATTTCTCTTTCGCATGACTAATTGACTTATAGGAATCAGCTGACAATTTCACAAGAGTATTGGTGTCTAACAATTTAATTTAAAACGAAATGCGGTTATGCTTTTATTTTCTCTAGTTATAAATTTTTTTAATTTCAAAATTAAATATTCGATTTTATAATTAAAATACCGAATCTAACCGAATTAAAATAATTTTTTTAACTAAAAAACGAACAGAACCAAATTAATTGAATAATTTAATTAATTGAATTTTTAAAGTCTAATCATATTATATTGTTATTTTATAATTATATTTGTTACATTATTTAATTTATTTAGTATTTAGTGATGACTAATTTCATGAAATAATTTTTTATATTTTGATTATTATTCTTTTTATTTTCCTACATTTTAAATAATTTAAATGATGACTGTATCTTATGAAAAAAATTTATTGTATAGTTATGATGTTTAGAAGAGTTACATTGTAAATAAAGTTTAATTAAATGTTAGATTCAGTTAATATTATTAGTTTTTTTAGTTTATTATTATTATTAAAAAAATTAAAAAAAAATCAAATTTTATTGAACTAAACCGACAATTAAAAATAATTATAATTTTTTAATAAAAAAATTGAATGGTTACTTTTTTAAAAAAATTAAATAATTATAATTACAATTTTTTTTTATAATTATATATAACCGGACAAACCAGGCCGTGCCCACCCCTATTTTTAATATATTGTTGTGCCCATCCCTATTTTTAATATATTGTTCTTATTCTTTCAAAAAAAAGTATATTAGTTCTTGCCTTTATAATTAATTTGCACTTAAGGTCGCTTTGGTATTTAAAAATAACAACAGTTAATTGGGTGTTCAAAATAATTGAAATTTTGAAAAAAATAATAATTTAATTAAATTGTTTGCCCTTTTTTTTTTTAATTAAATAGTTGGTTGATGAAGAATATGTCATTATATATCCATTAATAAAGTCAAATCTAAAATATTATAGACAATAATTTGAGCAATATGTTAAATTTTTTGTTTAATTAGAATATAGTGTAGCTTCTTCAAATGATCTCATTCATTGAAGCCAGGATTAGGTGATTTAGGTTTTGACCATTTATGTATAGGCATTTGTATTTTTTTTTTGTCCGTAAAGAGTGTGATTTGATGGTATAGGTTTTAGAATATGATTTATAAGTCCTGAGTTCGAATTTAGGAGTGCGTTTCTTATAAGAGTATGAGATAATTGATGATTTTATTTATTTCACTTAAACTCGGATCAGGTGATTTAGCGGGATTTTTAACGTTTTAAAAAAAAATATGTTTTTTTTTAAAAGATAGTTTCCAAATGCTTCAAACATAAAAGAGTATTCTCTCTTTCATTCATTTTTTTTTTAAAAAAAAAAGCTTGTCCATATAGTTTTTAAATAATTTTTTTTTTTTTTTGAATCTTAAGAAAAGCAACGACAACAAAATTATTTGGAGTTCTATCCACCCATATTTTTTTAATATATTATTTTTTAAATTACATGCACTTCACCTATAAATTAAAGATGTCTTTTAAAATCGAACCATTGACATCTTTTAATTGCAAGAGATCAAAACAATTAAGATAATTTTTACTAATTAAACATGTAGTACCTTTGTATTTTCGTTTTTATATAAAATTAAATATACAATTTAATCAAAATCAGTTACAACTTAATTACATTTGTTGATGGTGATTTTTGTGACCAAATATTTTGAACAGCATGACAAGGGCAGAATGGGCTTTTCTTCTTTAGGGGAGGACAAATATTCAGAGGATATTGACCGTTCCTTGACCAGACATAATACACAGACCTGATTTCCCGGATTTGACCGACCTGAGGACATAACATGGTGCAGATATCGGAGAGCGAAGACATCAGAGCCGACCCTGACCATTATGGCCCGGTAGCTCGGGTCAGTCCTACCTTTTCTCCCCGATCGGAAGAATGAGCTCGGATATTATAGATCAGGTCGGAAGCAGTTGGGTTAGTTCGACATGATAGTTTGCCGTCCTCATGAAGCTCGACGTGTAACCGGGACCGTTTGGAAATTTCCCCCTGACATGTACCACCGCGTAAAAGAATCTTTACAGGCTGTCTTCATAATTGTTGTGTGTGGCAATACCCAAAATATAGTGGTTTAATGGAAGTCAGATGTTAGTTTTCACTTTCGGTAGTGGCAGGTTTTACTTTCGGCGAAGAGCTCAACAAACAGCAGGAAATCCACGTGGATGGCGTCATAAAGATATAGGAAAAATTATACTTTTTTCTTAGTATATAAAGGGAGGGTAAACACACTTGTAAGGGTTAGCAAAATTTCACTCAAGCACTACTTGTAAGAAAACACTAAGCAAACAGCTCGGTATCACGCGACCACCCTTGAGAATAGGTCGGTTGAGCTCGATTTAGTTATAAAACCAATATTCTACTTTGTTCCTGTGGATGTAGGTTGGATCTATTCCACCGAACCACGTAAATCTTTGTCGATTTTGTGTTTGTTCTTATTTTCTGCTAAATTTACTTTTGGCCTCCCATAACCAAACAAATTCACGGTTGGAGGAGGATTATTCTAGGAGCGGTATCCCAAACCTGCCCCTGGAACGAAAATCACTCGTCAACAGTTGGCGCCGTCTTTGGGGAGAGAGCAAAAAGCATTTGACGTAGTAAGACAATGGCAGGAGACGGGAACCACAGATCATCGGAGGGTTCAACAACTGAGTGGATGGAGAGAATGGAAGAAAATATGAGGAAGGAAATAGAGACAAACCAAACCTTCATGAAGGCCATGATGGAGAAACTGTAAAAGTTAGAAAAGATTACCGATGAAACATTGGAGAATGGTCCAAGCCGGAGGATAGTTGCGTTGAATACCCGGAAGCCCGAAGAAGGTTCACTGGGTGCCAAGTGGGAAGGGTTGTACGGAGCGGTGGAGATAGTTAGACCGGGTGCTTATCTTTTGGAGCAACTGGACGACACCCGGCTCAAGAAGCCTCAGAATGCTGAGATGCTGAGGAAGTACTTCCAGTAGCTCACCTCATTGAGCTGTAGAATGAAATGTAAAAAAGGTTACCAAAAGTCACCAATTAGAACTGAGCTGTAGAATAAAATGTAACGCTTGGAGCTGGCAGAATCTGCACGCCACCCCCTGCGAATGAACAAGCTCGTCCTAAAGAAGTTGTGGCAGTTGTTCAACCTGCCAGATCTTCGGTTTCACGGCCAAGATAGCCCTCATGGAATGGCATGCGAACTAACATACCGGGGGCACACGATCAGTTTCCATGAGTGCCACCTGCATATTATGAGGTGGCCACTCGGGATGATATTGAGGGAGAACCATCTAACGATGGACCTCTCGGAAATCAGGGTGCAAGTTATCGATAGAGACATGCATTGCATAGAGATGTTTTCAGAGCGTCCGGCACAGAGGGACCTTGTTAAGTTGATCGAAAACATCGGAATCAAGTTCAGACCGAAAGAACACGGACGAACGACCACATAAGAATAAAAAACTTATTGTAAAGTCTCTCTTGAAATGACCCATAAAGAGTTGAAAGAAGGGCAGTAGATCCAATGAATATGAATAAGACTTTCTCTTTTAAAATAAAAACTTGTCTACTTTACTAGTTTGTTAATTGAATGGGAATGCCGTATTTGATATTCTAGAGATTTACTCGTGGTCAAGACGAATCAAGGGGTGTTCAGTATCTGGGAAGGACACCAAACTCGCGGCACGCCAATCCCATGTGTCATTATCAAACCCCCGAGTGGAAGTGTTCCGACCCAGGTACTTTCACTTTTGAGGATCCAGAACGCATCAAGGGATGAAGTGCGTGTGGGAAAAGCGCGAACCCCTCGTGGCACGCCAATCCCGGGTGTCATTATCAAATCCCCGAGGCCGGAGCATTACTACCCCAGGACTCGTATTTTTGAGGAATACCTCGGGTAAACCGGACCCATGGAGATTTCTGCCCCTACAAGTTGGCTGATGAGTCCATTTGAGAACCACCAAGCACACGGGATGGGGACGGCCGAATGGCCTCCATGACCTTCGTGACTTCGGGTAAACCGGACCCAGGGAGGTTTCTGCCCCTGTGAGTTGGCTGGTGAGTCCCGTTGAAAACCACCAGGTGCACAGTGCGGGGAAGGCCCTAGTGCCTCCGTGACTCTTGCAACCTTAAGGGATGGCGAACACGAGGTGATTTCTTCCCCCGTGGATAGTCTGCCTAACTGCCTCGGATTAAGAGAAGCATAGCATGGGGAGGTTTCTTCCCCCATAGCGTTTGCAGAATCCAGACCCGCCTAGCATGGATCATGGTTCATGGCATTGGCCGCTCACCGATCCGTAGCCCGGTTAGCCGGGACACTGAATTGTAAGGTTCAGAATTGTTGTTTTGTGAGGCATCAAGCAAGACGCTGCCTCGGGGCACCCAAGTTGTTATCCTTTCGAGTTTGCGTGGAGTATGTGCTAAGTCATCTCTGTTGTACTAACTTTGTCATGTTTCCACTTTTTGTTTTTACGGATGCCCGGAAAAGGGATGCCAGCGCCAGGATCCGTGGAGTACCGGAGGTCAAAAATCTTCCCTCGCGGATGTCCCATTTATTCCACTTGCTCGGGGTTGCATTCCTTCCGTCGAGGCCATTTATTCCACTGGCTCAGGGCTGAATTTGTTCCGCCGAGGCCATTTATTCCACTAGCTCGGGTTTGGGTGAGGTCCCACCGAGTTTGAATTATTCATCGGCATGAGGTCGGAACATCTCCCATATGGTCGGATCTTGATTGGTCCGGGGATGTAATATTCCCTCGGAGCCAAAAATTTTTACCAGCTCGGGTTTGGGTGAGGTCCCACCGAGTCTGGATTATTCATCGGCATGGGGTCAGAGCATCTCCACCATGGACGGATCTTGATTGGTCCGGGGGGTAACATTCTCTCGGAGCCAAAAGTATTTTACCAGCTCGGGTTTGGGTGAGGTCCCACAGTGTCTGGATTATTCATCGGCATGGGGTCGGAGTATCTCCCCTATGGCCGAATCTTGATTGGTCCGGGGAGGTAACATTCCCTCGGAGCAAAAAGTATTTTACCAACTCGGGTTTGGGTGAGGTCCCACCGAGTTTGGATTATTCATCGGCATGGGGTCGGAGTATCTCCCCCATGGCCGGATCTTGATTGGTCCGGGGAGGTAACATTCCCTCGGAGCCAAAAGTATTTTACCAGCTCGGGTTTGGGTGAGGTCCTACCGAGTTTGGATTATTCATTGGCATGGGGTCAGAGCATCTCCTCCATGGCCGGATCTTGATTGGTCCGGGGATGTAACATTCCCTCGGAGCCAAAAGTATTTTACCAACTCGGGTTTGGGTGAGGTCCCACCGAGTTTGGATTATTCATCGGTATGGGGTCTGAGCATCTCCCCATGGCCGGATCTTGATTGGTCTGGGAAGATAACATTCCCTCGGAGCCAAGTAATTTGCAAGCTCGGGGTCGGGTTGCATCCCACCGAGTGGATTATCTTTGCCATGGGGTTGGAGTGTCTCCCCCATGGTCGGATCTTAATTGGTCCGGGGAGGTAATATTCCCTCGGAGCCAAGTATTCTGCAAGCTCGGGGTCGGGTTATGTCTCACTGAGTGGATTATCTTTGCCATGGGGTCGGAGCGTCTCCCCATGGCCGGATTCTAATTGGTCGGGATCAGAATTTCCCTTCATGATCAGATATTGGAGAACGGGTTAGCAAGTGAAAAATGGAAATTACGCTAAGTGTTGAAAGTAGGAAATGAAACATTTATTAATATAAAAAGAGAGAGGAAATGTGTATATTATTACAGAAGAAAAATAAATTATTTGATACACAGGGCCCCCTTTGGGTCACCCTCATTCCTCAGCCCGCGTAGGGGAAACTAGTTCAACTTGATCACGCTCATGAGGTAAAACCTTTGGCTCAGGCGCAGCAGAGGGGATCTCGGTTTCAGTTTGGTCGGCAGAAAGAGCTTCGACTTCTACTACAGGCACTTCGGATTCGGGTGTAGGGGTCTCAGGGTGAGCCTCCTCAGGAACTGGGGACATGGGCACGACATATATGAGTTTGGGGTCTTGAATCTGCTCTGGATGAGGCATGAGTAAAGCAAGGGCCTCATCATCTGAGAGTTCCCCCTTGAAATATTTGATGGCAGTGTGGACAGGCCCCATGTCTACCTCGGGAAATAACATCGGGATGATCTCCGCACAGTCTTCAATCCCGTCGAGCTTGGCCTTCTCCAGGTCTGCCTCCAGTTTGGCCTCTTTGTTTTTCAGTTCATCCCGGGCCTGGTTCTTCTCCTTGATTGCCACTTTGAGTTTGGAGTCTAAGCTGGCATTTTCCCACCTCAGATGTTTAGCATCGTCCTCCGCATCATCCATTTTTCTCTTTGCAACGGCGGAGGTATTGCGGAGGGAATCATTCAGTGCTAAGGCCTCGGCCGCGGCCTTTTTCAACCTCTGAATCTCTTCTTCTTTTTTGGCCAATTTGACCTATCGCTCTGTCATCTGAGATTGGAGCCTCTACACTTGGCCTCCCTTGGACAGTAAGCTTATCAACATATCTTTGTTCCACGCCATCATGTAACTCATCTGCAATAGAGAAAGAAATGATTGGAATTCACCAAGTAAAAGTGAAGTACGGAAACGAAAAAAAGCATTTACCTTAGAGTTGTGGGCGTATAATTTGGAGATCAGCTCATCGGGAGAGATGTCCTCATATTTCAGGATCTGGTCGGGGGTGATCATTTCGGCCAATAAGTTGAATGCGAGCACCAAATGGGCCATCGCATCCTGGACCTTTTCATTGAGGTCGTTCACCCCCAACACCACCCCTCACTTCCCGGTCCCGGATGGAACCTCTGATGGTTTATTTTCCTTCCGAGTGATGGCCTTCTTGGTGGGGGGTTCTTCTTCTTCCTCCTCAAGCTCAACTACTTCTTCACTGAGTAGATGGCGGCATTTGCTCGAAGGTCTGGATGAGGTATGGGACTGTTGGACTTTAGGGCTCGGAGCAGCCAGTGTGAGAGTGGGCTGATGAGGTGCCACCGGATGAGCAAGTAGTTTGGATTTTCCCTTAGCCTCAAGAGGAATTGGAATGGTCAATCGTCGCCGAGAACTTCCAGCAGCCCCCTGGCCGGCCTTTGTGGCCAGGCTCTTGATCCGCCCTTTGACGTCGCGTGACTTTGTCATTCCTGCAGAATACAAGACAAAAAACATGGTCAGTTTCCGAGCATGAGTATCCTCAATCAAATTCAAGCTGAGTGCAAGAAATTTGTTAGTAGGTCAGGAGATAACTACCTAATCGTCCTAGAGCATGTGGAGGTGTGTTCTGGATGAGGCCCGATTTTGCAAAGGCGGCATCATTGTCGATATTTCTCCAAAAGCCGGAGAAGCTCCGGGCTTTCTTAATCTTGGTCCGGACCTCATGGCTAACTTTGGGGGGATCCCTACAGCAGGCTGAAAATGTTTGGGAAGTTAGTATTTTTTCATAAATTTTATAGAGAAACTAAGGGATCAGGTCCTCATCTCCTTCTGTAAAGACGTCTAAGACATCTATCTCTACGGAATCTGTTGACCGAGACCGACCCCAGTCGCCTGTGGCCCAGAACCAGGGATCTTGAAGTTTTTTTTAGTCTGGGGGAGCTCGGTGATGAGAGCAGGTACGTCGGCATAAGAGGAGAGGTAATACCAACCGTGATGAGTTTTTGGGTTGACCTTCAGTTTGTAAAGTCTTTGCAGCTCCACAAAGGTCGGCTCTCCTAGGCCTGCTCGATGCCATATCACATGATGACCGGCCAGTATCCTCCAACTGTTCAGGTCTAGCTGGTAGAAAGCAACTTCCATCGAGGCAAGCATCCTCACAAAGTATGACTGGATAGGCAGTCGCAGGCCGCATTCGAATAAAGATGGGAGGAGGGCCACGAAAACAGACTTGGGCCGGCTTGCGAACTCACCAAGGCCCGGGACCTCAAGCTCTATGTCTATGGGAACCTCATACTGATGGCCGAGTATGCTCAAAGCATATTCCGTGATGGTTGAAGGGCGGTCCGTGTCCAGGCAAGACCAGTCTAGTTCGCTCGGTTCAGGTTTTTTTCGGGGAATTCGGTGGCGGTAGATGTCGTTCTCTTCCTGAGATGGAGTTGGAGTGGTATCTAATTCTTCTAAGATGGCTGCCCCCGACCTGGAGGAAACCTCTTCAGCAGGAGGAGGCTGGAGGATTGGGGACCGAACTGAGGACGATTCAGCGTCTGACATTCCTAACATGGCAGGGTCCGATGAGGGCAGTTAGTAATCAGTTTGGCGGCATCATATACTCAAAGACTATTCCAGTGACCGGGGACCTAGGCCTAAAGTCTCTAAACGCCCTAACGATGGCCAAAAACAGTAAGTCTTTTCATAAGCATCAAACCAAACACGCAGTAAACAACAAACCCAGGAAACCCGAAAATCAAACATCCTAACCCACAACCCATCATTCGGCCTAAAAACACATACATCTTGCACCATCCGACCAACCCGCAAATCACACTACACATTTCCACAACATATTCGCAACACAGAATAGAGGCATAAACACAAAAACATAATAGAAAACATGAAGAACAAGCAAGAACAAATACATGAACATTCGCAGGCAGCAAATAAACATGAAAAGTCTCAGAAGTTTGGTAAAAGGAGGTCGAACAAAAAACTTACTTGATTCGAGAGGTTGAATAGAGAGATGATCTGGTCGGTCTTGAAGTCTGGTGATCTCAGAAAGTAGGGAAGAAATATTTTACACTTCGGAAGAACTGATTTTCGTAAAAGAGGGAAATGTGTGATGCTTTCCCCTTTTTTGTAGGCAGCTCGGGGCATTTCTGGCCGTTAGATCAGAGAGAGAGGGCTCGGATGCGCTACGCGTGTCACTTTCAAATTCCATATGCTCAAATTCGAATGAATGATTGAGATTAGAAACCCTTCAGCTGCCCCTGAATGGTTGATTATTTTGGTTTTGGCGGGAGAACCGTGGATGCTTGGCAAGTGTCGTGGCCAGATTGAACCCTAAATATGATTTGATGGGCATTTATGAGGGTAATGATGGTTTACAGTTTCCAAGGGACAGCTACCAGAAGGGTAAATGATGTATTTTGCTTCAAGCCACGAGCGCCGATTGGACTGATATCAGAAACCTCTGTGCCCGAGCAGATGAAGATGACGAGGACGACCCTAATAATTACCGAGGTAGTTTTTATGGCTCATAGGAATGAACGCCGCCATGTTAATCAGCATTCCCCTGATTTATAGTTCCCGACACCAACTCGTACACTTGTTGAAACCGAGAACTAAGGGACATATGTTAATGGTGATTTTTGTGACCAAGTATTTTGAACAGCACGACAAGGGCATAAGGGGATTTTCTTCGTTTGGGGATGACGAATATTCTGAGGGTATTGACCGTTCCTTGACCAAACATAATACACAGACCTGGTTTCCTGGATTTGACCGACCTGATGACATAACATGGTGTAGATATCAGAGAACGAAGACATCAGAGCCGACCCCGACCACTATGGCATGATAGCTCGAGTCAATCCTAGATCAGGTCGGAAGCAGTTGGTTAGTTCGGCATGATAGTTTGTCGTCCTCATGAAGCCCGACGTGTAATCGGGACCGTTTGGACATTTCCCCCTGACATGTACCACCGCGTAAAAGAATCTTTACAGGCTGTCTTCATAATTGTTGTGTGTGACAGTACCTAAAACAAAGTGGTTAAATGGAAGTCAGATGCCAGTTTTCACTTTCGGTAGTGACATGTTTTACTATCGACGGAGAGCTCAACAAATAACAGGAAATCCACGTGGCTGACGTCATAAAGATATGAGAACAGTAATATTTTTTTCTTAGTATATAAATGGAGGGTAAACACACTTATAAGGGTTAGCAAAATTTCACTCAATCACTACTTGTAAGAAAACACTAAACAAACAGCTCGGTATCACACGACCACCCTTGAGAAGAGGTCGGTCGAGCTCGGTTCAGTTATAAAACCAGTATTTTACTTTGTTCCCGTGGACGTAGGTTGGATCTATTCCGCCGAACCACGTAAATCCTTTGTCGATTTTGTGTTTGTTCTTATTTTCTGCTAAATTTCCTTTTGACATTCCATAACCAAACAAATTCACGATTGAAGGAGGATTATTTTAGGAGCGGTATCCCAAACCTGCCCCTGGAATAAAAATCACCCGTCAACAACAATAAAAAAAAATTAAATGACGGTTGTTAAATCGGATTAAATTATACTAAAAATGCGATTTTGATATTAAAAAGACTTAAAAATTGAGAATTAATAAGCCTCTGCAAATCATGCAGATTGATAATCATGGCCGTACAGAGAGAGTGGACGGTGGACCCCTTAAAATTGAAATGCTTTAAATTTGTATGGAGAATTTTTTGACCCGTCTTAAAAGTCCCCACGTGTAATTTAGAATCTGCCACTCCATGGGCCCCTATGTTGGCCGAATTGCCCTTTAATTAAGTTTTGTTTTAGATATTAAATATTAACATATTATTATAGATAATAAATATGAAGGGCCGGCGTTTGCCTGTTTTAACTTTTAACGCACGGATTTACACTAAGGCCATATTATCTATATTTACATAATATACATTTTTCTTTTTTCTTTTTTAACTGAAAGACAATTCTACTCTTTTAATTAGTATACATTAAAAGTATTTTTAATATTTAAAAAATAATTTTTGCCAAAAAAATGTTTCTTTATCTATTTTTTGATGTATAGGAAAAAAATTGAGGTTTAAAAAATATTTCAAATATATTTCTATAAAACTCATAGTAAGAAATCAATTTTTTTTTCCTTCAACTAGAGAATAAGAAATAAATATATTTATTATCATCTAAAGTAGTAATTCTAAATATTATTTCACATTTTTTATTTTTGTTTTGAATTAAAATATTATCTCACTACTTAAACCGATAATTAGAAAGAAAAATCCATAAAATATGATAAAGAATATTTGGTAATATCTTAGAAGATTCCTTTTGTCACATAATGCAAAATTACAAAGAGATTCTCACAGGGATATAATTGGACTACACAATTCCATATTTAAGTGCCTTTTGTTTTTAATTTTAATTTTTTGCTTTCCAAGTGCCTTTAATTTAATCTTTTTTAATTTTTTTTGCTTTGCAAAATTGGAATCCTTAGAAATAAGTAACAATAAAAGGTAGGGTCCAAAATTCTGAAAACAAAACGCGAGAACCAAAAGTAAACGGTCGGTTGAGGTTGAGGAGGAAGACACGATCCATTGCTTGACAAAATCTCTCAATTTTTTTTTTATCAAAACGACATCACCGACTTTGAATGTAGAGTTTTTCTATGTTCATTT
>SKCR01033343.1:0-136256 GCA_019454045.1 Zanthoxylum bungeanum | reverse complement strand
GGGAGTAAATGTGGTAGTATATATTGTTGGAGTTGCTGTTTTGAGTGTCAATCCGAATAATGTATTGTACATTTATTTCATTATTTATTAATAAAATAACTATATTTTCATTTCAATTTGATAATGGTTATTATTATTATGTCATTATCTCTTAGTGCATATTAGTTATATATATATATATATATATATATATATGTTGAGAATAATACCGACCTTAAAATAGTCATGTAGTAATATCAGACACTAGATGTGGTTCGATATTGAGATAATATTACTATTATAAACTATTCTTGAAGTGTTTGTGTAAGTTTATATATATTTCTAGTCGTTGGTTTTGGAATAAGGTCAGATTTTTATAAATTAGAATACTAGCACTTGTCGTATATTGGGATTAGAGTTCCAATAGTCTAACCCAATGGACCATGAGCATGAGAATCTCGTATAAACATATGGGTATTCATTGGAGCGAATACTGTATGACTCACGGATGATTCCTAAGAGTTGGAAGGATACACCTCCATCAATATAAATCTTCTCGAGTCGAGTAGCATATGTGATCCTTAGACTATAGGATAACATTGATTTTGTGTGTGTTCCACCACACTTTGATGTCATGTATATCCAAGACCTTTCATTGTCTGACCGCTAGATGTTTGTTGGGTATGGACTGTTGCACTCGTTAATCGGTGTGTATCAAGATAGGATCTGTCGACCTAAATGTGTACCATAAAAGGTTTAGGTATCCACGTTTTAAGTCACGATGCTTAAGAACTTGGCCAAAGCCGATCACCTAGGGTTGCTTGCATATACGTCAAAATAGTGTTCTGATTAGTTTTAAAGAATCATGGACATGTCGACAAAATGAGATGTGAGCCTTGGAAATTTGACAATATAATCTATATTTCCTAAACACAACTTGGATATCCTAGGACGGAAGGATCGTTAAACATATGTGATGACCTTAACTTGTATAGTTTGGAAAAGTCATTCGTGTTCTTCGCAATTTTGGAGGTGGCCGAATTTCTTACATATGAGCCAGGCTCATATGACGAACGTATCTGAACTTAGAGAGTTCCACAGTATGAAGTGTACTCATTGAGCACCCAAGTAGCCAATTATGTTTGATAATAAATAATATTTGATATTATAATTATCAACCAAAACGATTAATTTTTATTAGATAACATTAATTATTTACAAGACCAATTGAGATTAATTAGATTAATCTAAATTTATTTAATAGTTAAATAAATAATCACACAAGGGCATTATTATTGTAACATCTCCGATCTGGGAGATGTCACCGACAGAATGCATACTCGGGAATGCTTCTATTACAACACTTTAGAGATTACTTGTAATGACTATCACATTACTAATGCATACATGCGCTCTGACCAGACTATGATACTTTTGACTCTAAACTGGTGGACTCCAACCCTGGTGATTGCATCAGTATCCATCCTCCCGAGCTCGTCCTCTTGGGATCCCTACAAAAACAACAAAGATTGGAGGGGGGTTAGATCACGAAATGATCTAAGTGAGTGGACTAAACTGAAAACAAGGATTTGATTTCAAATCACAATTTTAGTAAAATCATCTTTATATGCAAACTAGTTCTGAAAACTTTATCTTTCTGAAAACTTCCTTTGTAAACTCTAGTTTCTGAAACCTGGGTTCTGAAAACTATTTGCTGAAATTCTGGATTTCAAAATCTATGTTTTGAAAGTCTAAAAACTATATATACAATCTGAAAACTGAAAGTTTTCTGAAATCTGTGATTCTGTCTGAAAACCTGGACGTATAAGAGCGTTACGTATCACCATCCCCCCATACGCCTAACTGGAGCCAGTAATGCAAATCCATAACTTTGGGGCGTTACGTATCGCCGTCCCCCAAAGTATGCCACTATTGTCTCAGAAACTGGTGGTCTTGGGGTGTTACGTATCACCGTCCCCCAAGCCACAAACTGGAGCTGGGGGTGCGGATCTATGCTACCACCTAAGCTCAAACTGGGGTCTAGGGGCATTACGTATCGCCGTCCCCCTAGCCCATCTGGAGGATCTGAGAGCGTCCATTCAGTCCTCAATATGTGCACATGCTATCTATATCAGTCAATTCCAACTGTATCTCGAGTTACATACAGGGGGTGAGGTTTTACCTCATGCCCCGAAAAACATAAAAAATCATATTTTAAAGCTTAAACTGTAAATACTGATCTCTGAAAATCATATCCTTTCTCAAATCATAATTATATAATAATAACTGAAAACAAAGGTTTCTAACTCCCTAAAACATGAAGATATAAGTCTGAAATAATAATAATAAAAATCAGTTTAAAAGAAAAAGTGTCCACTCACAGTTTTGAACTTAGCTGGCACCAGATTCCTTGATCGAAAGGAATTGTGAATCATACGGATAACCTGTGGTCGGAACTTGGTTAGAATCGTTATATTCGATCAACTTTGATACTTAAAGATTTACTCAAAAAATCATATACTTAGGACTTATAATGGTCATTATTTGATGTAGGATATGAAGATAAATTGATACGAGTCCCAGAAAGTAGTTTCTAACGCGTTAGAATGAAACTGAGAATCAAAAATTATTTTGGAA
Source organism: Zanthoxylum bungeanum (assembly GCA_019454045.1). Lineage (NCBI taxonomy): Eukaryota > Viridiplantae > Streptophyta > Magnoliopsida > Sapindales > Rutaceae > Zanthoxylum > Zanthoxylum bungeanum. The sequence goes on along the minus strand of SKCR01033343.1, from coordinate 133,640 downwards.
GCTTTCTGTCTCGCGTCGCGACGCGCAGTACTTCTGCGTCGCGACGCGCGACGCCTGATTCTGGTTTTGGCTTCACGCTGGCGTCGCGACGTGCAGATCCTCGGCGTCGCGACGCGCCGCCGAATGATAGGTTTTTGGTTTCTTCTTCAACCTCTTTCCAAGCTCAATTTATTCAATCCTTACTCCTTTCCAACACTTCCAAACCACAAACCAATATCTTATTTATCATTTAACACCTCATAAGTCATACTTTATCCTTTCATAAATCAAGAATTCAATTCAATTTATACAAATGTTTCATAACATATTAAAACCCAAAACTCAATATTCTCTTATCCAAAAATAATCATCAAAACATCAACCCTTAAACTCACAATCTCATCAATTTGAACCCAAAGCATGATATTATCATCATCAAATCATTCTTATCATCAAAGATCAAAAACTTAAAATTTGAGTCATGGATTCTTACCTTTATTATTTTGATTTATCCTTTGATCTCCAAATCCTCCATGGATGCCAACCTTCTCTACTTATCTATTCTCTCATCTTCTTCCTTTCTTCTCTTCTTCTTCTTCTTCTTCCCTCCTTTTCCTCCTACGGTTTTCCTCTTTTATTTCTATTTTTTATTTGTTTAATTTTTGTGAAAATGCTAAATAGTGACTCCTTTATATAGTGGGCTCATTAGATATTTTGCAAATGGAAGAAATGTGTAGAAATTTGTGGAAAATTTGAGAAATTTCCATTTAAATCGAAAACTACTATTCATCCAGAATTTGACCTACGTTTTCGACATGGTTCTGTCCCAAATTTGGAAAAATGTTAACTCGAAAGTTGTAGGCCCCGGTCTAAGATTTTCGACGATATAAAATTCATAAAATTCCGAGTTCGTCTGAAAATGTTATGTCCAAAATACCATATATAGTACAAAAGGGCATACGGTACAGTTTCTTCTCGGGACCTCGAGAAATCTACCGATCGCTCCCAAAGTCTTTTTATAATTATATTTGAATTCCAACATGATTTATTTTATGCTCCTTTATCCCGTACGTAATAATATCATCCTAGGCAGTAGTCATATCTACCGGTCGTTACAATTATAATTTCATAAACATCTCTACAATTGGAGGATATTTTAGTAATTATAAAATATGTAATAATAAGTATTTAACTTGATTTAATTGGATTAATCATGTTGTTAGATAAAGTTGATAGGATTACACCGAATATGTATATTAGATAAATTGGATTAAGCTCACCAAAAGGTTGATTAAAATTTTTATTAGTTAAAAGTTCCAAGCTTAATCATAAAAGATAAGTTTATGCATTTTTTATTAGTATGTCTTAACCTAAACAAAATAATCGTGAGAGAAGCATTGAAAGTTCTCTATAATTTTCAACTTTGAAGATTTAATCTTTCATTTAAGTTTGCTAGGTAAGTTTTGATTTTTTTTCCTAATAAGTTATGTTTTCATTAATGATTTAATACATTAATTAAACTTATGGTGATGTATTTTATATTTATGCATAATAACATAGCTTAAGTTGAAATAAGGATAAATATTTGTGTATAGATGCTTACGAAGCATTAAAACACAATTTGGTTGTGATTGAGTCAATTTTTGTTCATGTTAGACATATAACAAAAAATTAGAGTTTTGAACCTAGATAAATAGATTAGAACTATGGCTATCATTTTAGAATCACTTGAACACGTTTATGTATATATTTGTTTAGAATAAATTTATATTTTGTAAAAATATTTGATATTTTGAAAAATTTGATTTTTGTTTTTTTAATGTGTTGATGTTGATTTTGATGTTAAAAATTAATTTTTGGGTATTTGAAATTATTTTGGAAATGTATTAGGTAATATACCTTTCAATTCATAGATGTGAATCTCAAACCTATGAATGAAGATATTCCCAAAACTCACAAAGAAAAAAGGAAGTGAGTTAGACAAAAAGAAAAGCAACTTGGACAAAAAGAAAGGAAGTGACTTAGACAAATATTTTGTGTCGATAACTTCAGACCAATCAATCGAATATTGATTAATAAGTAATCGATCAAACACTACTTGAAAAAGGCTCTTCTACTCAGAAACGAAATATTTCAAATGCTCCTGGAAATTCTTGCTCACAAATATCAGCTTTGAAAAATTTCCAGAGTGTTGATACGAGTGGAAACTTTCGAAAAAAAAACAAGGCATAGAAATGATGGACACTATAGAGCGTGCGCGCTGTGCACGTGTTGCACGCTTAAACCTATTTTGCTTGTTTTTAAGCTTCCAAATCCTGATTCATCCCATATTTTTTCCTATAGACTCGTAATGGAATATAATATTCCATTTTATTTTAAAAATACACCTATTCGTAGATTAGACCCGATTCTACTGTATGGGGCCCTGATCATGTCCTGGGGTTTTAGATCCACCCCCAATAAAATGGTATCAGAGCATGTCTTAACCACACGACATATTTAAATGTAAAATCATATATTTACATGTTTGACATGTATTTTAATCCATGTCTCTAAATTTTTAATTTAATTATGCATAAAATATATTGGATATGTGTTCTATGTTTTAAATTAAAATTTTTATTTTACTCGAGAATGTTATTTAATGACTTGGTGTCATAAATCTCCATGATTAGGTGATTATTTTTTAAGTGATATTATTAATAATGTTGGAGCATTATTGGATGGTCTATCTTATCAATACGAAGATGAATGAGTTCTTATTACTTATACCAAATAATGTCATTATTGTGAAGGTATAAGCGGTCGGAATTAGGTCACTCTGATAAAGCATTTGATGTACCGTAATGAGTTGACGTAGTCACCCAATAACATCATCATTGTGAGGGTGTATTTACGAAGCTCATTAGTGTATATTGACAATTGTACACCTAAAACATGTTTTAATCTAATACCGTCATTATTGTAAGGATATGAAATGGTTCAAATGAAATTTAGGAGTCACATGATGTGATTGACCATTGAGGTTTACCTCATGAGTTTATGAAGGCTAATTTCGTCATTATTGTAAGGTTGTAGTAAATTTCATGGGGTTCACTTCCTACTATGAAATTTAATTGTTAAATTTCTTTTTTTTTGTTCAGAGAGATTACAAAATTACGTAAAGTATTGAGAGAGCACTAATAGATTTAAAATCCATAATTGTATTGGTGTTTTATATTTATATGAAAATGTTCTAATACTGTTTATTATTGTTTTGCATATGACTACCGCAAATCCATTAGCACAACTTTTGGATTCTAACAAATTGAAAGGAGCCAAAAATTACTTTGAGTCGGAAATGAATATTTGGTCAGAGCGATTAAGCTATGTAATGATCAATCCATTGCCTATTGAAATCAATCCCGATTCCACTCTCGAAGAGTGGGAGACATTTTAAAAATGGAAGGACAATAACCTAAGGGTGAAATCCTACATTTTAGGATCGATGATTCCTGATTTGCTCAGACAGTACATAGATGTACTTGATGCTTGGTGCATTATGAGAACACTCAAGGAGTTGTTCAAAGAAAATCAAGAAATTGAGATATATCGAAGGTCTAAAGAGCTATTACATGCTACACTCAAGGATGGAGGAGCGATTAGTATTCATGTTCTGGACATGATTGATTAGATCTGATTTTTAGAGTGACATGACATTTACATTGGTGAAAGGCTATGATGCAATCTGATTTTGTCTTCTTTATCTAGTACATATGCTTGCTTTGTATTGAAATTTCACATGCATTCGATGCAAGCCAGTTCTGAAGAGCTTCATTTATATGTTGTACACAGCAGAACAAGATTTGAAGAAAAGGAATCTCACTTTATACCTCTATAGTGGATCGAGTTCTTTGAAGACTTCTAGAAAGTTGAAGAAACTTAAAATATGAAAGAATAAGATAACGAAGAAATACTCCAAGAAACCAGCAAAATATAAAACTACAAGACCGACAATAGCTCGTGATGGATGTCTACATTGTAAGAAGTCTGGACACTGGAAGCGTGACTGCCCAATGCTGAAAGTAAAAACACAACCCTCAGGTTCGCTTTTTATTTTTCCTATTAGTGAAATCTCTTTAGTCTTAGATGCAAATACTGGTTTGGTATTAGACACTGGAAGTTCCACTCATATTTGTAACTCCATACAAGTCACGAGGGTTTAAATAAGGCCTAACAAATGAGAGATCTAGCTTTGAGTTGTCAATAACGAGACCTTAGATGTCGAGGTCCTACGAACAACTATTTTAGATCTCCCTAATGGATGTAAAATAGTTTTACATGACTCTTATTTTATACCCTCTCTAGGTAGACAGATTATTTCGTTACCTGTATTGGATAGAGAGTGATATAATATAAACAACAAATATAGTACTTTATATTTGTATAATAAAGATAATTATTTGATATGTGAATATTTTTTATTTAAAGATCATTATATTTTAGAAACATATCAAGATGCCTTTACTATAAAGGAAAACTGAAGTAAAAGATCTGAATTAAATAATACTAAAATATGTCACATGAGATTGAGCCATATAGGTGTTAGTGTCTATCTAAATTAGTTAAGGATGATTTGATTGAATATCTTATCTTAGATCCTTATCCGATTTAAAAGTCATGCATCCAAGGGAAAATGACAAATGCCTCATTTCTTAGTGTGAGACACCGTGATGATGACTTATTGGAGCTAGTATATAGTGATTTATGTAATCCATTAAATCATGCCGCTCATTTTGGTTATACCACTACAAGAAAATATAGAATTAGCGACGAAATTTTTTCATCTCTATTTCATCACTAACTGTCTAGTAGTGACGGATTAGCGACAGATATTTTCGTCTCTATCTCACAGTTTTCTTGTAGTGTACATACTTCATGCTTTCACATATGATAAGTCAGTATTTGGTTATGTATATTTAATGAGATATAGATAAAAAATATTTGAAAAGTTTAAAATATTCCGAAATGAAGTTGAAAAACAAACTAGGAAATTTATCAAGTGCCTTCGATCAGATCGAGGTAGTGAATACATGAGCGATAAATTCAGATGTTAATTAATGTGAATGAGATTCTCTCCTAATATAGCCTACCAGGAACTCCTCAACACAATGATGTGTCTAAGCGAAGAAAACATACTTTATTGGATATGGTGCTATCTATAATGAACTATAACGATCTTCCATACTACATTTGGGGTTATACTTTACTTACTACTACTCACATACCAGATATGATACTGTAGAAATCCAAGTTTTAGATAGTTAAAGACTTGGGGTTGTCCCACGTATATTAGAGTCCCACAGCGAGATAAACTAGCACCCATGGGGTATAAATTCAGGTTCATTGGATATTCTAAAAATACTTTGGGATATCAGTTCTACGATTCTGAGAAAATGAAACGTACTTATTGCTCATTTTGCCACTTTTCTTGAAAATGAATTGTTGAGAGAAAATGAGAATTTTAGAAGGATTGAACTCGATGAGTTCGATCCAACTACGTGAAGGATCTTCGGTATGGGTTCTACGTAGGTCGATAAGAATTTCGAGGCCTATAGAAATACTGTTTTGACTTGTGCAATGGTGAGTTCATCCGAAAGGACCCTGATAAGGCACTCGATTATTTAGATGACCTAGCTAAGAAATCTCATACTTGGATTGGACCCAATACCTTAGATAACACTGATAAGACACACACTTCTTCTAGTAGAAGCCTACAACACTTTAGGGAAGATGATAATCTTAAGGCACAAGTTGACCTATTGACTAGACAGATGTGAGCCTTAATAGCCAAAGATAGCAAGGCTATGCATTCAGTAGCCCAGTTAGAATCCCAAGAGTGTCCGATAATGGTGAGATGCGAGGGTCATATGATGAAAAATACCATGCATTAGGGACTTACCAAAAGCCTTTCACACCGTACTCAGACACCTATAATTCTAGTTAAAGGAACCATCTCAACCTTAGTTGGAAACATGAGTCTCATCAGCCAATTCAAACACAACCACCTAGGGTTATAATGCCCCTCAGTATCACACACATACCGTTCCTAGAAATTCTTTAGAGGATATCGTGCAAGCATTCGTGAAATCCCAGAAGGTGATTGTGGAAACCTAGAATAAAAAAAAATCAAAGGTTTTTGTCATTGATAGCCCATGTAGCTGAAGATAATAGGGAGTTTAAGATTCAGATCTCAAAGTTAACTAATATCTTGAGTGTGTATGAACAAAGAAAATTCCTATCTCAAACTCAACCAAATCCACAAGCCAACACATAGCACATGCTGATCACGAAGCAGCCAATGTAAAGGCTGTTAATGCTATATTCACTAGGAGTGGTACGAAGGTAGGTTTACAGGACACGTCCAACACTATAGATGACCCCAAAGATAGTAGTATAGGTACCCCTCACGAAGATCCAGAGCCATTTTTCCAGGTTAGAGTTCCCTTTCCACAAGCACTTACGCCTACTGCGAGAGCTCCAGACCCTAATTGTGAGATCCTAGAACATCTTATGCAACTAAAGATCAACCTTCCGCTATTACATGTGATAAAACAAGTTCCAACTTATGTGAAGCTTTTGAAGGATCTATGCACTATTAAGAGAAAATATAATGTGAAAAAGACTACATTAGTAATTGAACAGCGAACCCCACCTAAATATAAAGATCCGGTATTTCCTACCATAACCTACCACATTGGCACCCATGAGTTCAGTCAGGCATTATTAGATTTAGGTGCTAGTGTTAATCTCATGCCATATTCAATATATATGCAGTTAGGGCTTGGTTAGACCAACCTACATCAGTAGCTTTACAATTAGTTGACCGATCCATTAGAACACCACGAGGGGTAGTTGAGGATGTCTTAGTTCAAATTAATAAATTCTACTACCTCGTTGACTTCCTAATTTTAGACACCAAGTCTGTGGTTAACACAGAGTCCAAAATTCCGCTTATCTTAGGTAGACCTTTTCTTGCTACAGCTAATGCCCTTATTAATTGCAGAAATGATCTCATGAAGTTATCATTTGGAAATATGACTCTAGAGGTGAATATTTTTCATGTTGAAAAACAACCACGGGATGATGATGAGTGTCAAGGTACATATATGCTAGAAACAGTCCTGCCGAAAACAACTTCTTTTCAACCTGCATCAAATCCTCCTGAACTGAAACCGGTCCCAAAGAACCGAAAAATGAGGAAAATGAGAGCTCGTGGCCAATTAAAGATGATACCTGGGAAGTTAAAAGAGGGTTGAATCAACTTTTTAGTATGTGCAACCAAGAGTTTCAGCCACAGACCTTGGAGGATCAGTGGATACACTACCACAGCTAGACATAAATTCCCTCCCATGCCTTCATCAGTACGCTCGATGGAAGCCACATGACAATCTGAGTGGTTACGTCTGGCTGAAAATGTTAAACTTAGCGCTAGCGGGGAGATAACCCTTGCATCTGTAATTTATTTTATGTACTTTAGTTTTATTTTATTGTGTGGTAATTACGTGTTTTATTTTTTTCCTGTTTGCATGGGTGTTTATGCACGAGTTAGCACAACGTACACAACCACACAACTAAAGTCGCACTTGTAGGAACCTGATCAACTTCACGCCTGGTAGTGCCGTTCCTTAATCTTTTTCTTTATATTTATCTTACATTGAGGACAATGCAAGTTTTAAGTGTGGGGGTTTATATTCATGCGCATGAAAACCTAGCTTAAATAACCTGTCTACATTTTATTAAAAAAAATTTATTTGTTTTTAGTCTTTGATAGTTAAACATAAGTCTAATGATGATATTGTTTGCTTTAGGGTGAAATTTTAGAAATGATAAGTTCCTAATGTACATTTATCTGATGATTTGAGTAATTTATCTATGTTAGACTCGTAAGCACTTAATTATAGGTTTTTAGCAGTGAATACCTAAGTAGTTAGTAAAGTGTCTTGTTCAAGAAATTATATGACGAATGAATGACCGTTTGCTTAGATGTCTATCCTGATTTGCTTGTGTTATGATGTGTGGTATGGTTGAAAATAAAAGAAAATATCTTTGAAGAAAGAAATTAAATCACCTATAACCGATAAACATGAAGCTACCCATGGACGAGTATTACGTCCTCCATGAGGAGAAATACTACCTTAAAGCGTAGGTGTGTTGAAAAACAAAATGAAGAAAGAAAAAGAAAAAGTTCAAAAAGAAAGGCAAAAAAAGGCAAGAAAGAAAAAGAGAAATCATACCATTTTCAACACAGAAAACCAACTATAGAACTTAATTGGGATATCTTGGTTGGTTTGACCCATCGATCCTAATTTTTAAAACGAAATCATTGAGTTAACTTACTTAGGAATAAAGCTGTGAATGAAACGTTTCACACACACACTGTGAGTATGGCTTAGATGATTTATTCAAGGTCCTGAATTTGAGTTACGTTGAGTACTTTGAACGTTTTTTGGTTTCATTACTATGCATTCTTTGAGGATAAAGTAACTAAGGGGTGGGAATCTGGGTAGTTCAAGATGGTATCTACATCGGGTCATTTGAGGAAGGTAACTTATCATCTCCTCATACAACCTTCATTTACTTGCGTGCTTGTGGGCTTGGGTTTTGGAATCTATATTCTCTTCCCCCCTTCTTGATGTCTTTAGTCTATTTGGACTCCATGTTTATTTCCAAACTTTTTTCCAAATTTTTTCAACTCTCTTATTCTTCTAACTATTCTTTACTATTCGAAGAACCTACTATCTATACAGGGTATTCAAGGCTACAGGTTTGGCTTCAAGGAACTGTTAGGGATATTCCCTATACCCAACTTGTGGATGGGCTATATGTACATGTATTTGTAATATTTTCATTAATTAATAAAATGGTAATCTTTATTATACGTGTCTTACATAACTTATATAAATCATCAAACACTGTAATAAAGCCCTTGGAGTAATAAGATGATGGCTTCCATGACTTATGAGAATCATGACTCTTAAACATTCATAGTCATAGTTTTGTGAATAATATGGACGTTTATAAAGCGGAGAGACTAGCATGATGATATGATCCGCCCTTAAGTGGGGTAGCCGATCTCATAGGCTACTAGTGGAGATCTGTCCGCTTGGTGTATCACATAGATGCATGAGTTGTTCGTGTCTATCAAACTGACCGTCGAAAGTTTTCACATGGAGTGTTTATCCCATGTGTCTGTGAGAACTTTCATGCATCGATTGTATAACTAGTCTTTAGACTTGAGGTCTTTACAATCTTATTTGTGGATCAAATAACTTTGACATTCTCCTTCCCCTATTCAAAAGATCTGGTCATAAGGGTATGATTGGGTCATTTGTTGAAACACATGAAGTTTGTAAAGATACAACAGAGAATCGCCACTCTCTCGGATAATATTTTCTTACAATAGTAGTATTCTAGTTCGCGGGTTGATATATGTGATTAGTTCTTGAGACTGTGGCCACAGTGGAAGAATCATGTGAGATTCTTGGGTTAGCATGATTCATGACACTATCAACATCATACCTTTGACTATATGGGCAGACACTTTCCATACCCTAGGTTAAACGATGGGAATACAGTGAGGCGAGAGACCGTATCATATGTAAATCACATACAGAATGAGTATATATCTTTCCTTCTCATTCGGGGGTCTTGGCATGTTGCTAGATGTCAACCTTGGTCATTGAAATCAACGACCATCTGATCGGAGGATATTTATGTTCGATTAAATTATCACGATTCATTTTATGTCCAACTTGAGGGGAACCTAAAAGGTCACACACAACAAAGTCAAAATCAATGGTTAACAGTGCACAGTACAAATTTAACACCATATATGATTGCTGTAGGAATTGTTCATAAATGGTTCAATATGTTTAATTATTGAACAGATCATTTATGAGGTTCCATAGTGGCTTAGGGATTGGTAAATGACGATAGGGGCACTTTGGGAATTGGAATAATTAAATAAATAAATAAACATGAATATTAATGTGAATAGTAAATTATTTTTATTTTTTATTTATTTTGAATTCCAATTCGGCCCAAACTCTAATTAGGGTTTTATAATCTCATTAAACCACTAAATTAAGATCCGATGGCTAAGATTAAATTAGCATTTATCCCACATCGGATTCTTAATTAATTTTGGTGTCTTTGGAGTACCTATATAAACCCAAAGAATTCGTTACAAATTTTAACACAAAAAACCTTTCATATCTCGGGTTTATATAAGTGAGCAACTCTAAAGTTTAAGAGTAAGACACCGATTTAGGGGATCCTTAAGTCTAATTGACTAGAGGAATCTCAAGTTAAAAGTTTTGAGGTATTTGCCTAAGCTAGCACCAAGGGCAAAATACATGTGCACTCAAGGCGTAGTCTTGCCCTTGAGTTTTGGCTTTGGTGTGTGCACCTTTATAGGCCACACACTTGGGTGGCTCTTTGGAACGTGGAAGAGCGTGCTAAGTTCGAGAAAAGCTTGTAGATTTGAGGGTGGACTGGAGGAGTCTTCGGTTCAAATAAGTCTTTTTCTTTCTTTATTTTAATTAGAGTTCTTATGATAGTTAGCATATTTAGGTTTATCTTCTTTGAATGTTTTTTTTATGAGTTTTTATGCTTAGAATATATAGTAACATGCCTAGACTTGTAGAATAATCAAAACAAATGGGTCCTGGGCAAATGGATAGTGACATCATAATTTTTTTAATTTTCCGCTGTGCACTCGTTGTTGCTTCCCAACAAGAGCTTTTTAAGGAAGAAAGAAATCTTATGAAAAAAAGGGGAAACCTTGCATAAGTCTATCTAGCACTCTTACGCAAGCTTGCTATATTTATTTTACTACTATAAGTTCTAGTGTTCTCTTTATCACTACTTCTGTATCTCTCCCACACACTATCTCTTGTTGTTTAAGCATCTATGTATCATTCCTTATTTTTCTTATAGATTTATTTTCCCACTCCCTTGCTTAACTATTCTTAAAACTATATTGTATGTTCTCCCAACTTGTCTTGAACTTCCACTAATAGGTCAGGATTACTACAGGAGAATCCTTAACTAGAAAAAGAATTTAGGTTAATTTTACTAGGAAGATAATTTAGATAACATGGGAATTCTTACTACTCTATCTATGGAGCTTGAAGACGTACTCAAGGATCGGATACTGGAGAGGTAATGCCTTGATAGTGGTAACCGTACCTTATAGTTAATATTTTGTATAGTTTCTCGAGTTTTGTGAATATTTTTATGTGTTTTGTGTTATTTTGTAGATAAATAAAGTTTGGGAACTCACTGGAATTGAATCAGGGCGAAAACGGTGAAATTCAGATAAAAATGATAAATTGGAAATTGTCTGCTCACGCGTCGTGATGCGTAACATCCTTTGCATCGAGACAGGCCACAATTATGCAGCCTGCCGACACATGTCATCACAGACATCATCACTGTAGCCATGTCGTGACTCAGAACCCTCAACGCATCATGACACTAAGCCAATAATTCTACCGACAGCCATATGTCATCATCTCATCGAATTAACGGCACGTTACGTCATGCAAGTGTTTTTTGCCGCCATGTGCGAGGCAGAATTTTGCCTATAAATTGAAGCTGAAATCAGAAGGAAAATTCACGCCTTCTTATTGGGATTTCCTCAAGAGTACTAAGAAGATTGTATCTTGTTTGTTTATTTACAGCAGATTGTATCTTGTTTGTTTATTTACAACTTTCTTGAATTTAATTTTTATTTTAAGCAAAGATCTTTCTTTATTTTTGCTTACCAGTATGACGAGGTAACTCCCCTCTGCTGGGGTGAAAGGCAAAGCTTTTATTATTAATATTTAGATTAATCTCCCTTAGTTATAATATATAAACTATTTTAAAACCTGACTTAATAGGATACCGCCTTTATGGTTGGTTGGACTTAAATAAATTGATTTTAACACTACTTAATGGGATTCCCCTTAATGGTCGATTGGAATTAATGAAAAATCTGACTTAATCAGGATAGCGCCTATATGGTCGGTTGGTAATTTCATGCAAAGTTTATATATTATAATAAAGGAGATATCTAAATTAGAAGTAATAAAAGTGGATCCTCTAACCCTAATATTTTATTTTATTATTTATTTATCTTTTTTAATTTCCAAGCTTTACTTTATGTAATTTACTTTATTTATGTCTTTAGTATTCCTAGATATGTGTGGTAACTAATCTCTTATCTAGGGTTGTGATGAATTCCAATATCACCATTTTATAAGTGGTTATTTTGTGTCTTGGGTAATATAAAGATTTATTTATTGAGTTTTAAGCTTAATGCTTCTTGTTAACTGGCCATTGATAATATTGATTTGTTAAACTTAAAATAAACTTCACGAAGGAATTTTGGGTTTCAGCCTTAGACTCAATAGCTCACGATCTCATCTTGGGGCTTGGTGACCCTTAGGTAGATTTCCTTCCAGGATAGATATATACCTGTCGGGCGGGGGTAGCCACAATTGGAATTTAATCTTAACGAATTCAGGTAATTTGGTTAACATAGACATATGATTAATTAGATTACTTTGGGTGTTTGCATTTGACCATCGAAAAAGGCTTTTACATAATTTCGTGTTCTAGGTTGATAAACCGATATATTGCACAAACATGACTGATAAGTGCATGAAAATATACATTGAAACATCACTTATTCGGGTTTATTGTTAAATATTTAGTTTTATATTTTACATTTTATTATATAATTTAATTATCATATTAATATAGAAAGTATCTATTATTTAAGTTAATATTAATATTTCTTCTCTTTATCATTTGTAAGATTTAAAAAAGAAAGCTTGCATGTAGAGAGAGATAAAGCCATGCACACGTGGGCCTACCATTGCTTTTGGTGTTTGATTTTACAAAATTTAAAGAAGAAAGCAAACGTGGCAAACGAATTGGAGAGAGAGATAAATGCCAAGTACAAAGCAAATTGGAGCATGCATGCATGGGTCCCACAAGCAACTAGGTTTCACTTTGCATATTATATAAAGTATCACACATAATACATAAAAAAAGGGGGTTGTACGTATTAGTAGCAGCTGCGCATTATACAATTTAAGGAAAAAACAGAAAGTTAAGAGAGAGAGTAGAAGGCTTAGCGGCGCACTAAACAAAACACTTGAGAGAATAGCTGAATTGGTGCATGAAAACAAAAATAAGGTTTTCTGTTCAAGTGCATGGCTACATGCTTACATATAAGACAGATGCAGTGCACTAAATAAAAAAAAAAAAAGCTGTGTGAGAACAAATAAACAAAAATCAGAAGGAGCTGCGCAAGAATAAAGATAAAAATTCAGAGAGAGAAGTTACCGAGTAGGTGAAGAACAAAGAAGAAATATGAGCACGAGGCCATGACAAGGAGCATCAATAATTCCGGACGACATGTCTCTCCAATCCCACGCTATTTTTATTTCTTTTATGAGGAACTAATCCCCTAGGCAAAGCTAGGGATGATCTCTTGTGTTTGATTTTTATTATTTATGTTTTTAATTCTTAAAAGTATATTTTAATCGTTTAATAAAATTGATGTTTATTATTTTCTATTATCTTTCGATTTATTAATCCAGAAATTATGTTTTGTCAAATCCCATATAGATCCAGTCATGCTTCTTCTATGTGTGGTTTGTGTATTTAATTGTGACTGGTAAAAGTTGTTTGCGTGTTGGTCTTCTGCTGCAGTATTTCCTGAGGGTATATTATCGACGTTAGATAACTCGTAATGATGACTTTCGTGTGCTGTTAACACATAGAAAATAATCATTAATTACCTTAGAATTTAATATGCGTAGAATTGAATATGTTTCTGTTGTTGGTTTGGGATGGGAAATCCTCAACTGAGAAGTAATATGAATTAATAACTTAATATAAAAGTTTGATGCAAGAGGGATTCCAGACGTTTTGCTGTTTTTTCTCTGCCGTTATCTTTTATTATCTTTTCATTATTTTTTTTTTATCTTTACTTCAATTACCAATTCTATCGTTTTATTTATTTAAGTTATTACTTAAGTTTTATTTGAGTAAATTAGTTCCTGTAACCATCTTTCTGAGGAATCGACAACCCAGTTATACTGCGATAACCGCAAGTTATTTTTGGGCGTAATCAAAATTTGGCGCAGTTACTGGGGAGAGATTTACAACCTAAAGGAGCAAGTTTGCTTGTTCAACAGCGAAGTGGTAACTTCGTTCCATTTTTTTGTTTTATTATTTATTTTAGTTATTTTATTTCAGTGTTAGTTTTTAATAGATTTTAATTTTTAGTTTATTCCTTTCATGTATTTATTTATTTATTTATATTTTATTTTTCTAATGTTTCCCATATTAATTGAGCCTTAACTACATGCCTAGATGAAGGGATATGTTTGGTAGATTTGTTAGGACTTAAGAAGAAAGCTCAGACTCTGAGAACATATTTGAAAACCCTTTCTCCACACCATCTGCGTCTAACGTACATAATATGAATGAATACGAGAGACCACCTAGGAGGACTCTTAAAGAGTACCTCCACCCAACTCGCACAGCTACACCTTCGTGCATAATGTTTCCTCCTAATGTACCACACATAGATTTTAAACCTGGGATGATACAATATATCCCAACTTTTCACGGTTTAAAGAGAGAGAATCCTTACGTGCATATTAGGGAATTTGAAGAGGTAGTAGCAACCTTCCATGATCGTTTTGGGACTACCGACACAATTAGACTTAAGTTTTTTCCCTTTGCCCTTAAGGATAGAGCTAAGACCTGGTTATATTCTTTAAGACCTAGGTCAATAGGATAGTGAGGCGAGATGACCCAGGCTTTTTTCGACAAATACTTCTCACACCATAAGATGAATGCCCTGAAAAGTCAAATCTCCACCTTTTCCGAGAGAGACAGTGAGACCCTTTATCAGACGAGATAGTGGTTTAAGGAGTTTTTAGCTAGTTGTCCCCACCATGGATATGGGGGTTGGCTTTAGTAAGTTATTTCTAAGATTGACTGACCCCTATGGAGCACCAATTCATTGAGACAGGGTGCAATGGTGAGTTCATCCGAAAGGACCCTGATGAGGCACTCGAGTATTTAGATGACCTAGCTAAGAAATCTCATACTTGGACTGGACCCAATGCCTTGATAACACTGATAGGACACACACTTCTTCTAGTAGAAGCTTACAACACTTTATGGAAGAGGATAATCTTAAGGCACAAGTTGAGCTATTGACTAGACAGATGTGAGCCTTAATAGCCAAAGATAACAAGACTATGCATTTAGTAGCCCATTCAAAATCCTAAGAGTGTCCGATATATGGTGAGATGAGAGGGACATATGATGAACAATACCATGCATTAGGGACTTACCAAAAGCCTTTCACACCGTACTCAAACACCTATAATCCTAGTTGGAGGAACCATCCCAACCTTAGTTGGAAACATGAGTCTCATCAGCTGATTCAAACACCACCATATAGAGATTATAGTGCCCATCCGTATCACACACCTACCGTTCTTATAAATGATTTAGAGATATTGTGCTAGCATTCGTAGAAGCCAGGAAGGTGATTGTGGAGACCCGAAATAAAACAAATCAAAGGTTTGAGTCATTGATATCCCAGGTAGCTGGAGAAAATAGGGAGATTAAGAGTCGGATCTCTAAGTTAACTAATGTCTTGAGTGTGCACAAACAAGGAAAATTACCATCTCAAGCTCAACCAAATCCACAAGGCCAACACATGGCACATGCTGATCATGAAGCAGCCAATATAAAAGGTGTTAATACTATATTCACTAGGAGTGGTACGAAGGTAGGTTTGCAGGACACTTCCAACACCATGATGACCCCAAAGAGAGTAGTATAGGTACCCTTCAGAAAGATCCAGAGCCACCTTTCCAAGTTAGAGTTCCCTTTCCACAAGCACTTACGCCTACTGCGAGAGCTCCAGACCCTAATGGTGAGATCCTAGAACATCTTAAGCATGTAAAGATCAACCTTCCGCTATTACATTTGATAAAACAAGTTCCAACTTATGCGAATGTTTTGAATGATCTATGAACTATTAAGAGAAAATATAATGTGAAAAATACTACATTCTTGACAGAGAAGGCAAGTACAGTAATTGAACAGCGAACCCCACCTAAATATAAAGATCCGAGATGTCCTACCACAACATACCACATTGGCACCCATGATTTCGGTAAGGCATTATTAGATTTAGGTGGTAGTGTTAATCTCGTGCCATATTCGATCTTTGTGCAATTAGGGCTTGGGGAGATTAAACCTAAATCAATAGCTTTACAGTTAGCTGACCGATCCATTAGAACATCACGGGGAGTAGTTGAGGATGTCTTAGTTCAAATTGATAAATTCTACTATCCCGTTGACTTCTTAATTTTAGACACCCAGTATGTGGTTAACACTGAGTCCAAAATTCTGCTTATCTTAGGTAGACCTTTTTCTTGCTATAGCTAATGCCCTTATTAATTGTAGGAATTGTCTCATGAATATATCATTTGGAAATATGGCTCTAGAGGTGAACATTCTTCATGTTGAAAAACAACCACGGGATGATGATGAGTGCCAAGGTACATATATGCTAGAAACAGTTCTATCGGAAATAGCTTCTTTTCAATCGGCATCAATTCCTCCTGAACTAAAACTGGTCCCAAAGAACCACAAAAGGAGGAAAATGAGAGCTCGTGCCCAATTAAAGATGATACATGAGAAGTTAAAAGGGGGTTGAATAAACTTTGTAGTATGTGCAACCAAAAGTTTCAGCCACCAGACCTTGGAGGATCAGTGGATACACTGCCACAGCTAGATAGAAATTCCCTCCCATGCCTTCATCAGTGCACTCGATGGAAGCCATCATGACAATCTAAGTGGTTATGTCTGGCTGAAAACGTTAAACTTAGCGCTAGCGGTGAGGCAACCCTTGCATATGCAATTTATTTTATTTACTTTAGTTTTATTTTATTGTGTGCTAATTGCATGTTTATTTTTTATGTTTACATGAGTGTTTATGCAAGAGTTATCACAACCTACATAGCCACACAACTAAAGTCACACCGGCAGGAACCTGATTAACTTCACGCCTGGTAGTGTTGTTCCATAATCTTTTTCTTTATATTTATCTTACATTGAGGACAATGCAAGTTTTAAGTGTGTGGGTGTATATGCATGCGCATGAAAACCTGTCTTAAATAACTTGTCTACATTTTATTAAAAAAAAATTATTTTATTTATTTTTAGTCCTTGATAGTTAAGCATTAGTCTAATGATGATATTATTTTCCTTAAGGTGAAAATTTAGAAAAGATAAGTTCCTAATGTACTTTTATCTGATGCTTTGAGTAATTTATTTATGTTAGACTCTTAAGCACTTAATTATAGACTTTTAGCAGTGAAAGCCTAAGTAGTTAGTAAAGTGACTAGTTGAAGAAATTGTATGTTGATGAATGGCTGTTTGCTTAGATGTATATCCTGATTTGCTTGTGTTATGATATGTGGTATGGTTGAAAATGAAAGAAAAAGTCTCTGAAGAAAGAAAATAAACCACCTATAACCGATAAGCGTAAAGCTACCCATGGGCGAGTATTAGGATCACCATGAGGAGAAATGCTACCTTAAAGGGTAGGTGTGTTGAAAAACAAAATGAAGAAAGAAAAAGAAAAAGTTCAAAAAGAAAGGCAAAAAGAGGCAAGAAAGAAAAAGAGAAATCATACCATATTGAGCACAGAAAAGCAACTAAAGAACTTAATTGAGATATCTAGGTTGGTTTGAACCATCGAACCCAATTTTTAAAATGAAATCATTGAGTTAGCTTACCTGGGAATAAAGCTGTGAATGAAACTTTTCACACAAACACAGTGAGTCTGGCTTAAATGATTTATTCAAGGTTCTGAATTTGAGTTACGTGTAGTACTTTGAAGGTTCTTTGATTTTATTACTATGAGTTCTTTGAGGACAAAATTATGTGAAACTATTGGGAATACTCAATCTTTATTTTTGCATAATTATATTTTTTGAATGACTTTAATGGGTGTTGTTGCTTTAAGCCCTCACGAGACTTTAACTCGTCCACTCGGGACGCCTAGGGGTTTAAAGGCTTGTTGCATATGCTAAATGCAATCATGATATATACGAAAGTGGCTTAGATAGTTTTATTTATTTTTATTTTTTCAGTTTAGTTCTTATTTTTGCTTGAATTGCTAGGGACTAGCAATAAGCTAGTTGGGGGTTGTGATAAGTGCATGAAAATGTATATTGAAACATCACTTAATCGGGTTTATTGTTAAATATTTAGTTATATATTTTATATTTTATTATATAAATTTCATTATCATATTAATTTAGAAAGTATCTATTATTTAAGTTAATATTAGTATTTCTTCTCTTTATCATTTGTAAGATTTAAAAAAGAAAGCTTGCATGTAGAGAGAGATAAAGCCATGCACACGTGGGCCTACCATTGCTTTTGGTGTTTGATTTTACAAAATTTAAAGAAGAAAGCAAACGTGGCAAACGAATTGGAGAGAGAGATAAATGCCAAGTACAAAGCAAATTGGAGCATGCATGCATGGGTCCCACAAGCAACTAGGTTTCACTTTGCATATTATATAAAGTATCACACATAATACATAAAAAAAGGGGGTTGTACGTATTAGTAGCAGCTGCGCATTATACAATTTAAGGAAAAAACAGAAAGTTAAGAGAGAGAGTAGAAGGCTTAGCGGCGCACTAAACAAAACACTTGAGAGAATAGCTGAATTGGTGCATGAAAACAAAAATAAGGTTTTCTGTTCAAGTGCATGGCTACATGCTTACATATAAGACAGATGCAGTGCACTAAATAAAAAAAAAAAAAGCTGTGTGAGAACAAATAAACAAAAATCAGAAGGAGCTGCGCAAGAATAAAGATAAAAATTCAGAGAGAGAAGTTACCGAGTAGGTGAAGAACAAAGAAGAAATATGAGCACGAGGCCATGACAAGGAGCATCAATAATTCCGGACGACATGTCCTCTCAATCCCACGCTATTTTTATTTCTTTTATGAGGAACTAATCCCCTAGGCAAAGCTAGGGATGATCTCTTGTTTTGATTTTTATTATTTATGTTTTTAATTCTTAAAAGTATATTTTATTTTTAATCGTTAAATAAAATTGATGTTTATTATTTTCTATTATCTTTCGATTTATTAATCCAGAATTATGTTTTGTCAAATCCCATATAGATCCAGTCATGCTTCTTCTATGTGTGGTTTGTGTATTTAATTGTGACTGGTAAAAGTTGTTTGCGTGTTGGTCTTCTGCTGCAGTAGTATTCCTGAGGGTATATTATCGACGTTAGATAACTCGTAATGATGACTTTCGTGTGCTGTTAACACATAGAAAATAATCATTAATTACCTTAGAATTTAATATGCGTAGAATTGAATATGTTTCTGTTGTTGGTTTGGGATGGGAAATCCTCAACTGAGAAGTAATATGAATTAATAACTTAATATAAAAGTTTGATGCAAGAGGGATTCCAGACGTTTTGCTGTTTTTTCTCTGCCGTTATCTTTTATTATCTTTTCATTATTTTTTTTTTATCTTTACTTCAATTACAAATTCTATCGTTTTATTTATTTAAGTTATTACTTAAGTTTTATTTGAGTAAATTAGTTCCTGTAACCATCTTTCTGAGGAATCGACAACCCAGTTATACTGCGATAACCGCAAGTTATTTTTGGGCGTAATCAAAATTTGGCGCAGTTACTGGGGAGATGGTTTACAACCTAAAGGAGCAAGTTTGCTTGTTCAACAGCGAAGTGGTAACTTCGTTCCATTTTTTTGTTTTATTATTTATTTTAGTTATTTTATTTCAGTGTTAGTTTTTAATAGATTTTAATTTTTAGTTTATTCCTTTCATGTATTTATTTATTTATTTATATTTTATTTTTCTCCTGTTTCCCGTATTAGTTAAGCTTTAACTACATGCCTAGACGTAGGGATATGCTTGGTAGATTTGTTAGGACTGAAGAAGAAAGCTCAAACTCTGAGAACATATTTGATATCCTTTTTTGCACACCATCCGCATCTAGCGCACATAATATGAGTGAATACGAGAGACCACCTAGGAGGACTCTTAAAGAGTACCTCAACCCAACTCGCACAGCTACACCTTTGTGCATAATGTTTCCTCCTAATGCACCATACATAGATTTTAAACTTGGGATGATACAATATCTCCCAACTTTACACGGTTTAGGGAGAGAGAATCCTTACATGCACATTAGGGAATTTGAAGAGGTAGTAGCAACCTTCCATGACCGTTTTAGGACTACCGACACAATTAGACATAAGTTCTTTCCCTTTGCCCTTAAGGATAGAGCTAAGATCTGGTTGTATTCTTTAATACCTAGGTCAATAGGATCATAAGGCGAGATGACCCAGGTATTTTTCGACAAATACTCCCCACACCGTAACAGTGAGACCCTTTATCAGACGTGGGAGTGGTATAAGAAGTTTTTAGCTAGTTGTCCCCACCATGGATATGAGGGTTGGCTTTAGTAAGTTATTTCTAAGATTGACTGACCCCTAGGGAGCACCAATTCATTGAGATAGTGTGCAATGGTGAGTTCATCCAAAAGGATCCTGATAAGGCACTCGAGTATTTAGATGACCTAGCTAAGAAATCTCATACTTGGACTGGACCCAATGCCTTAGATAACACTGATAGGACACACACTTCTTCTAGTAGAAGCTTACAACACTTTATGGAAGAGGATAATCTTAAGGCACAAGTTGAGCTATTGACTAGACAGATGTGAGCCTTAATAGCCAAAGAAAACAAGACTATGCATTCAGTAGCCCATTCAGAATCCTAAGAGTGTCTGATATATGGTGAGATGAGAGAGACATATGATGAACAATACCATGTATTAGGGACTTACCAAAAGCCTTTCACACCGTATTCAAACACCTATAATCCTAGTTGCAGGAACCATCCCAACCTTAGTTGGAAACATGAGTCTCATCAGCTGATTCAAACACCACCACATAGAGATTATAGTGCCCATCTATATCACACACCTACCGTTCCTATAAATGCTTTAGAGATACTGTGCAAGCATTCGTAGAAGCCAAGAAGGTGATTGTGGAGACCCAGAATAAAACAAATCAAAGGTTTGAGTCATTGATATCTTAGGTAGCTGAAGAAAATAGGGAGATTAAGAGTCAGATCTCTAAGTTAACTAATGTCTTGAGTGTGCAAAACCAAGGAAAATTACATTCTCAAGCTCAAACAAATCCACAAGGCCAACACATGGCACATGCTGATCATGAAACAGCCAATATAAAGGGTGTTAATGCTATATTCACTAGGAGTGGTACGAAGGTAGGTTTGCAGGACACTTCCAACACCATAGATGACCCCAAAGAGAGTAGTATAGGTACCCTTCAGGAAGATCCATAGCCACCTTTCCAAGTTAGAGTTCCCTTTCCACAAGCACTTACGCCTACTGCGAGAGCTCCAGACTCTAATGGTGAGATCCTAGAACATCTTAAGCATGTAAAGATCAACCTTCCGCTATTGCATTTGATAAAACAAGTTCCAACTTATGCGAAGGTTTTGAAAGATCTATGAGCTATTAAGAGAAAACATAATGTGAAAAAGACTGCATTCTTGACAGAGAAGGTAAGTACAGTAATTGAACAGCGAACCCTACCAAAATATAAAGATCTGAGATGTCCTACCACAACATACCACATTGGCACCCATGATTTCGGTAAGGCATTATTAGATTTAGGTGCTAGTGTTAATCTCATGCCATATTCGATCTTTGTGCTGTTAGGGCTTGTGGAGATTAAACCTAAATCAATAGCTTTACAGTTAGCTGACCGATCCATTAGAACACCACGGGGATTAGTTGAGGATGTCTTAGTTCAAATTGATAAATTCTACTATCTCGTTGACTTCTTAATTTTAGACACCCAGTCTGTGGTTAACACTGAGTCTAAAATTCTGCTTATCTTAGGTAGACCTTTCTCTTGCTATAGCTAATGCCCTTATTAATTGTAGGAATTGTCTCATGAATATATCATTTGGAAATATGGCTCTAGAGGTGAACATTCTTCATGTTGAAAAACAACCACGGGATGATGATGAGTGCCAAGGTACATATATGCTAGAAACAGTTCTGTCGGAAATAGCTTCTTTTCAACCGGCATCAATTCCTCCTGAACTGAAACTGGTCCCAAAGAACCACAAAAGGAGGAAAATGAGAGCTCGTGCTCAATTAAAGATGATACATGAGAAGTTAAAAGGGGGTTGAATAAACTTTGTAGTATGTGCAACCAAAAGTTTCAGCCACTAGACCTTGGAGGATCAGTGGATACACTGCCACAGCTAGATAGAAATTCCCTCCCATGCCTTCATCAATACACTCGATGGAATCCATCATGACAATCTAAGTGGTTACGTCTGGCTGAAGACGTTAAACTTAGCACTAGCGGGGAGGCAACCCTTGTATGCAATTTATTTTATTTACTTTAGTTTTATTTTATTGTGTGCTAATTGCAAGTTTTATTTTTTCTGTTTACATGAGTGTTTATGCAAGAGTTAGGAAACCTACATAGCCACACAACTAAAGTCACACCGGCAAGAACCTGATTAACTTCACGCCTGGTGTAGTGTTGTTCCATAATCTTTTTCTTTATATTTATCTTACATTGAGGACAATGCAAATTTTAAGTGTGAGGGTGTATATGCATGCGCATGAAAACCTGTCTTAAATAACTTGTCTATATTATTAAAAAAAAATTATTTTGTTTGTTTTAGTCCTTGATAGTTAAGCATTAGTCTAATGATGATATTATTTTCCTTAAGGTGAAAATTTAGAAAAGATAAGTTCCTAATGTACTTTTATCTGATGCTTTGAGTAATTTATTTATGTTAGACTCTTAAGCACTTAATTATAGACTTTTAGTAGTGAAAGCCTAAGTAGTTAGTAAAGTGACTAGTTGAAGATATTGTATGTCGATGAATGGCTGTTTGCTTAGATGTATATCCTGATTTGCTTGTGTTATGATGTGTGGTATGGTTGAAAATGAAAGAAAAAGTCTCGGAAGAAAGAAAATAAACCACCTATAACCGATAAGCGTAAAGCTACCCATGGGCGAGTTTTAGGACCACCATGAGGAGAAATGCTACCTTAAAGGGTAGGTGTGTTGAAAAATAAAATGAAGAAAGAAAAAGAAAAAGTTCAAAAAGAAAGGCAAAAAGAGGCAAGAAAGAAAAAGAGAAATCATACCATATTGAGCACAGAAAAGCAACTAAAGAACTTAATTGAGATATCTAGGTTGGTTTGAACCATCGAACCCAATTTTTAAATGAAATCATTGAGTTAGCTTACCTGGGAATAAAGCTGTGAATGAAACTTTTCACACAAACACCATGAGTCTGGCTTAGATGATTTATTGAAGGTCCTGGATTTGAGTTACGTGGAGTACTTTGAAGGTTCTTTGGTTTTTTTACTAGGAATTCCTTGAGGACAAAATTATGTGAAACTATTGGGAATACTCAATCTTTATTTTTGCATAATTATATTTTTTGAATGACTTTAATGGGTGTTGTTGCTTTAAGCCCTCACGAGACTTTAACTCGTCCACTCGGGACGCCTAGGGGTTTAAAGGCTTGTTGCATAAGCTAAATGCAATCCTGATATATACGAAAGTGGCTTAATAGTTTTATTTATTTTTATTTTTTCAGTTTAGTTCTTATTTTTTGCTTGAATTGCTAGGGACTAGCAATAAGCTAGTTGGGGGTTGTGATAAGTGCATGAAAATGTATATTGAAACATCACTTAATCGGGTTTATTGTTAAATATTTAGTTATATATTTTATATTTTATTATATAAATTTCATTATCATATTAATTTAGAAAGTATCTATTATTTAAGTTAATATTAGTATTTCTTCTCTTTATCATTTGTAGGATTTAAAAAAGAAAGCTTGCATATAGAGAGAGACAAAGCCATGCACACGTGGGCCTACCTTTGCTTTTGGTGTTTGATTTTACAAAATTTAAAGAAGAAAGTAAAGGTGGCAGACGATTTGGAAATAAAGAGGATGCCAAGTACAAAGCAAATTAGAGCATGCATGCGTGGGTCCCACAAGCAACTAGGTTTCACTTTTGCATATTATAAAATGTATCACACATAATACATAAAGGGGGGCTGCACGTATTAGTAGCAGCTGCGCATTATACAATTTAAGGAAAAAGCCGAGAGTTAAGAAAGAGAGTAGAAGGCTTAGGGGCGCACTAAATAAACACGTGAGAGAAGAGCTAAATTCATGCATGAAAATAAAAATAGGGTTTGCTGTTCACGTGAAGGGCTACATGCTTACATATAAGACAGAGGTAGTGCACTAAAAAATAAAAAAAAAAGGTTGCGCGAGAATAAATAAACAAAAATCAGAAGGCGTTGCACAAGAATAAAAATAAAAATTCAGAGAGAGAAGTTGCCGAGTGCGTGAAAAACAAAGATGAAATATGAGCGCGAGGCCAGGACACGGAACAGCGGTAATTCTGGACTACATGTCTCTCTAATCCCAGGCTATTTTTATTTCTTTTATGGAGAACTAATCCCCTAGGTAAAGCTAGGGAAGAAATCTTATGTTTGATTTTTATTATTTATGTTTTTAATTCCTAAAAGTATCTTTTAATCGTTTAATAAAATTGATGTTTATCATTTTCTATTATCTTTCAATTTAATAATTCAGAAATTATGTTTTGTCAAATCCCATATAGATCCAGTCATGCTTTCTTCTATGTTTGGTTGGCGGATTTAGTTGTGACGGGTAAAAGTTGTTTTACGTGTTGGTCTTCTGCTGCAGTATTGCCTGAGGGTATATTATCGACGTTAGATAAATCGTAACGATGAATTCTGTGTGCTGTTAACACATATAAAATAATCATTAATTTCTTTAGAATTACTATGCCTAGAATTGAATATGTTCCGGTTGTTGGTTTGTGATGTGAAATCCTCAACCGAGTAGTAATAGGAACTAATAACTGAATATAAGAGTTTGATGCAAGAGGGATTCCTGACGCTTTGCTGTTTTTCTCTGCCGTTATCTTTTATTGCCTTTTCATTTTTTTATTTATCTTTACTTCAATTACAAATTCTATCGTTTTATTTATTTAAGTTGTTACTTACGTTTTGTTTGAGTAAATTAGTTCTTGTAACTATCTCTCTGAGGAATTGACACCCCAGCTATACTACGATAACTGTAAGTTATTTTGGGCGTAATCAAAATTTGACGCAGTTGCCGGGGAGACGGTTTACAACTTAAAGGAGCAGGTTTGCTTGTTCAACAGCGAATCAGTAACTTCATTCCATATTTTTATTTTATTATTTATTTTAGTTATTTTATTTCAGTGTTAGTTTTAAATAGATTTTAATTTTTACTTTATTCCTTTTATTTATTTATTTATTTTTATTTTATTTTTCTCATGTTTCCCGTATTAGTTAAGCCTTAACTACATGCCTAGACGTAGGGATATGTTTGGTAGATTTGTTAGGACTGAAGAAGAAAGCTCAGACTCTGAGAACATATTTGAAAACCCTTTTTGCACACCATCCACATTAGCGCAAATAATATGAGTGAATACGAGAGACCACCTAGGAGGACTCTTGAAGAGTACCTCAACCCAACTCGCACAGCTACACCTTCGTGCATAATGTTTCCTCCTAATGCACCGTACATAGATTTTAAACTTGGGATGATACAATATCTCCCAACTTTTTACGGTTTAGAGAGAGAGAATCCTTACATGCACATTAGGGAATTTGAAGAGGTAGTAGCAACCTTCCATGACCGTTTTAGGACTACCGGCACAATTAGACATAATCTTTCCCTTTGCCCTTAAGGATAGAGCTAAGAGCTGGTTGTATTCTTTAATACCTAGGTCAATAGGATCGTCAGGCGAGATGACCCAGGCATTTTTCGACAAATACTTCCCACACCGTAAGACAGATGCCCAAAAAAGACAAATCTCCACCTTCTCCCAGAGAGACAGTGAGACCCTTTATCAAACGTGGGAGCGGTTATAAGGGGTTCTTAGCTAGTTGTCCCTAGCATGGCTAGGAGAGTTGGTGTTTAGTAAGTTATTTCTATGATGGACTACCCCTAGGGAGCGCCTATTCATTGAGACAATGTGCAATGGTGAGTTCATCCGAAAGGACCCTTATGAGGCACTCGATTATTTAGATGACCTAGCTAAGAAATCTCATACTTGGACTGGACCCAATGCGTTAGATAACACTGATAGGTAACACACTTCTTCTAGTAGAAGCCTACAACACTTTAGGGAAAAGGATAATCTTAAGGCTCAAGTTGAGGTATTGACTAGACAGATGTGAGCCTTAATAGCCAAAGAGAGTCAGGCTATGCATTCAGTAGCCCAGTTAGAATCCCAAGAGTGCCCGATATATGGTGAGATGAGAGGGACATATGATGAAAAATACCATGCATTAGGGACTTACCAAAAGCCTTTCACACCGTACTCAGACACCTATAATCCTAGTTGGAGGAACCATCCCAACCTTAGTTGGAAACATGAGTCTCATCAGCCAATTCAAACACAACCACCATAGTGCCCCTCAGAATCAGACATATTTCGTTCCTAGAAATTCTTTAGAGGATATCGTGCAAGCATTCGTGGAAGCCCATAAGGTGATTGTGGAAACCTATAATAAAATAAATCAAAGGTTTGAGTCATTGATAGCTCAGGTAGCTGAAGATAATGAGGAGATTAAGATTCAGATCTCTAAGTTAACTAATGTATTGAGTGTGTATGAATAAAAAAAATTCCTATCTCAAACTCAACCAAATCCACAAGCCAACACATAACACATGCTGATCATGAAACAGCCAATGTAAAGGCTGTTAATCCTATATTCACTAGGAGTGGTACGAAGGTAGGTTTGCAGGACACGTCCAACACCATAGATGACCCCAAAGAGAGTAGTATAGGTACCCCTCATGAAGATCCAGAGCCATTTTTCTAGGTTAGAGTTCCCTTTCCAAAATCACTGATGCATACTGTGAGAGCTCCAGACCCAAATGGTGAGATCCTAGAACATCTTAAGCAAGTAAAGATCAACCTTCCGCTATTACATGTGATAAAACAAGTTCCAACTTATGCGAAGCTTTTGAAGGATCTATACACTATTAAGAGAAAACATAATGTGAAAATGACTACATTCTTGACAGTGCAGACATGTGCAGTAATTGAACAGCGAACCCCACCTAAATATAAAGATCCGAGATTTCCTACCATAACCAACCACATTGGCACCCATGAGTTCAGTCAGGCATTATTAGATTTAGGTGCTAGTGTTAATCTCATGCCATATTCAATCTATGTGCAGTTAGGGCTCGGTTAGACCAATCCTACATCAGTAGCTTTACAATTAGCTGATCTATCCATTAGAACACCACGAGGAGTAGTTGAGGATGTCTTAGTTCAAATTGATAAATTTTACTACCCCGTTGACTTCCTAATTTTAGACACCCAGTCTGTAGTTAACATTGAGTCCAGAATTTTGCATATCTTAGGTAAACCTTTTCTTGCTACAGCTAATGCCCTTATTAATGGCAGGAAAGATCTCATGAAGTTATCATTTGGAAATATGACTCTAGAGGTGAATATTTTTCATGTTGAAAAATAACATTGGGATGATGATGAGTGCCAAGGTACATATATGCTAGAAATAGTCATGCCGAAAACAACTTCTTTTAAACCTGCATCACATCCTCCTGAACTGAAATCGGTCCCAAAGAACCGAAAAATAAGGAAAATGAGAGCTTGTTGCCAATTAAAGATGATACATGGGAAGTTAAAAGGGGGTTGAATCAACTTTATAGTATGTGCAGCCAAGAGTTTCAGCCACCAGACCTTGGAGGATCAGTGGATACACTGCCACAGCTAGACATAAATTCCCTCTCATGCCTTCATCAGTACGGTCGATGGAAGCCACATGACATCTGAGTGGTCACGTCTGGCTGAAGACGTTAAACTTAGCGATAGCAGGGAGAAACCCCTTGCATATATAATTTATTTTATTTCATTTTATGTACTTTATTTTTATTTTATTGTGTGCTAATTGTATGTTTTATTTTTTTCTGTTTGCATGAGTGTTTATGCACGAGTTAGCACAACGTACACAGCCACAAAACTAAAGTCGCACTGGTAGGAACCTGATCAACTTCGTGCCTGGTAGTGTTGTTCCTTAATCTTTTTCTTTATATTTATCTGACATTGAGGACAATGCAAGTTTAAGTGTGGTGGTTTATTTCATGCGCATGAAAACCTGTCTTAAATAACCTGTCTATATTTTATTAAAAAAAAAATTATTTTTTAGTCTTTGATAGTTAAGCATAAGTCTAATGATGATATTGTTTGCTTTAGAGTGAAATTTTAGAAATGATAAGTTCCTAATGTACATTTATCTGATGCTTTGAGTAATTTATCTATGTTAGACTCGTAAGTACTTAATTATAGATTTTTAGCAGTGAAAGCGTGAGTAGTTAGTAAAGTGTCTAGTTGAAGAAATTATATGTCGAATTAATGACCGTTTGCTTAGATGTCTATCCAGATTTGCTTGTGTTATGATGTGTGGTATGGTTGAAAATAAAAGAAAAAGTATTTGAAGAAAGAAAATAAATCACCTATAACAGATCAGTGTGAAGCTACCCATGGACGGGTATTACGACCATCATGAGGAGAAATACTACCTTAAAGCGTAGGTATGTTGAAAAATAAAATGAAGAAAGAAAAAGAAAAAGTTCAAAAAGAAAGGCAAAAAAAGGCAAGAAAGAAAAAGAGAAATCATACCATTTTTAGCACAGAAAACCAACTACAGAACTTAATTCAGATATCTAGGTTGGTTTGACCCATCGATCCTAATTTTTAAAACGAAATCATTGAGTTAACTTACTTGGGAATAAATCTATGAATGAAACGTTTCACACACACACACTGTGAGTATGGCTTAGATGATTTATTCAAGGTCCTGGATTTCAGTTACGTTGAGTACTTTGAAGGGTTTTTTTTTCATTACTAGGCATTCTTTGAGGATAAAATTATGTGAAACTATTGGGACTATTCAATTTTTGTTTTTGCATGATTGTGTCTTTTGAATGACGTTTGTTAGTGTCGTTGCTGTAAGCCTTCACGAGACTATAACTCGTCCACTACGGACAACTAGGGGTTTAAAGGTTAGTTGCATACGCTAAATGAAATCGTGATCCCTATGAAAGTGGCTAAGAGAGTTTTTATTTATTTTTATTTATTTAGTTTAGTTCTTATTTTTCGCTTGAATTGCTATGGACTAGTAATAAGCTGGTTGGGGGTTGTAATAAGTGCATGAAAATTTACATTGAAACTTCACTTATTCGGGCTTATTGTTAAATATTTAATTGTATATTTTACATTTATTATATAAATTTCATTATCATATTAATTTAGAAAGTATCTATTATTTAAGTTAATATTAGTATTTCTTCTCTTTATCATTTGTAGGATTTAAAAAAGAAAGCTTACATGTAGAGAGAGACAAAACCATGCATATGTGGGCCTACCTTTGATTTTGGTGTTTGATTTTAGTATTTCTTCTCTTTAGCATTTGTAGGGTTTGAAAAAGAAAGCTTGCATGTAGAGAGAGACAAAGCCATGCACACGTGGGCCTACCTTTGCTTTTGGTGTTTGATTTTACAAAATTTAAAGTAGATAACAAAGGTGGCCGACGAATTGGGGAGAAAGACAGATGCCAAGGACAAAGCAAATTGAAGCATGCATGCATGGGTCCCACAAACAACTAGGTTTCACTTTTGCATATTATATAAAGTATCACACATAATACATAAAGAGGGGGGCTGCACGTATTAGTAGCAGCTGCGCATTATAAAATTTAAGGAAAAAACCGAGAGTTAAAAGAGAGAGTAGAAGGCTTAGGGGCGCACTAAACAAAACACATGAGAGAAGAGCTGAATTGGTGCATGAAAATAAACATAGGGTTTGCTGTTAACGTGAAGGGCTGCATGCTTACATATAAGACAGAGGCAGTGCACTAAATAATAAAAAAGGCTGCGCGAGAACAAATAAACAAAAATCAGAACGTGTTGCGTAAGAATAAAGACAAAAATTCAGAGAGAGACGTTACCGAGTGCGTAAAGAACAACGAAGAAATATGAGCGCGAGGCTAGGACACGGAGCAACGATAATTCAGGACGACATATCTCTCCAATCCCAAGCTATTTTTATTTCTTTTATGGGGAACTAATTCCCTTGGAAAAGATAGGGATGAACTCTTGTGGTTGAGTTTTATTATTTATGTTTTTAATTCCTAAAAGTATCTTTTGATCGTTTAATAAAATTGATGTTTATTATTTTAGATTATCTTTTGATTTATTAATCAGGAAATTATGTTTTGTCATATCCCATATAGATCCAGTCATGCTTCTTCTATGTGTCGTTTGTGAATTTAATTGTGACTGGTAAAAGTTATTTTACGTGTTGATCTTTTTCTGCAGTATTGCCTAGAGTATATTGTCGACGTTAGATAACTCGTAAAGATGATTTTTGTGTGCTGTTAGCACATAGAAAATAATCATTCATTACCTTAGAATTTAATATGCGTATAATTGAATATGTTCCGGTTGTTGGTTTTGGATGTGAAATCCTTAACTGAGTAGTAATAGGAATTAATAACTGAATACAGAAGTTTGATGCAAGAGGGATTACTGATGCTTTGCTGTTTTTCTCTGCCGTTATCTTTTATTATCTTTTCATTATCTTATTTATCTTTACTTCAATTACAAATTCTATCGTTTTATTTAATTAGGTTATTACTTACGTTTTGTTTGAGTAAATTTGTTCATATTATCATCTCTCCGAGGAATCGACACCCCAGCTATAATGCAATAACCGCAAGTTATTTTTGGGCATAATCAAAATTTGGCGCCGTTGCCGGGGAGATGGTTTACAACTTAAAGGAGTAGGTTTGCTTGTTCAACAGCGAAGCGGTAACTTCGTTCTATTTTTTTATTTTATTATTTATTATAGTTATTTTATTTCAATGTTAATTTTAAATAGATTTTAATTTTAGTTTATTCCTTTATTTATTAATTTTTTTATTTTTCTCATGTTTCCCGTATTAATTGAGCCTTAACTACATGCCTAGACGTAGGGATATGTTTGGTAGATTTGTTAGGACTAAATAAGAAAGCTCAGACTCTGAGAACATATTTGGAAACCCTTCTGCACCCGTATCTAGCATACATAATATGAGTGAATACGAGAGACCACCTAGGAGGACTCTTGAAGAGCACATCCACCCAACTCGTACAACTACACCTTCATGTATAATGTTTCATCCTAATCCACCACACATAGATTTTAAACCTGGGATGATACAGTATCTCCCAACTCTTCACGGTTTAGAGAGAGAGAATCCTTATGTGCATATTAGAGAATTTGAAGAGGTAGTAGCAACCTTCCATGACCGCTCTGGGACTACCGACATAATTAGACATAAGTTCTTTCCCTTTTCCCTTAAGAATAGAGCTAAGAGATGGTTGTATTCTTTAAGACTTAGGTCAATAGGATCGTGGGGCGAGATAACCTGGGTATTTTTCGACAAATACTTCCCACACCATAAGACGGATGCCCTGAAAAGATAAATATCCACCTTCTCCTAGAGAGACAGTGAGACCATTTATCAAACGTGGGAGTGGTGTAAGGAGTTGTTGGCTAGTTGTCCCCACCATGGATATGAGAGTTGGCATTTAGTAAGTTATTTTTATGATGGACTGACCCCTAGGGAGCGCCAATTCATTGAGAAAGTGTACAATGGTGAGTTCATTCGAAAGGACCCTAATGAGGCACTCGAGTATTTAGATGACCTAGCTAAGAAATCTCATACTTGGACTGGACCCAATGCCTTAGATAACTCTGATAGTACACACACTTCTTCTAGCAGAAGCCTACAACACTTTAGGGAAGAGGATAATCTTATTGCACAAGTTGAGCTATTTATTAAACAGATGTGAGCCTTAATAGCCAAAGATAGTAAGACTATGAATTCAGTAGCCTAGTTAGATCCCAAGAGTGTCCAGTATATGGTGAGATGAGAGGGACATATGATGAACAATGCCATGCATTATGGACGTACTAAAAGCCTTTCACACCATACTCAGACAC
This sequence comes from Zanthoxylum bungeanum, assembly GCA_019454045.1. Taxonomy (NCBI): domain Eukaryota; kingdom Viridiplantae; phylum Streptophyta; class Magnoliopsida; order Sapindales; family Rutaceae; genus Zanthoxylum; species Zanthoxylum bungeanum. Next base: position 101,363 of record SKCR01033343.1, on the reverse strand, counting down.
CTATATTCCTAGTTGGAGGAACCATCTCAGCCTTAGTTGGAAACATGAGTCTCATCAACCGAGTCAAACACCACCACCTAGAGGTTATAGTGCCCTTCAGTATCACACACCTACTGTTCCTAGAAATTCAATAGACAATACCATGCAAGCATTCTGGGAAGCCCAAAAGGTGATTGTGGAAACCCAGAATAAAAAAATTAAAGGTTTGAGTAATTGATAGCTCAGGTAGCTAAAGATAATAGGGAGATTAAGAGTCAGATCTCTAAGTTAACCTAATGTCTTGAGTGTGCACGAACAAGGAAAATTCCTATCTCAAACTCAACCAAATCCAAAAGGCCAACACATGGCACATGCTGATCACGAAGCAGCCAATGTAAATGGTGTTAATACTATATTTACTAAGAGTGGTATAAAGGTAGGTTTGCAGGACACGTCTAACACCCTAGATGACCCCAAAGAAAGTAGTATAGGTACCCCTCAGGAAGAACCAGAGCCACCTTTCTAAGTTTGAGTTCCCTTTCCACAAGCACTTACACTTACTGTGAGAGCTCCATACAATAATGGTGAGATCCTAGAACATCTTAAGCAAGTAAAGATCAACCTTCCGCTATTATATGTGATAAAATAAGTTCAAACTTATGCGAAGGTTTTGAAGGATCTATGCACTATTAAGAGAAATCATAATGTTAAAAAGACTACATTCTTGACAGAGCAGACAACTGCAGTAATTGAACGGTGAACCCCACCTAAATATAAAGATCCGGGATGTCCTACCATAACATGCCAAATTGGCACCCATGAGTTCGGTCAGGCATTATTAGGTTTAGGTGCTAGTGTTAATTTCATGCTATATTTGATCTATGTGCAGTTAGGGCATGGCAAGATTAAACCTACATCAGTAGCTTTAAAATTAGCTGACTGATCCATTAGAACACCACGGGGAGTAGTTGAGGATGTCTTAGTTTAAATTGATAAATTCTACTACCCCATTGACTTCCTAATTTTAGACACCCAATCTGTAGTTAACACTGAGTCCAAAATTCCGCTTATCTTAAATAGACATTTTCTTGCTACAGCTAATGACCTTATTAATTACAGGAATGGTCTCATGAAGCTATCATTTGGAAATATGACTCTAGAGGTGAACATTTTTCATGTTGAAAAACTACCATGAGATGATTAGTGCCAAGGTACGTATATGCTAGAAACAGTCCTGCCGGAAACAACTTCTTTTCAACCTGCATCAAATCCTCATGAACTAAAATCGGTCCCAAAGAACCCAAAAAGGAGGAAAATGAGTGCTCTACCGTTATTATCTTTTCATTATTTTATTTATCTTTACTTTAATTAAAAATTCTATCATTTTATTATTTTACTTATTACTTTTGTTTTGTTTGAGTAAATTAGTTCCTGTAACCATCTCTTTGAGGAATCGACACCGCAACTATATTGCGATAACCGCAAGTTATTTTTGGGCGTAATCAATCAGATAGTCACTTCATTTTTAAAAGATATTGGAGGATTCACACCCCTAGATAGTTTCTTAATATTTAACTTTCGCACTGTTTTAATTACTTGTTTTCAGACAAAAATCACCATTCAATCAACAATCAATCTATTAAAAACTTGTAAACATTTGGCTTCATCTATTAATAGATTAGGTATTAAGTCCTCCTGGGATCGATACATTTTATACTACTTGAGTGATACGAGCGCTTGCGTTACATGAGTAATTTCACCGATCAAGTTTTTAGCACCGTTACCGCAGCCATATTTATCTTTCAATACTAATTTTGGGGTTATTTACTTTTACTTGTATCTAATTTATTTTTATTTATTATTTTTATTTTCTTGTGTTTCAGGTTCTCAAACACTAGACGAGAAGAACTAGAAGCTTTGAAATCCATCTGATTGACCCAGAAATTGAAAAAAAAATCAGATAGTTGAGAAGGGAAAGGCGGGAAGGTGAAGAAGTGCTGATCAACATTGAACTTGAACCTTTGGAGGTTGAACCACCAATTCCTATTTGAGATAGAACTATTCTGATGGTTGACGGCTTCATTTCATGCATTGTACTTCCTCCATTACCAGCAAATGCATGTGACATCAAAACATGCATCCATATGATACAGCATTCAGTTCAGTGTGGGGAGAATGCAACTGAAGATCCTAATGCCCAAACTTCCTGGAAGTTTGCGACACTTTCAATTACAACCGAGCGGCAGAAGAAGCAATGAGACTACGTGTGTTTCCATATTCTTTGAAAGACAGAGCTAAAGCTTGGCTACATTCATTACCAGCAGGTTCTATCACAATTTGGAAAACTCTTGCCACCAAATTCCTTGCAAAGTACTTTCCCCCAGCCAGTTTAGCAAAGCTGAGGAATAACATTACATGCTTTGTACAACATGAATCAGAATCCCTCTGCAAAGCTTGGAAAGATACAAGGAGTTGCTCAGAAAATTTTCTCACCATGAGATTGGAAAATGGATACAAGTCCAAACCTTCTACAATAGACTTTCTGGACTGATGAGAACCACAATTGATACTGCAGTTGAATGAGCTTTAATAGCAAAATGAGAAGATCAGGCTTGAGACCTAATTAAAAAAATGGCTAACAATAATTTTTTATTTCCAACAGAAATGAGCATGATTCAATGAATCGCATGAATTTACGATGTTGGAGAAAATAGCATTGAATGCCAAGCTAGATCAGATATGGAAATTCATGGAAACTCTTAGCATGCAAGGTAATACTGGATCCACAAGTTCACCATATGGAGGAGCACCAGAGGCAGAATTTACAACCAATATGATGAAACGATGAATTATATCAGCAATTTCAACAGACAGAGGAAGAATCTATATTCCAACACCTACAACCTAGGGTGGAGGAATCATCCCAATTTCATAAGGAGTAATAATTCAGGGCAAAGAAACAATCCACCATCAGAATTCCAACAGCAAAATAAAGGCTAGGAGTATGAACAAGAACCAGGAATAACAGAAGTGCTGGTCCACTTGAAAAAGCTAGAAGCAAAATGCAATTCTCAAGAAGTATTAATTCTAAACCAAGTAGCTTCTATTAAAGCACTAGAGAATCAATTGGGACAAATGGCCAATGCTTAGAGTTATAGACCACAAGGTACCCTTCGTAGGAACACAGAACTAAATCCATGGAACAGACGGAACGAGCAATATCAAGCCATCACTTTGAAAAGCGGTATTGAAATCAACAAAGATATTGGAATCAAGGCATCCACTGAGGAAGTTCCAAAAGAAAGCAGTGAAGTAGAACCACAAATGGAGGAAAAAGAAGCAAAAGAAAATGATCGAGATCGGTTTACTCCTCCTCCTCATTTTCAACAGTATCTTCGAAAAAACAAATTAGACAATCGATTTTCTCGATTCTTGGAGATCTTCAAAAAGCTGCATATCAATATTCCATTTACAGAAGCGTTGGAACAAATGGCCATCTATGTCAAATTCATGAAAGATATTCTGTCATGAAAGAGAAGAGTAGGAAATTACGAGATAGTAGCATTGACAGAAGAATGCAGCGCCATCATTTAGAGGAAGCTTCCCCCAAAGTTGATAGATCCTGGCAGTTTCATCATCCCTTGCACCATAGGAGAATATTACTTCGGTAAGGCTGTGTGTGATTTAGGAGCGAGTATTAACCTGATGCCTTTGTCTATTTATAGGAAACTACAAATTGGTGAAGAAAAGCCCACATCAATTACTCTGAAACTGGTTGATAGATCCCTCACATTTCCAAGAGGTGTCATGGAAGATGTGCTAGTCAAATTTGACAAAATTATTTTCCCAACTGATTTCATTATCCATGACATGGATGAAGATAAAGATGATCCTCAGGAGACCATTATTGGCTATAGGTCAAACTACTATTGATGTACAAAAAGGAGAACTAACCATGAAAGTGCAGGATAAAGAAGTAACATTCAATTTTTTCAAAGCCATGAAATTCCCAAATGACAAAAAGGAGAAGGAATGTTTTAGAATTGATGTTTTAGATTGTATCTTCCAGAATACTGATGCAATGCAACTTTCCATGGACAAACTCAAGCACCAACATGATTGAAAAAGATCTAGATGATGAAATTCTAGAATGTATCGACTATTTTGATGGAGCAACTCGATTCAGAATAATACACCAGTGGAAAGTTTGGAATTATCAAAAAATGAACGAATCAAGCCTTCAATTGAAAAACCACCGCAACTAGAACTAAATCCACTTCCAAACCATCTCAGGTATGTATTCTTAGAAAATTATTCTGATTTATCTGTGATTATTTCTTCATCGCTAACATTGGTGTAGGACGATAAGTTGCTGAGAGTGCTACGCGAGCACAAGAAATCCATTGGCTGGACTATAGGAGACATCCAAGGCATTGGTCTATCATTTTACATGCATAAAATTCTGACGAACATTGAGTATAAAGCCACAGTGAAGCATCAACGGAGACTAAATCCAATCATGAAAGGAGGTCGTAAAGAATGAAATTATCAAATGGTTGGATGCAAACATCATTGACCCCATCTTTGACAACACTTGGGTGAGTCATATGCAATGTATACAAAAGAAAGTAGGAATGACTGTAGTCACCAATGAACAGAACGAGCTGATTCCAAAAATAACGTTGACTAAATGAAGCGTATTCTTGGACTACAGGAAGCTGAAAAAAGCAACAAGAAAAGAGCATTTTCTACTACTATTCATTGACCAGATGCTAGACAGACTGGCGAGACATGAATTCTACTATTCTCTGGATGGATACTCGGGGTACAATCAGATTGCCATCGCCCCAAAGATCAGGAGAAAACCATTTTTACTGTCCGTATAGTACTTTTGCTTTCCGCAGGATGCCATTTGGACTATGTAATGCTCCTGCCACATTTTAACGTTGCATGATGGCTATCTTCTCAGACATGCTGGAATAAAGTATGGAGATTTTCATGGATGATTTCTCTGTGTTTGGAGACTCGTTCGACCACTACTTGCAAAATCTGGAAAAAGTGTTACAAATATGTGAGATACCAACTTGATACTCAATTGGGAGAAATGCCACTTTATGGTGCAAGAAGGCATTATCCTGGGACATCGGATTCACAAAAGGGAATCTAGGTAGAAAAAGAAAATATCAAGTCAATTGAAAAACTACATCCACCATCATCTGTCAAAAGGATTCACAGTTTTCTCGGAAATGTAGGATTTTATAGGAGGTTATCGAAGGCTTCTCCAAGATTGCTAAACCTCTATGCAATCTGTTGGAGAAAGATGTGCCATTCAACTTCACCAAAGAATGCCACCAAGCTTTTGATATCTTAAAACAGAAGCTGGTCTCTGCCCCATCATAGTAGCACCAGACTGGACCCTTCCATTTGAGGTGATGTATGATTTTACTGTAGGTGCAGTTTTTCGACAACGCAAAGTAAAAAATTTCCATACAATTTACTACTCCAGCAGAACTCTGAATGAAGCTCAACTCAACTACACAACAACTGAAAAAGAGTTGCTTGCAGTTGTGTTTGCTTTTGATAAATTCCACTCCTATCTGCTAGGTCCCAAAGTAGTGGTCTACACAGATCATTCAGAAATCAAATACCTGATCATGAAGAAAAATGCCAATCCAAGATTGATCCGTTTGGTGCTTCTACTACAAGAATTTGATGTGAAGATCCGAGACAGGAAAGGGATAGAAAGTCAAGTGGTAGATCATTTATCGAGGCTCGAAAATGGAGAAATAATTGGCAATAAGATGACAATCAAAGAAACTTTTCCAGATGAACAGTTGTTTGCCATCAAACTGCAAGAAGTCATTTGGTATGATGATTAAGTAAACTACATAGTATTGGGAAAATAACAGTTTGAATGAACACATCAGTAACGAAAGAAGTTCTTCAAGGAATTCAAACACTATATCTGGGATGAACTGTACCTGTTCAGACTTTGTTCTGATCAATTATTGAGACGTTGTGTTCAACAGGTTGAGGCAATAGTGTCCTGTAGCATTGTCATTCATCACCATACGATGGACACTTCAGCGGAGATAAAATTGAAGCCAAAGTCCTACAATCAGGTTTGTTCTGGCACACTATGTTTAATGATGATTACTTATTTTCTCTTCAATGTGACATGTGCCAAAGAATGGGAAATATTTCAAGGAGAAATGAAGGACCTCTACAAAACATTCTAGAAGTGGAGATATTTGATGTATGAGGGATTGATTTTACGAGACCCTTCATTCCATCATTTAGAAATCTATACATACTAGTTGTAGTAGACTACATCTCCAAATGGGTTGAAGTAATAACTCTGCCATGAAATGATTCAAAAGTGGTTACCATGCAAATATAGAGTTACTCATAAAGTTGCCACTGCCTACCATCCACAGTCAAATGGACAGGTTGAAGTTTCAAACAGGGAGATCAAAAAAATCTTGGAGAGAACTTTTGGATCAACAAGGAGGGACGAGTCTACAAAACTAGATGATGTATTATAGGCCTACCAGACAGCTTACAAAATTCCTATTGGTATGTCCCCATATCTAATGGTGTTTGGGAAAGCATGCCATTTGCCAGTGGAACTTGAGCATAAAGCATACTGGGCACTGAAGAAGTTAAATCTTGATCTACAAGCAACATGAGAGAAAAGGCTCCACCAACTCAATGAATTGGAGGAATTTCACCTACAGACGTATGAGAATACCAGGCTGTACAAAGAAAAATAAAGAAATGGCATGATCAAAAAATAGTGCACAAACAACCATAACTAGGCCAACATATGTTGTTATATAATTCACGATTGAATCGTTTCCCTAGAAAGCTAAAATCGCGGTGGTCAGGTCCATTCTTAATCACCCAAGTTTTACATACAGAACGGTTGAGTTACTTGATCCCAACTCCAATTATACATTTAAAGTTAACAGCAGCGTGTCAAGTACTACTGGGGAGAATCATTTGAGCGACAAAAAGAAAGTGTCACAAATTTAAATACTGCCTAACGTTCAGGCAATCATGTCTAGCTGAAGACGTTAAACTTAGCGCTAACAGGATGCAACCCATGCATTTTGTATATATATTAAGATTTGGTGTGTTTTATTTTTGTGTTTTTAATTTTTATAGGTAAGGTCACATTTCAGGATGGAAGACGTTCTCATAAATCTTCACAAGTAATTTTCTTCTCTCCCTCAAAACTCTCTGATGAAAGTCTACAAGGCTTGCATGGAGCGAATGAGATATCTGATGATCAAAGGTATTCCTAATGACATTCATTGAATTATTAAAGCATGAGTCTGATTGGCAGGTGAGTCATCTGAATCTTTTATTTCATTTCTGCTTGGTTTAGGAAAAAGCACCTATGCTAAGAAAAGAAAAGTTAAAAGATTAGGTGTTTGCTATAAATATGCACGCATGACATATAATACTTATTGTCGTTCTTTAGGAATGGTGTCTGATAACCGTGAAGATAAAATTAAATTCATTATGGATGGCATGAGTAATGAGTCTTTGGATGACATATCATTGACTCTTGAGACACATTCCAGTGGATATGTGTATCACGCAATTCGCATGTTACATACACAATTTTGAAAAGAAAGACAACAATTAAGTCTCGGGAATCTGACTTTAAAAGATCATGTTTGCCAATTTATAAGAAAATTGGATGGTAAGCTTGTCTATGACGCATAGATGTCAATCAAGCCGTTACTTCTTGTAAATATTATTATCTATTTGTCTTTAACTAATAATTGTGATTTTTTTTGTTATTTTCTTTTCTCCAACATGATCCAGTCTTTTTGACTTTCACGATATATTTTACTATTTAGTTGATAATTATCATTTGGCAGGTACTAGTGTTATTATTACTATCCCTTTTTTCAGGTGCTATAATTTATCTCATCATTGCACTCTTGAAGACATCCAGATATGAAAAAAATGGAAGCAACTTCAAGAAGCCGAGTTGTAAATATCTGTGTGTTTTGCAGTACTAGTGTTGGTTCGAAGCCAGAGTTCGTTGAGGCAACACATGAATTGTGTAGAGTCATAGCTGAAAGGAATATGTACCTAGTATATGGCGGTGGCAATCTTGGACTAATGGGGATCGTTTTAAATACCATACAGGAAGAAGGTAGTCAAGTTCTGAGAATCATTCCAAAACTTTGGCAGAGGCGAATCCTATAGGACTATCAAACGAGATGAATGCATTATGCCATATATATCTAAACGACTTGTTGAAATGATTAACCGTGCCGATGCTTTTATTACTTTTCCAGGTGGCTTGGGCATGATGAAGGACATTTTTACAGTACTATCTTGGAAAAACTTGAACATACATCATAGATTAATTGGACTGTGTAATGTTTTTTTATGACTTTCTTTGTGTGTTTCTTGATGATGCCCAGAGAAATGGGTTCGTTTCAAAACTTGTAAAAGAAATCCTCTTCACTACCAGAACAACCCATGATTTAATTAACCAACTCTTAGCCTTTGAACCAGGAATTGACCCTATCATTTCCAAGATTAACTGGTTTGATAATGATCGTGGCAAAAAGAATCAGATATATTTGGATCTTAACCTTTAATTTTCTTTTTAAATATAGAATTTCAGCTAACCAGGTACTGTTGTCTAAACTATTCTTCTAATTTTTAGAAAATAGGGACAATGTCTCAATTAGGTTTGGGGGAGGAGAATAATTGATTAGTATCTTATTTTTATTTTTTCGTTGTGTTGTTTTTGCTTTGTTTTTAGTCAAAAATTTCAAAAATTCAAAAATAAAATAAATTTTTTTTTTTAAATTTTTTTTAAATTTTTTAACTTGATTAATCAGGTGGAATGGTGTTTGAGATAGCTGTGTAAGGAATTTCCACTTCTGAGACGTATCTCAACCTATTTCGTAACAAGTTAATTTTTATTTATTTCATTTTGAATTATTTTGTTAGTTCTCCATAATACTGACTAAATAGTATCTTCATATGCTCAGTTGACAAGTATTATCAATATGCATGGTAACATACGGCCATGAGTTGTAATAGAAAAGTTTGCAATATTCCATGCACTGGTTTAATTGGAGGAATCATCTAAAAAAGTGAAAAAAAGAAACATCTGAGATTTGAGTAATTAAGTCTGTAGGGGTGTTTTAACACCTAGTGCCCTAAAGCCAACTGGCTTGGGAGTCACTGGCCCAAAGCTCACTACATGGATTGAAGATGTTATTAAAAAAAAGATATTTGAAATCTGAGTAATTAAATCTGTAAGGGTGTATTAACATCTAGTACCCTAAAGCCAACTGGCTTGGGAGTCACTGGCCCAAAGCTCGCTACATGGATTGAAGATATTGTAAATAAAAAAAAATTCCATTGCTAAAATAGATGTGAACTTTGATATAACTTTAAGACAAAAATATTTCTCTCTTTTCAACTACACTTATGAATATTATGGGCACAATACTTTGATTAATACCTTGTTGGTTGTGTATATGGAGAATGATAAAAATAATTGGAGAATTTACTTATTTTATAATTTAGAAAGAAAAAAAACCATCTTTTAACTTGGATAAGAGCTTCACTTGTTTAGTCAATAACTTGTTTAATCTTTTTACTTTTGTGTGCATTTGACATTTGTGGGTATTATCACTGTAAGCCTTCAGAGATTACAACTCATCCACTAGGGACACCTAGGGGTTTAAAGGCTTGTTGCATGTGCTAAATGTAATCGTGATCACTACTAAAGTGGCTTAATTTAATTTTATTTTGTTTATTATATTTTATTATTTTGCTCGAGGACTAGCAAAATACAAGATTTGGGGGTGTGAAAAACTGTAAATATATCAATATTTACCGTCTATTATACTTAATATTTTGTATATTTTCTCGAGTTTTGTGAATAATTTTATGTGTTTTGTGTTATTTGATAGATAAATAAAGTTTAGGAACTTACTAGAATTGAATAGGGGCTAAAACGGTGAAATTCGGATAAAAAAATGGTAAATTGGGAAATTTTCTGTCACGCGTTGTGACACACAACATCCTTTGAGTCGCGACGCGCCACAATTATCCAGCCTGCCGTCATTTGTCATCACTGATGTCACCACTGAACCCTTTAACGCGTCACGACGCTAAGATAATAATTCTACCGACAGGCACGTGTCATCATCTCGTCGAATCAACGGCGAGTCACGACGCGCGGGGCAGAATTTTTCCTATAAATTGAAGCTGAAATCAGAAGGAAAATTCATACCTTCTTGTGGGGATTTCTTTAAGAATACTAAGAAGATTGTATCTTGTTTATTTATTTATAGCTTTCCTGTATTTAATTTTATTTTAAGTAGTAGATCTTTCTTTATTTTTACTTTCCAGTATAAGGTTGTAACTCCCCCATGTTGGTGTGAAAGGTAAGATTTTATTACTAATATTTAGATTAATCTCCATTTCTTATAATACATAAACTATTTTAAAACCTGACTTAATGGGATACCGCTTTTGTGGTCGGTTGGACTTAAATAAATTGATTTTAGTTGAATTGATGGGATACCGCCTTTATGGTCAGTTAGAATTAATGAAAAATCTGACTTAATCAGGATACTGCCTATATGGTCGGTTGGTAATGTCATGCAAAGTGTATATATTATAATAAGAGAGATATTTAAATTAGAAGTAACAAAAGTGGATCCTCTAACCCCTAGTATTTTCTTTTATTGTTTATTTATCTTTTTAATTTCCAAGCTTTACTTTATGTCATTTACTTTATTTAAGTCTTTAATATTTATAGATATATGTGGTAACTAAATACCTTATATAGGGTTGTGATGAATTCTAATATCACCATTTTATAAGTAGTTGTTTTGTGTCTTTGGTAATATAAAGGTTTATTTATTGAGTCTTAAGCTTAATGCTTCTTGTTAACTGACCATTAATAATATTGATTTAGTAAACATAAAATAAACTTGACGAAGGAATTTCAGGTTTCAGCCTAGACTCAATAGCTCATGATCTCATCTTGGGGCGTGGTGACCCTTAGATAGATTTCCTCCCAAGAAATACATATACCTGTCGGGCGAAGGTAGCCACAATTGGAATTTAATCTTAACAAATTCAGGTAATTTGGTTAACATAGAAATATGTTTAATTGGATTACTTTGGGTGTTTACATCTTACCATCAACAGAGGCTTTTGCATAATTTCGTGTTCCAGATTAATAAACCGATATATTACACAAACATTAGATAGTCACTTCATCATTAAAAGATATTGGAAGAATTCACAACCCTAGATATTTTCTTAATATTTAATTTTCCTTTAATTTACTTTCGCACTACTTTAATTACTTGTTTTCAGACATAAATCACCATCCAATCCACAACCAATCTATTAGATATTTATAACATTTAGCTTTATATATTAATAGCTTAGGTATTAAGTCCTCATGGGATAGATACATTTTATACTACTTGGCGATAAGTATGCTTACATTACGTGAGTGATTTCACCGATCATGCCTCATTTACTAGTATCTTGGGCATACTACGTATATGAGACCCCAGTACTCTACCCAATATAGTCACTGACTCCATAGACCATGATTTGATACCGTCTTTATAACATCCCCAATCCAGGAGATACAACCGGCAGAGAATAGGACGTACTATCCTTCTGAGCCTTTGACTTTCTAACATGAACAACAATGATACTCTTTGCACAAATATAATCTCATATATTGGACTATTACCTAAATCCATAACATAAATTGCAAAATTGTACACAGAAAACTGAATGCTCAACATCAGAAAGCTTAACAACTCTATGCACAATTACTTATACACAAATTTACTATACATACAACTGGAATTGGACTTTACTCAACTTGACTGAAACCTATTTCTGACTTGGCTTGGTGGACCAAACACCCTAGAGACTGCCACACTATCCATCGTCACGAGCTCATCTTCTAGGTAAACCTGCAAAACAAAACACTGGGATTGAGGGGTTAGATCGTTTGAACGATCTAAGTGAGTTGATGACTAAAATAAAACTAATGTGTTTTTATGAAAACTCAAGGTTCTAAAGCTAAAACTATCACCATAAAACTGTCTTTTTCTGAAAACTCTTTTCTTATCTGAAAACACAGCCTTTTTATGAAACTTTCAAAAAAAAAAAAAAAGCTTTTATGTCTGTAAAATTCTGAGTCTTTCTGTAAGACCACATTTTCTTACTAAAACTCTTTTATAAAACTTGCGTTTCTAAAAACTGCATCTCTGAAAACCTTTTTCTCTTAAAACTTGACACTGGAATCTGTCTCTGAAAAACCTGATGCTTGGGGGCGTTACGTATCACCGTCCCCTCATATGCCTAACTATAGCCATGAGTGAAAATCCATGACATTGGGGTATTATGTATTGTTATTCCCCAAAGCATGCCACTACATGTCCCTGAAATTAGTAGTCTTGAGACATTATGTATCGTCATCCCCCAAGCCACTAAACTAGAACCAGTGGTACGGATCTACGCTACCTTCCAAGCTTTGAATATAGAATCTAGGGGAATCTATCATCCCTAGTCCTAAACTATGTGTACATATGATATCTGAGTCTGTCAATTCCATATCTGAGTAAAGTTACATACTAAGGTGGGTTTTTCCCTCATGCCTCCAAAATCATAAATACTCATACTTTAAAATTTCAAAGTTTCTCAAACTTTCTTACTTATGAAATAACTGAAAATGCATTTGGCTAACGCCCTAAAATATTTAAAAGTAAGTATGATATTTAAAATTAATTATAACATAAAATCGACTGAAGAAAAAAGTGTCAACTCACATATTTGGAATCGTGCTGGCATTAGTCTCTTTCTGAATGAAATTGTGGTTTTTATACTGATCTATAATCGATAACTTAATTAGAACACTAGTCGTGGAATATGCTTCGAAACTATTTTCACCACATGACATACTATTCTAGTGACATAACAAATTATGTGTAAGAAAGTCAATATGAGACCAGAAGGATGGCCTCTAACATCCCGAGTTGGAATTGGAAAGGCTAAACTGATTCCAAAAATTTGGCCTTGCGTTTTAAAGCTATCCCATTAACGTCGCGACACACACACAACAAAACTGGGCAAGGAACACTTCTCGAATTCACGTCGCGATGTTAGTTTATTGGCGTCGCGATGCTAACACGATAGAATTGAAACAGAGATCAACTCTTCATTACACATCACGACGCCAAGTGCAATGCGTCCCGATGCTAGCCCAAAAACAGAACCCATCATCAACTCCTCAAATCATTCTCAAATCTAACAACAGCCCATTTATTCTAAGTATCATTAAATCATAAAAGTAAACACTCAACACATTCATCATCTAGAATTATTAAATCAACAAGAATTATATTCTCAACATATTCATACACATATAAACCTCATCACATGTTAATACTTCCAAAACACTTCTCAAAATATATGCTACTAGCTCTACCAATACCAATTATACAATTCTTTTTGTTAGTTTAAGGCAAGGTGCGAATTGGAGCTTCTATAACTCAAGCTTAAAACCAAAATTAGAAGAGGAAAAGAGGATGAAGAGCTTACGTTGCATGATATGTACTTGGAATTATCACTTATTACATCTTAATAGGCTTGAGAAAGAAGAAGGAAATTTTTTAAAGAATCCCCCATGCTCATTTACATTTTTAAGCCCTTGAAAAAGAGATGCATGAATAGTGTCATATTTATAGGATAATTTCCTAATTTTGAAATGAAATTGGTGGCTAGGATTAAGCCATATCACATAATCTAAACTATTCCTGAAATTACTGTAGCAGCCACATAAATCATCATTTTTGACTTATTTCTGATCCACTTTAGAAACATGTTCAACGTAAAAATTATAGGTCTTGGTGTTATCTTTGTTGGATAATTATGACCCATAGCGTCACTATTTGTACAGATCACGATGTTGTTGTACAAATTAACTATGTAATAAAGGAGATTGCACTCTTATCATTTGTGATTAGATCACCTAGATATATAAGTGATGAGAGGTCCCTATGATTTGTTCCAGGACGGAGAATGATATGAGACAGTATCGGTCCATGAAGGATAAATCATTAAATATCCCTAGTCAGAGTATTATCGAGATTGGACATCGATAAATACGTAAAAGACTAGTATTACACTTGTGCGCGTTTGTGAGGGCACAACGGCATAGTTCTCATATATTTGGGTATAGGATACTCATGCAAGTGTACTAGGAGGTTGTGTTTCACCGATGGTACGGGAAACAGCTTCACTTTGGATTGACCCCCGCGGAATCCCATTGGTAGTATGACTATGTGTCTATGGGAGTCTGCAATCAGGGTAGGTGTATTTGGTCTTAACCTGAGACTTGCACCGCTAATACTTACGACAATCGATATACTTTAGTTGAGGTCGTCCAGGGTTTTAACCGGTTCTGTGTACGCCGATACTGGGTATATTGAGAATCGTAGTGTGTTGGGTGTGATGTCAAGACGGAAGTATCACTCCAGTCATAGTGGAGATGATGGTCACGTAGGATACGGAAACTCGTTCTCTTAAATGCTCGAGCTATCGGGATATTATGACTAGGTCATGTTTATCCGATTATAGAGACTAGTTACTAGACATCCGATATGTGCTTCATACGGGACAGACACAATTCCAGCCCCAAGCCTAGCTCGTGATCATCCGATACTGGACAGAAATACGCAATACTACGGTATACTACGCTTGATATAGATCACGTATTCCTATAAGGATATTTCTGGAGAATTGGGTAGGTATGGCGCTTTGCTAGAAGCCAACCTTGTCTTGTAAATCGGTATAAACGTAATACGAGGTACTTACGTGTTCGGATAGTCCGACGACCGAATTTACTTCCAACATATCTGGAGATCTCATGGGTCGCTTCCCAAAGATTCACCGATGATGTATGACTCGCACTTTAATTAATCTGGGATTAATTAGAAGAGAGAGAAAATTAATCTGGGATTAATTCGATGAGAGAGAAAATTAATCTGGGATTAATTACGGAGATATTTTATCTGGGATAAAATATTAATTAAAGAGAGAGAACGATTAATTTGGAATTAATCGATAAAATAATATATCTGATATATTATATGAAATTGGATTTCGACGCGGAATTAAAATTGGATTTTAATTCGGGTGAACGAATTAATTTAGAATTAATTCGATAGCGACGTGAATAGTGATTTCGCTAGGCGTAATCATTTAATTACGACGCGACGGAAAATTCGTTAATTGGGAATTAGCGAACCCGAGAGAGTGATTGCGAGCGCATTCGTATTTTGAATTCGAGCGTGGCACGCAAGTCACATCAAGCGTCAAATCGTTAGTCACATCATGCGTCAAATCAATTGTCACTTTGAGTGATGTGACTTAAAGTAAAAGTGAAGTGATTGAAAAGCACTTTTTGCTTTTGCTTTTGACTTTTGATTTAAAGTTTTAATATATGTTTATTTATTTACTTGGTAAATGATTAAAATAAGACATATATATAAAAGCTTTTTCCTTTCTCTCTCTTGATACCAACCATTCACGGTTTTGATGAAAGAAATGGGTTCCCTCCATTTCTTCTTCTTCTCTCACGGGTTTGAGCCAAAATCTTCTTCAATTTTTGGTTTGATCAAGGAATTCCTTTTGAACCTTGAAGCTTTGAGCTTCCATGGAGGTCTTGAATGGCCGAATTTTCAAGGAGGAAGAGAGCCCAAAACCGAGCATGATAGCAGTCCAAGGAGGCCAAAACCGAGCTCACACAAGGAGGAAAATGGGTTTTGTTCTTCCTAGCATCAAACCAATCAATGTGAGTATGTATTCCGCCTTATTCCTTTGATGTATTCATGCTATTTTGTGCTTGAATTTGTATATCTTGGGACCTAAATTAGAACTCAACAATCTTTCCGAAGATATAAAGTTCATAAACATCAGAGATCGTATGAAAAATTTATGGCCAAATTATTAAAGGTTGTTTGGGATGAGACCTAAGTTTCACGTCGGAATTTTAAGGAATTTACTGAATGTCCCAAATGTCATTTTATGAGCACTTACTTGCTCAAATAATATTTATATCAAGTATTATGCCTCAAAAAAATATAATAGTCGTCAGCCTACAAGTCGTAGGGTCACCTATTAACTTTCCAGATGTTACAATCGAAAACTCAATAGACTATTAAATATAGATTATTTTTTCGATCTTCATTTGGTATTTCTTGAAAATGCTAAAAGACTCGGGTTCATTTCGAAACTAGAAAAAGAGATCATCTCTACTGCAAGAAAAGTTGATGAATTAATCGACCAACTATTAGCCTTTGAACCAATAATGGACTTGAATATTAATCTGCAACCTTTATTTTTCATTTAAATAGTAGTGTTGTAAATTGAATTATCAATTCCACACTAATCAGGTGATATCTTCTAAACTCTGCTTGTTCTTATTTATACTTTGGGGACAATGTCTCAATTTGATTGGAGTATAGGATAATTGACTAGAATTTTTTTATTTTTAAAAAATTCATTTAATTTTATTAATTTTTTATGTAAATTTTTTTATTATAATGATTTTGTGTATTTTCAAAAAAAATATGCACAAACCAACAATAATTCTTTTTTACTAATCATATGGAATTATTGTTTAGAGATGGTAGTATAAGGAGTTTTTGCTCTTGAGACACATTTCGATTTGTTTCGTTGCAAGTTATTTTTTTCTTTTCGTTTTGAATAATTCAAATTTATGATTTCTCCATAATATTTATTAAATTTGATTTCCATATGCTTATTTCACATATATTATCAACATACATGGTAACATATGATCGTGGGTTATAAGTGAAAATTTTATAATATTCAGTTATATAATTTCTTGGAGGAAGCACCTAAAGGGAGTAGAATTTATGTTCTATAATTTTAAAAAAAAAAATAATTCGATCAAGGAATTTTATTAACAGAGAAGAACAAATATGGTTAGTAGAAATAAGAACAAACATGGTTAGTGGCTCCAAAATCAACAATCCAAGTGAATATATCATCCTCCACTAATAGAGATTCGATAATGAGTAAATCATATTTACCTGTATCCTTTTTCTCCTTCAGCTCAGTAAGATATTTAGGAAAAATCCTTTTCCAATGCTCGTTCTTGTTGTAGTGGAAACACTTTCCCTTAGGCTTGACATTATTGGAGCATTTCCTGTTCTTTTTCTTCATGGGCTTTGCCTTAGCCTTTCCAGTGCTATTCTTCTTCATCTTTATAGATTTAGAAGACTCGGTAAAAATTACCTCAACACTGGGTTTGCGAGGATCCACTATCATGGACTCGTATAGGGTGAGCTCATTTAGCAGCTGGGTCAAAGTAAAAGTCAACTTGTTCATAACATAGTTGCTTTTAAACTGTAGGAAAATTTTTGGAGGATTTTCCATGATTATGGTCACCTGGCTATGCTCGTCAATACGAGCTCCATGGGTTTCAGCAGTATTGAGATAGGTCATCATCCTCAAGATGAGCTCTCGGACCAATGTCTCATCCTTCATCCTAGTAGTCATCACTGATACCATGGCCTCATGACATTGAGGCTCCGAAGGCTGCTAGAACATGCCCTACAATGACTCCATCATTTGAGATGCTGAAGCAATAGGTTCATGCTGTTGGACAATTATGACCTAATAACATCACTATTTGTAAAAGACATTGTGGTTTTTTTTACAAATTAACTATGTGACAAAGGAAATTGTTATTTTATCATTTTGTAATTAGATTACTTGAATATATATAAATGATAAAAGTCCTTATGATTAGTTCCGAATTAATAAGATATGAGACAGTATTAATCCACGAACGGTTTAATCATTAAATATCCCTAGTTGTAGTATTATCAAGGTTGGACATCGATAATACGGAATAGACTAATATTACACTTGTACGTGTTATGGAAGCTTAACGACATAGTTCTCATAAATTTAAGTACTGGATACTAATGCAAGTGTGATAAGAGGTTCTGTAAGCCGTTGGACCGGGAACAGCTTCGCTCTGGATAGACCCCTCGGAATCCCATTGGTAGTATGACTATGTGTCTATGGGAATCTAAATCAGGGTAGGTGTATGTGGTCTTAACCTGAGACTCGCATCGTGAATACTTGCGACAATCAGTACGCTTTGGTTTTGGTAGTCCGAGGCTTTAACAGGTTCTGTGTAAGCCTCTTCTGGGTTTACTGAGAATCATAGTGTATTGGGTGTGATGTCAAGATGGAAGTATCATTTTCTCCTTCAGCTCAGCAAGATATTTAGGAAAAATCCTTTTCCAATGCTCGTTCTTGTTGTAGTGGAAACACTTTCCCTTAGGCTTGACATCATTGGAGCATTTCTTGTTCTTTTTCTTCATAGGCTTTGCCTTAGCCTTCCTAGTGCTATTCTTCTTCATCTTTATAGATTTAGAAGACTCGGTAATATTTGCCTCAATACTGGGTTTGTGAGGATCCACTAGCATGGACTCGTATAGGGTGAGCTCATTTAGCAGCTGGGTCAAAGTAAAAGTCAACTTGTTCATAACATAGTTACTTTTAAACTGCAGGAAACGCGTTGGAGGATTTTCCATGATTATGGTCACCTGGCTATGCTCGTCAATACGAGCACCATGGGTTTCAGCAGTATTGAGATAGGTCATCATCCTCAAGATGAGCTCTCGGACTAATGTCTCATCCTTCATCATAGCAGTCAACACTGATACCATGGCCTCATGACGTTGACGCTCCGAAGGCTGCCAGAACATGCCCTAAAATGACTCCATCATTTGAGATGTTGAAGCAATAGGTTCATGCTATTGGACAATTATGACCCAATAACATCACTATTTGTAAAAGACATTGTGGTTTTTTTTACAAATTAACTATGTGACAAAGGAAATTGTTATTTTATCATTTTATAATTAAATTACTTGAATATATATAAATGATAAAAGTCCTTATGATTAGTTCCGAATTAATAAGATATGAGACAGTATTAATCCATGAATGGTTTAATCATTAAATATCCCTAGTCATAGTACTATCGAGGTTGGGCATCGATAATACGAAATAGACTAATATTACACTTGTGCGTGTTATGGAAGCTTAACGACATAGTTCTCATAAATTTAAGTATTGGATTCTTATGCAAGTGTGATAGGAGGTTCTGTAAGCCGTTGGATCGGGAACAGCTTCGCTCTGGACAGACCCCTCGGAATCTCATTGGTAGTATGACTATGTGTCTATGGGAATCTAAATCAGGGTAGGTGCATGTGGTCTTAACCTGAGATTTGCATCATGAATACTTGCAACAATCAGTAGGCTTTGGTTTTGGTAGTTCGGGGCTTTAATAGGTTCTGTGTACGCCTCTACTGGATTTACTGAGAATCATAGTGTATTGGTTGTGATGTCAAGATGGAAGTATCACTTCAGTCATATGGAGATGATGACCACGTAGGGATACAAAACTAGTACTCTTAAATACCGTAGCTGTCAGGATAGTATGACTAGGTCATGATTATCCGATTACAAAGACTAGCTGTTAGTGATCTGATATATGCTTCGTACGGGGCAGACACAATTTCAGCCCCAGGCCTAGAATGTGGCATCCGATACTGGATCGTAATACGCAATACATTGTATACTATGCCTGATATAGTTTATATATTCTTCATTGAATATATCTGGAGAATTGGGTAGGTACAGTGCTTTGCTAGAAGCCAACCATGTCCTGTAAATCGGTAAGAACGTGGTACGAGGTACGCACATGTTCGGATAATCCGATGACCATATTTACTACCAATATATCCAGGGATGTCGCTTCCCGAAGATTCACCGATGATATTTGACTCGAACAGAATTTATCTGGGATTAATTACGGTAAGAATTTATCTGGGATTAAATTCATAAAGAAGAGAGAATCCGATTGATTTGGAATTAATCGATTAAATAATATATTGGATATATTAACTGAAATCGAATTTCAAAGCGGAATTAAAATTAGATTTTAATTCGTTCGAACTGAAATTGAATTTCAAAGCGGAATTAAAATTAGATTTTAATTCGGGCGAACGAATTAATCTGGAATTAATTCGCAAGCGACTTTCATAATAATTTTGTTAGGCATTATTATTTAATTAAATTGAATTTAATTACGTCGCGATGGAAAATTTATTTGATCGGATTAAACGAACTCGAGCCCGAAGTGTGTTGAGCAAGCCAACTTGAATTTTGAGTTTAAGTGATGGGGCCCACTAACTTAGATCAATTGTCAACATGAGTGATGGAAGTTGTTGGGAGCATTTAATATTTTTTCCCTCCAACAAAATTTCCTTTTCTTTTTGGAAAAGATATACACTTTTTGAAAGAAAATAATTGTTATTAGTTTTTAGAAAACAAAATATCAAAACTTCATATCTCTCTCATTTTCTCCCATTGGTCGAGAGCTTCCTCCTCTCCCTCAAAGTTTTTGTTGTAAAAATTTAAACATGCTAGCACATTTGGAGTTGATTAAGTTGATAGGAAAACTCACCCTTGGGTTGGAAACATTCAACAAAGCTTGGAACTTCATCAATATATAAAGATTTTTGAAATCACACATCCGTTCAATGTAAGTTTTTTCCGCAAACTCACTTGATCATTCACACACAATATCATGACTTAGAGACCTTGGGCATGTCTAGGACACTAACAATAGTATCTGAGCCATATCTAAGCATGATTTGTATTTAGGGTTTATGGACTTTATTTGGGGATTTTGTGCTTGGAGTATATATTTTTCCAAATTGGTTATTTGGTTGTGTATTGATGATGATAAATTGGATTTATGAATCATTGGATTTGAGAAATTGATTGGATCTAAAATTTCCCTAAATCCTTTCACATGGCCGAAACTAGCCGTAGAAGACTCATGGTGATTTTTTGAAAATTTGACAATTGGATATGTTAATAGCATGAACTAAATCTTGTATATTGATTTAATTGGATTGAAATCAAATTGAGTGTTATTTTATGCCCATTGCCGTGAGTTATAACATGTACTGATGGATTGATTTTGCTTCAATTATGTTGAACATTAATTGGATAATTAAACATGATTAATTTGATTAATTAATGTTTTGGAAATATTAGATTAATAAATTAATTGTGTTAATTACACTTTAATTAAAATTAATATGATATTTAGAATATTGTTTTAATATAAATTAGTCTTTAAAATTGGATTGGACTAATTTGTTGTATTCGGGCTTATGGGCTTGGTGGGCCAAGTATGGTTTTGGACAATTGGGTTGGATCCAATTGTGCCTAAAATCATTTCCATAAAGCCCAAATATGACAATTGAGCCTTTAAAAATTTAATTGGACCTAATGGGCCTAAACTGATTTTTGGCAAAATGGTGATTCCTTATTGGGCCTTGACATCTTGGATTGGATCCATAATTGCCAAAGCACATGCCATAAGAATTAATTGAAAGCACATTGGACTTTAATTAAATTTGGGCCTTTGAGACCCAATTGGATTGGATTTGGAATCCAAGTCTTTAAGGCACATAAATAAGTGTATTTATTTAATTTGCAATTAAATTCGAATTAGTATTGAATACAAATTAAATTGGATTTAAAATTGTAGTTCGATATAATTCAAGAATACGTACTTTGAGTATTTATTCATAAATAAGTTGGACTCGCGAAAATCAAATCGTTATATGAACATTAGATGGTGATTAATTAAAGATTAATTGATTGGATTAGATAGATTGATAACATGCTTTGTGTATGAGTAATGTATATCAGATGGCTATTAGAACAGTGAGGGTAATTTTGGAAATTATTGTAATAAATTTTGGAAATTATTAAATTAAGCGTGTCCAGCCTATTATCTCCTTACTATTTGTATTTTTCTTATCACCCATTCCCCTCAATGTAAATGAGGTTTCTTTAATTTATTATGTAATTGGGTAGAAGTATGAATAATGCTAGTGGGAGATAAGAAATGGAGAGATTTGTTCTAGGAACAATTTGTTATATATCCATCCGCACATGATTATTAATTTATTCGCGCTTTATTATGCTTTTAGAATGCATGTTTAAGGGTGTATGATGAGACCTAATCAAAGACAATAAATTGGATGTCAATTTATGCGAAAAACCCTCCTTTCAATATTAAGCGTATTCCTTCCATTGAGTGGTTCTTTCTCAAGATCGAAGATTGGCTTTGATTTGTTGGCCAAATTTAAGATCATTGTCCATCACAGATGTATTTGAACTACGAAGGCTTTGTTATATATTGCATGTCTTGGGTAGTTGTGGCTTGTTGGCCAAAGTCAAGGTCATTTCTTGTTCATCGATGTGGATTATGAAACTTTCCCACTGTCAATAGGTCACGCTTAACTGGAATCATTAAGCTTGTTGAGCCAAATCCAATCCTTAGTCGATTCAGAGGAAAAGATTAGGAAATATATATTATATATATACCTTGGACTTGGAGGTCTACCTACCGGATCTAGGAATTGGATGAGATCCAATTGATCTTAGGGATCTATTTAGTTAAGTTTCATACAACTTGTTGGATAAAGTCAAGTATGTATGTTATTTAATGAGATCCTAGCCCATTTGGAAACTGTGTTTCTTGAATACTCAATAGAGGGTTAGAGGCTCGTCGAAAAATAGTGGGAGGCCAATATTAAATTTGTAATTTCGTTTAATACTTACTAAATGCGTATATTATTTTTCATCGTTATATATTTGTATTAGTTGGACTAATATTTTATTATTTTCATTGAACAGTTGGACTGTACCATAACTTCATTTTTAGTTGATTATATAGTTGGACTATCAAAATCATTACTTTTGATTGTACTTGATATCGTTGATTAAATAGTTAGACTATTGCAATCAAGATGACTGGAAAGATTAGTGTTAGAGACATCATCATGGGCAACAATGTCTTTAACGGTGCCAATTTTCCAGATTAGGAGATGAATTTCAGGATTTTCCGAGGAGCCGAGAAGTTGCTCTATGTCATAGACAGACCTCTCGGGCCTGAGCCTGGACATAAGCGGGTTGTTGATCATGTGCTTTGGAAGACTAACAGTGATGATAACTCAACTGCTTAATCTGTCATGCTTGCCGCAATGACTCCATAATTTCATCTTCAAAACAAGGGATTGGATCCCTATAACATTGTAACTTCCCGGGTTATTTTAGAGTGTTAACGTTAATCTTAATTTTCTGCACTTAAGGCCGCATCCGAACGCAAGGTCGATTTCATCGAAAATGTAATTGATTTCATGAAATTGATTATAAATTTATTAAATCAAATTTAAGGGTAAATTGAATTTAACTTGATAATTTTTTTTTATTAATGTACAAACATTTAATCATTCTAGAATATTCACACACGAAGTATATATATATATATATATATATATATATAATATATAATATATAATATATATATAATATATTATTATTATTATTATTATTATTATCCATACACACGTGTTAGAAGAAGAGAGAAGAAGAGAGGATAGACCGAAAACAAGAAGAGAGCCCGAGGAGAAGCCGAAAGAATTAAGAGAGAAGAAGATGAGAAAGAGTGAAAGATCGAGAGAGATGAGATTGCCGAAGCCGAGCCATACATAGAAAAGAAGCCGAAATGATTAAAGAAAGAAGGAAGAGGCATTGGCGTGAAGAAGAAGAATTCTGCAGTTAGATTTCTGAATTTAGTTAAGGATAACAGAGTAAGTATACTATGACCTATGATTTCCTTGAAAATAATTAATTTTGATATGTGGATTTTGAATTAATTTCGAAATTGATCATGATATGGAGTTAAAATATGCCAAACATAGTCTAAATTTAATATTTGGCGTGAAATGTAGCAATAAAATTTTGAATGGCCTTAAAAATTATGCCTTGGCTGAAATCTGTTAAAAATATGGGGGATATGGACGAAAATTAATTTGTGATGGGTTTGCTTTAATTTTTGTTAATTGCTGATCAGTTGTTAAGTTCAGCTATTAAATAGATATATAGGGATTTTTCAGTAAATCGTTATTTGGTTGCCATCTTATTATGTCAATTTGCGGTTTAGTTGACTGATTATTTCTTAAATCCTGATTAGAGCTTATCAGGCAACATAAAGTTGATTCCTACTTGAGCAGTGAGTTATTGAAAATGAATTAAAGTTTGTAATTGATTTCCCTTAGTGGCATTATGGCACGGATTGTGTCTTTTGTAATATTATGTTAAATAATATGACATGGAAGTTGTTTGTAGAGACACAACAATAAATAAGTGTTGTGATGATCTGAAATATCTACAACATAAAATCTCCCTTAGAGGTTGCTAAGCTCTTATTACTCCAGTGGATTTCCTGTGAGAGGAATCTCTGGTCCTTGTGAATATTGCTGGGGAGCTCTATACTTGGGTCAGTGTTTGTTCAGGATATTGGTTCGACATCTGCTCTATTTAGTTTTTGATTAATTAAAGATTGTGGTTGCTTTTATTCATCTGGACATAATTGCTCCCATTGAGAAAGACAAATACGACAGAGTTACATTCTCCATGGGTATTAATATCAGTTACTAAAGCTGATAGAATTGCTTCTGGAAAACTTAGACATCTCATCCGAGTTAACTGCATGTAATGTGTATTGGAATTTTATATAAATATGTGTATTATCAATGAATTTGGGTCTTCCTTAATATGAACTATTCAAGCTTTTAGTTATTACACATTGGAGGTTCGCAAAAAGAGAGAATCCATATTCTTAATATAATAACTTTGGAATAAAATTTTTATGACATGAAACTGTCTTAATGCTGATACACCACTTAAATAAAAAGAATGGTGCTATTGCAGGGTTGGAATTATCTCAACGGATATAAAATAATAATAAAGAATTCCCATTTAGCATTGATGATTTACTTTTCTGATTCAATGAAATTCAATCTATTTGGCTTATGTAATTCATGTTATTATTTTCCAAGTACAAGATCCTCTTTTCTCTTTTTATTGCATTTGTAGGAAATACTGAATATATATGATAACATAGATAAGCATGTAGTTAGGATAAGAAGAAAGCATAAGAAAGGCATATGCTATATTGCATTATGATTTTCATCATTTGAGTTGAAATTAAGAAAGATTTTTGGGATTTAAAGTGTTTTGAAAGATAGTTTCATATGTTTTTGACATAAATGTTTTCAGAAAATGTTCTTTTGACAGAAATTTTTTCAGAAAAGGTTTGGTACAGTTTTGAGGCTTAAGGTATGATTTATGTTTTTGGGGCATAAGGTAAAACCTCACCCCAGTTTGTAACTCGAGATACTGTTGGAATTGACGGTTTCAGAGACATGTGCAAATGTAGAGAGTCAGGACGACGGCTTAGGTTCGTGTAACTGGACTCTAGTGGTGGCTATGTCCAGTTGAGTCGATTTCCTGGACATGGAGCTCTACATTCAGTTGAGTCGTTTCCCTGGGCGTAGGGCACCACCAGTTTCAGAGATCCCAGTTGAGTCGGTTTCTTGGGCATAGAGACAACCAGTTGAGTCGTTTTCCTGGGTGTAGAGAGACGTCCAGTTGAGTCAGTTTCCTAGACGTAGAAAAATTTTGAGTTTCAGATTTTCAGTTTCCATATTTCAGTCTTGAGTACAAGATTTCAGAAATAGAATTTAAAAACAGATGTTAGAAATAGTTCTAGAAACCAGAAATCTAAAGTATGTTTTCAGAAAGATAAGTTTATTAAGAGACTTTCAAACAGATTTTCAGAAAAGAGTTTACATAAAATAATTTTCAAAAAAGGTTTCAGGAAGTACTTTTCTTAAATGTATGACATGTTAAAGTAGAAAGTAGTTTATGTTTAGTGTTCCTAGAACATTATAAGGATCTAATAAGCATGCATATATAAGAGTTGATCATTATAAGGTGCGGAATATACTTACAATGAGTGTTGAAGCTTTTAAAATTTTGAGATCCAAGATCTCCAAGATCCAAGCTTTAGATGAATCCAAGCTTTAGAATGATTCCAAGCTATGAGGAGTTTTCCCTATCCCCTTTTGTTCATTCCAAAGTGCTAGCTTTGATGATTTGAAAATCAAATCAAAGAGAGGAGAGGGATGGAAGATTTCGGCCAAGCCTTAGTCTTTAGGGTTTTTTTTTGTGTTTTGGTTTTGTGTCAAGTGTTACCAAAGTTGAGAATGCCTTTTGTTATTTACCAAAAAGTGAAACCATTCATCACCACTTTACACAAACAAGGTAGAGATGGTAAATGGTATTCATAAAGACAAAACAAGGTGGTTGTGGTGGGAACACCTACCACACTTTTGGCTCCAAATATTTGAATCCGAAATTCAAATATTTCTACGGGCATTTGCCGCGGCTCGGTTCTGTTTAATCCAATTAAACGATCCTTCGTCGTTAAATAATTAAATCCAATTTAATTAAATAACGATGCCTCGCAAATATATATCGAACGTCGTTCATGAATTAATTCTAAATTAATTCGTTCGTTCGCATTAAAGTCCGACTTTAATCTCGTAATGAAATCCAATCCATTTTAATATATCCGATATATTAATTTTAGCCCGTTTGAATAAATTAAATAGAAAAATCAAATTTTAACTATTAAATTTATTTTACCGATTAATTCCAAATTAATCGCGTTCTTTCGCCACTGTACACTTTTAATCCCAGATTAAACAAAGCCCATATTAATCCCAGATTAATTTTCTCTCTCTTAATTAATCCCAGATTAATTCCAATTAAGTCAACTGTCATCGGTGAATCCTTGGGAAGCGACCCAAGAGATCTCTGGATATGTTGGCAGTAAATCCGTTATCGGACTATCCGATAAAGCGAGTACCTCGTACTACGTGCTTACCGATTTACAAGACATGGTTGGCTTCTAGCAAAGCACCGTGCCTACCCAATTCTCCAGAAATATTCTTACTGGAATATAATCTATGTCAGACGTAGAATACCTAGTATCTCGTATTTCGATCCAGTATCAGATGTCACGTGCTAGGCTGGGGCTGGAATAGTGTCTGCCCCGTACGAAGCACATATCGGATATCATACAACTGGTCTCTATGAATCGGATAATCATGACCTTGTCACATTATCCCGATGGTTGCAAACACATTAGAGAACGAGTTATGAATCCCTGCGTGATCATCATCTCCATAGTCCTGAGTGACACTTCCGTCTTGACATCACATCCAATACACTACGATTCTCGATAAACCCAATAGAGGCGTACACAGAACCTGTTAAAGCCCTGGACGACCAAAACCAAAGTTTACCGATTGTCGCAAGTATTAGCGATGTAGTCTCAGGTAAGACCAAATAAATCTACCCTGACGCGGACTCCCGTAGACATATATACATACTACCAATGGGATTCCGCGGGGTCTATCCAGAGCGAAGCTGTTTTCCGTACCACGGTAAAACACAACCTCCTATCGCACTTGTATAAGTATCCTATACTTAAACATATGAGAACTGTGCCGTTATGCTCTCACAACGCGCACAAGTGCAATACTAGTCTATTCCGCATTATCGATGTCCAGTCTCGATAATACTACGACTAGGGATATTTAATGATTAAACCTTTATGGATTATACTGTCGTCTCATATCATCTCAATCCGGAACTAATCATATGGACTTTACCATTTATATGTAATAGAAATAAATGAATTACGAAATGATAAAGGCAATTTCAATATTACATAGTCAATTTTGTACAAAACACAATGGTCTTTTACAAACGTTGACGCTATGGGTCATAATTGTCTAACAATCTCCCACTTGGCCTATAGCCAGTCACTCAAGCATCTAACCCTGAACTATGTATGTTTCTCAAACTTTTGCTGTGAAATAGCTTTCGTCAGCGGGTCTGCAATGTTGTCATCTGATGCGACCTTCTCGATCTTCACATCGCCACGATGTATGATCTCACGAATCAGATGGAAACGTCGAAGAACATGCTTGGATCGTTGATGAGACCGTGGTTCCTTAGCCTGCGCTATAGCCCGTTATTGTCACACAATAATGGAACGGGCTCAGCTGCTAACGAAACTACTCCTAATCCAATTAGGAATTTACGGATCCAAACTGCCTCTTTTGCTGCTTCAGATGCAGCAATATACTCCGCTTCTGTTGTTGAATCGGCAACAGTCTCTTGCTTGGAAGATTTCCAGCTTACTGCTCCGTTGTTCAAACAAAATATGTACCCGGATTGCGACTTAGAGTCGTCTTTATCGGTTTGGAAACTTGCATCGGTATACCCAGTTACCTCAAGTTCTCCATCTCCATAAATCAAGAAAGCATCCTTAGTTCGTCTAAGATACTTAAGGATGTTCTTAACTGCCATCCAGTGACCATCACCTGGATCGGCCTGATAGCGACTACACATGCTCAAAGCATACGAGACATCAGGTCGAGTACATATCATGGCATATATGATCGATCCGACTGCCGAGGCGAAAACGTATCCGCTCATCTATTTCTCTCATCTTGAGTTTAGGAGTAGGACACATGTCCTTAGATAGAGAAATGTCATGTGACACTGGCAACAGTCCCCTCTTGGACTGATCCATGTTGATCTTTTCAAACACTTTGTCAATGTACGTACTCTGAGAGAGTCCAAGCAGCTTTCTAGATCTATCCCTGTAGATCTTTATTCCTAGAATAAAGGCTGCTTCTCCTCAGATCTTTCATGGAGAATTTTAATGAAAGCCAAGCTTTCACCGATGTTAACATGAGAATGTCATTGCCCATAAGCAATACATCGTCAACATAAAGGACAATGAATGTCAGTGCGCTCCCCACTAACCTTCTTATATACACAAAGATCATCCGTTTTGAATGAAATCATATTCTTTTATGATCTCATCAACGTTGGTCCATGACCGCGATGCTTGCTTCAATCCATAAATGGATCGATTTAACTTACAAACCTTGTTTGCAAGTTTAGGCACGATAAAACCGTCAGGCTGTTGCATATAACATCCTCCAAAAGGTTTCCGTTAAGGAAAGCGGGTTTAACGTCCATCTGCCATATCTCGTAATCGAAATATGCAGCAATAGCAAGCATTATCCGAATGGATTTAATCATGGCAACGGGTGAGAAAGTTTCGTCGTAATCGACACCATGTCGTTGACGATACACCCTTCGCTACAGCCTAGCTTTGTACGTTTGTACCTTCCATGTCGGTCGTCTTCTTCTTGAAGATCCATTTGCACCAATAGGCTTTACGCCTTCTGGTGCATCAACCAGTGTCCAAACTTGGTTGGTGTACATGGAATCCATTTCGGACTTCATGGCCTCTTGCCATAAAGTGGAATCGATATCTTGTATCGCTTCCTCATACGTAGCCGGTTCGTCTTCCTCAATGAGATTAATATCTACATGAGGTGAGATCAGAAACCCATACCTCTCAGTTGGTTCCTGACTCTCTCCGACCTACGCGGTCCTTGTGTAATAGAAAGATTGGGTACAGTCTCATCCCGGATGGACTGTTCTTGTTCCGTTGAGGATTCTATGCCAGGAACAGTATCACTCCGATTTTCATCGAGTTCTACTTTCCTCCCACTTACCACTGTATTTAGGAATTCCTTCTCAAGGAAAACCGCATGTAGAGCAACAAATACTTTGTTCTCTCGTGGGTGATAGAAGTATATCCTTTGGTTTCCCTAGGATATCCTACGAATAGGCATTTATCCGATTTGGGTTCAAGTTTGGTATCTTCCAAACGTTTGACGTATGCCCAGCATCCCCAAATCTTTAGAATGAGAAACCCGGTTTCTTTCCTGTCCATATCTCATATGGTGTCTGTTGTACGACTTTGACGGAACCTTATTCAAAATAAGAACTGCATGTTTAATGCATATCCCCAGAAGGAAATAGGTAGCTCAGTGCGACTCAGCATAGACCTTACCATGTCCAACAGAGTTCGGTTTCTCCGTTCGGATACACCGTTTAATTGTGGTGTTCCAGGAGGAGTCCACTGTGAAAGAATACCATATTCTTTCAAGTAATCTAGAAACTCATTGCTCAAGTACTCTCGCCACCACCACGTCTGACCGTAATGTCTTTATACTCTTGTCGGTCTGTTTTTCAATTCAACTTCGTGTCGAAACTATTTGAATTTCTCAAAGTTTCCGACTTGTGTCTCATAAGATACACATAACCATAACGCGATGCATCATCCGTAAGGTTACGAAGTATTCAAATCAAATCCACCTCTAGCCGGGCTAGACATGGGCCCACAAACGTCACTATGAACGAGGGCTAACAGTTCGGTGGCGCGTACACCTTTACGCTAAAAAGGTGTTTTAGGCATTTTGCCTAATAAGCAAGATTCGCAGACGTCATATGAATTTGGATCAAACCGTCCAAGTACCCACTCTTCGAAAGTGTGGATATGCGAGTCTGTTAATGTGTCCTAGACGACAATGCCACATGTAAGTCTCATCTTTGTTACTTAGTTTAGCCTTTTGTTTGTTACATTATATGTTTGAGATTGATTTATATTCAAAATATAAAGACCATTATTAGCCATCAGCTGAACATATCTCAAAATCATCTTTATAAACAAAACACCCAGTGTTTCGGAATACAAAAGTGTACCCGCATTGGGTCAAACAAGATACAGAGATAATATTCCTAGTCAAACTAGGCACATAATAACAGTCTGATAGTTTAAGTACATGTCCCAAAGGCAGTTCTAAAACAAAAGTGCCCACGGCCAAACAGCAAAACAGGTGTCCCGTTTCCAACACGCAGATCAATCTCT
Organism: Zanthoxylum bungeanum; assembly: GCA_019454045.1. NCBI lineage: Eukaryota > Viridiplantae > Streptophyta > Magnoliopsida > Sapindales > Rutaceae > Zanthoxylum > Zanthoxylum bungeanum. The sequence continues at coordinate 70,507 of SKCR01033343.1, read as the reverse complement.
CTCTGAAGCCAGTCTCCTGCTAATCTGCAGATCCTGCGCATCAGTACATATATGAGTACCACAACCAGAATCAAAAATCCAATTTTTAAGCTAGAAGTAGCCATGTTTATCTCAATAACAAACACATGAGGCCGGTGCCTTGCCCGCCTTATCTCCTTCTGAAGCGCCTTGTACTCGCGGCAGTCACGCTTCCAGTGACCCCGCTTGCCGCACTGTAGGCAAACATCTTGAGATTTGTCCTTTGCTTCCAGAAGCCTTTGACTTTTGGCCTTGCCCTTTTGCTTGCGTCTTCTTTCGCACACCTCCAGTTCCTTAGGCCCAGCCTTAGGTCATGAGATGTCGATGCAAAGTGCGCCTCGCGCTTGTTGCCCTTTTGAAACTCCTTTTCAGCCTCCTAGAGAGTTGACAGTAACTCTCCAAGAGTATCACTGGTGTTCATCAAATTATATTTATGATGAACTGTCCCAAGTATCGGGGAGGGAGTGCAGACCATGTCCACAGTAATCTCTGCCTCAAAGACAATCCCCATGCTGGCCAGCTCATCGATGTCGGCGACCATCTGAGCCACGTGGGACTCAAACGGACATGCCATCTGTCATGCGTGAGCGAAAGAGCTTCCTGACTAACTCGTATCTATGCATCCTCTTGTTAGAGCGATGCAGATCTTGCAACCTTGCCAACATATTATAAGGATCCAAGTCCCTATTTTGTCTGCGAAAGTGCTGAGTCATCGAAGCAAGCATAATTGACTGAGTTGTGTCACAATCATCGCTGTGAGTCTTCCAAAGCTCCAGCTCAAGTGTCTCAGTCGGTCCGGGTGTTGGCCCAAGAGGTCTTTGTGTAGTATTACAACAGCCTCTCTGAACCTAGGACAATCCTAAGGTTCATTTCCCAATCAGCAAATTTGTGCCCTTGAAGACATTATCTCCCATGATAATATCACGGACATTTCCTTTGCCAGTCATCTTGATCTACGATAGTCTAACTATCTAGTCAACGATAATGGGTACAGTCTAACTGTTACATAGAAAATAACAAATATTAGTCCAACTAATAAAGTAATATTGACGAAATTATTTGAAAGCGATGAAAAGCGTAAGCTAAGTATCTGAATGAAATTGCAAATTCAATACTAGCCTCCCACTATTTTTCGCGAGCCTCTAAACCCTCTGTTGAGTACTCGGGAAAATAGTTTCTTCTAGTGGGCTAGGATCCCGTAAATAACATACAACCTTGACTTTGGCCAACAAGCTGTATGAAACTTACTAGGTAGATCTCGAAATCAATTGGATCTCATCCAATTCCTAGATCCGGTAGGTGGACATCCAAGTCCTAACACATATACTTTATATATGTCAATATGTCAAACATATTTTCCTAACTTTTTCCTCTGAATCAACTAAAGCCTTGGCTTTGGCACAACAAGCTTAATGATTCCAGTTAAGCGGGACCCATTGACATGGAAAGTTTCGTAATCAATGTCGATGGACAAGAAGTGATCTTGACTTTGGCCACAAATCACAACTTGGACAAGACACCGATATGTAACAAAACCTTCATGATTCAACACATCCTCAATTGACAAGGCCTTGACTTTGGCCAACAAGCCAATGCCAATTTGGATCTTGAGTAAGAATCACTCAACGGAAGGAAAAAACGCTTAATATATTTTTGAGGGTTTTTCGCGTAAATTGGCATCCAATTTATTATCTTGATTAGGTCTCATAATAACACCCTTAAGCATGCTTCTAAAACATCATAAGGCGCAAAAGTAATTAAGACGATATGCGATGGATATTAAAACAGATTGTTTCCTAGAACAAATCACTCACTTTCCTCTCCCCGACTAGAACTATTCTAACTCCTACCCTTTTACAAAATACAATAAAGAAACCTCATATACATTGAGGGAATAGGTGAGAAGAGAATTACAAGGAGTAATGAGATTAAAGGCTGGACACGCAGGTCCAATTTAATAAATTCTAAACTTATTACAATTTCCAAAATTGCCCTTGCCCTTCTAATATCCATCCGATATACGTTATTCATACATCACATTTGTATTCAATCAAAACATGTTTATTACAATCAATCTAATCCAATTAATTAATCTTTGATTAATGACCATCCAAATGTTCAAACAATGATTTGATTTGCGCGAGTCCAACTCATTTGAGAATAAATACTTTTGAGTACGTATTCTTGAATTTATCGAACTACAACTTAATCCAATTTATTTGTATCAATACTAATTCTTATTTAATTCCAAATTAAATATTTACACTTACATAGTTGCCTTAAAGACTTGGATTCCAAATCCAATCTTGATGGGTCTCAAAGGCCCAATAACATCCAATGTCTTTTAATTAAAGTCCAATGGCTTTTAATTGATTCTTAAGGCATGGGCTTTGGCCATAATGGATCAAACCCAAAATGCCAAGGCCCAATAGGAATCACCCTATTGCCATCAAATCAATTTAGGCCCATTAGGCCCAATCAAATACTTTAAAGGGTCAAGTGATGTATTGGACTTCATGGAATTGGTTTTGGGCCCAATTGGATCCATCCAAAAGTCCAAAACCAACTTGGTCAAACCAAGCCCATTAGGCCCAATACACACTTTTAGCCCAATTCAATTTTAAAGGCATATTTACATAATATAATTTATTCCAAATATCACAATTATTTTAATTAAAGTGTATAGCCATAATTAATTAATTAAACTCAATATTTCCAAAATATTAATTAATTAATTAATCATGCTTAAACTAATAATTCATGCTTAACATAAAATCAAGCCATAACACATCATTGCATGCTTGAGACCTATTGAAGCCTAAGATCATCATTTCATGCTCAACATGCACTTAGATTTTAACATGAACATTATAGACATTGCTTCTAATCATATTAAACAAAACTATCATCATTTAAACATGCATCCAACACATTATTTCATGTTACAAAAAATAAAAAAACTGCAGTGCAAAGCCTAGTAACATTCGCCAACTATCATTTTTTATTTTTTGTTGCTTTTGATTTATTTGAAATCTAATCATGCATAACTCTAAGTTATCATGTTGTAAACATACTCAAAGCATCAAATTTCAAAAAATCATGCTCAAAATCAAAAACCCCCCAATTTTAGATTCAAGAACCCTAAAATTATCATGCTCAAATTAGGCTCATGATACCATTGTTAGTGTTCCTAGAACATTATAAGGATCTAATAAGCATGCATAATATAAGAGTTGATCATTATAAGGTGCGGAATATACTTACAATGAGTGTTGAAGCTTTTAAAATTTTGAGATCCAAGATCTCCAAGATCCAAGCTTTATGATGAATCCAAGCTTTAGGATGATTCCAAGCTATTGAGGAGTTTCCCTATCACCTTTGTTCACTTCCAAAGTGCTAGCTTTTGATGATTTGAAAATCAAATCAAATCAAAGAGAGGAGAGGGATGAAGATTTCGGCCAAGCCTTAGTCTTTAGGGTTTTTTTTTGTGTTTTGGTTTTGTGTCAAGTGTTACCAAAGTTGAGAATGCCTTTTGTTATTTACCAAAAAGTGAAACCATTTCACCTTTTACCCAAATAGGTAGAGATGGGTAAATGGTATTCATAAAGACAAAACAAGGTGGTTGTGTGGTGGGAACACCTACCACACTTTTGGCTCCAAATATTTGAATCCGAAATTCAAATATTTCTACGGGCATTTGCCGCGGCTCGGTTCTGTTTAATCCAATTAAACGATCCTTCGTCGTTAAATAATTAAATCCAATTTATTAAATAACGATGCCTCGCAAATATATATCGAACGTCGTTCATGAATTAATTCTAAATTAATTCGTTCGTTCGCATTAAAGTCCGACTTTAATCTCGTAATGAAATCCAATCCATTTTAATATATCCGATATATTAATTTTAGCCCGTTTGAATAAATTAAATAGAAAAATCAAATTTTAACTATTAAATTTATTTTACCGATTAATTCCAAATTAATCGCGTTCTTTCGCCACTGTACACTTTTAATCCCAGATTAAACAAAGCCCATATTAATCCCAGATTAATTTTCTCTCTCTTAATTAATCCCAGATTAATTCCAATTTAAGTCAACTGTCATCGGTGAATCCTTGGGAAGCGACCCAAGAGATCTCTGGATATGTTGGCAGTAAATCCGGTTATCGGACTATCCGATAAAGCGAGTACCTCGTACTACGTGCTTACCGATTTACAAGACATGGTTGGCTTCTAGCAAAGCACCGTGCCTACCCAATTCTCCAGAAATATTCTTACTGGAATATATAATCTATGTCAGACGTAGAATACCTAGTATCTCGTATTTCGATCCAGTATCAGATGTCACGTGCTAGGCCTGGGGCTGGAATAGTGTCTGCCCCGTACGAAGCACATATCGGATATCATACAACTAGTCTCTATGAATCGGATAATCATGACCTTGTCACATTATCCCGATGGTTGCAACACATTAGAGAACGAGTTATGAATCCCTGCGTGATCATCATCTCCATATGTCTGGAGTGACACTTCCGTCTTGACATCACATCCAATACACTACGATTCTCGATAAACCCAATAGAGGCGTACACAGAACCTGTTAAAGCCCTGGACGACCAAAACCAAAGTTTACCGATTGTCGCAAGTATTAGCGATGTAAGTCTCAGGTTAAGACCAAATACATCTACCCTGACGCGGACTCCCGTAGACACATATACATACTACCAATGGGATTCCGCGGGGTCTATCCAGAGCGAAGCTGTTTTCCGTACCATCGGTAAAACACAACCTCCTATTGCACTTGTATAAGTATCCTATACTTAAACATATGAGAACTGTGCCGTTATGCTCTCACAACGCGCACAAGTGCAATACTAGTCTATTCCGCATTATCGATGTCCAGTCTCGATAATACTACGACTAGGGATATTTAATGATTAAACCTTTATGGATTGATACTGTCTCATATCATCTCAATCCGGAACTAATCATATGGACTTTTACCATTTATATGTAATAGAAATAAATGAATTACGAAATGATAAAAGGCAATTTCAATATTACATAGTCAATTTTGTACAAAACACAATGTCTTTTACAAACGGTGACGCTATGGGTCATAATTGTCTAACAGTTTATAAGTCATACATGTAGATCATGTATTCTAGAATCATTTGAGATTTATATAGCTGATAACATGCATGATAGCATTACTTCATTCACATTCATATAAGATTGATATTGGTATATGAACGATATTAGCATGAATTGTATGTTTCATATGAGAAACCATTTGAGAATGGTAATGTATGATTGTATGAATTCATATACGTGTATATACAGTTGAGGATTTTTTTTAGAAATCATAATTGTTAAATTCAATTTGATGATATTTCAATGTCATAAAAGAAATATAATTATGATAAATGCCTGAACTAGAATAGGAAAAAAGTAAGTAATAAGAATATCAAAACAACGCGGTAGAGGCGTAATGGAGTTTGTTGAGATAACTAGAGACATAGGAACTTAACATGTATATTATAGATATATGAGAAATATTAATAGGAAACAGGATTCTCATCATAGACGACCAGATTAAAAAGAAATCAATAGAGAAGCTGCATGTTAGATAAAATGGTTAGAAGCAGAAATTAGCCCTGATTAATATAGCAACAGAGCTTAGATTTTTGTGTCCTACAACTCAAGAAACAAGTATAGTTACCCACTGAGTCTTGTGTTGGGATTCTATTAAGTCTTAATGATCATTTTCAAGTCATGAAACACATGTGAATACATAAAGGAGAATGGCAGAATCATGCCACAATGATCGGATTGGATGCGACGAAGAAAATTCTTTTCCTCCAAGGTTGAAGAAGCTCACAGCCAAGCATGGTGTTGTCCTTCATTTTCATCTTCAAGCTCCAAGCTTTATCAATGGTGATTCCATGCTCATGAGATGGTTTCCCTATCACATTGTTTGCCTCTAATGTGTGCTAACACTCTTGATTTTGTAACAAAATCATCCTATTCTACCTTTTAGTTCTCGTCCAAGCAAGATTGAAGAAGAAAATTGGCTTCAAAGCCAAAAGGGAGAGAAGAAGAAAAAGCCCTCCATGGCCGAATCTATGAGAGGGAGAGAGGAATGTTTTGGTTGTACTTTGTTAAGTGTATCTAATACCCTTCCTTTGATTTCAAAAATCAAAATAAAACATATACAAATTATTAAAATAACAATATATGTCATTCAAGCTTTCAAAAAGCTTTCCAACCACTTCCATCCAGTCACATCACTCATTAATAGTGACTGGTGTTAATCACTTAAAGTGAAAGACATCTATCACTTGATTGACGAATGATGTGACGCTAAATGTGACTTGTGATTTGACGCTTGATGTGATTTGCGTGCCGCACTCGAATTCAAAATGCGAATGCGCTCGGAAACACTAATGGGCTCGGGTTCGTTAATTCCAAATTAATAAATTTTCCGTTGCGTCGATTTAATTAAATAATCATGCCTAGCATAGTTATTATTCACGTCGCTAACGAATTAATTCTAAATTAATTCGTTCGCCCGAATTAAAATCTAATTTCAATTCCGCGTAGAAATCTAATTTCGTATAATATATCAAATATATTAATTTATCGATTAATTCCAAATTAATCATTCTCTCTCTTTAATTAATATTTTATCTTAGATAAAATATCTCCGTAATTAATCCCAGATTAATTTTATCTCTCATCTAATTAATCCCAGATTAATAAAGTTCGAGTCATACGTCATCGGTGAATCTTCGAGAAGCGACCCATGAGATCCCCAGATATGTTGCAGTAAATACGGTAATCGGACTATCCGAATACGTACGTACCTAGTACTACGTTTTTACCGATTTACAAGAAAAGGTTGGCTTCTAGCAAAAGCGTCATGCCTACCCAATTCTCCAGAAACATGCTTACAGGAATAAGCGATCTATATCGGGCGTAGTATACATAGTATCATGTATATCGATCCAGTATCGGATGGTCACGTGCAAGGCCTGGGGCTGGAAATGTGTCTGCCCCGTACGAAGCACATATCAGATCTCTGGTAATCAGATATACATGACCTAGTCATAATATCCCGATAGCTGCAGCATATAAGAGAACAAGTTCCGTATCCTACGTGATCATCATCTCCACTATAATTGAAGTGATACTTCCATCTTGACATCACACCCAATACACTACGATTCTCAATATACCCAGAAGAGGCGTACTCAGAACCGGTTAAAGCCCTGGACGACCAAAACCAAAGTATATTGATTGTCGCAAGTATTAGCGGTGTAAGTCTTAGGTTAAGACCAAATACACCTACCCTGAATTCAGACTTCCATAGACACATAGTTATACTACCGATGGAACTCCGAAGGGGTCTATCCAGAGCAAAGTTATTTTCCGTACCATCGGTAAAACACAACCTCCTATCACACTTGCATGAGTATCTAATACCCAAATATATGAGAATTATGCTGTTATGCCCTCACAACGTGCACAAGTGTAATACTAGTCTATTCTGTATTATCGATGTCCAATCTCGATAATACTATGACTAGGGATATTTAATGATTAAACCTTCGTGGATTGATACTGTCTCATATCATCTCAATCCAGGAACTAATCATAAGAACCTTTCATCATTTATACATCTAGGTGATCTAATCACAAATGATAAAAGAGCAATTTCCTTTGTATCATAGTTAATTTGTACAACAACACCATGATCTGTACAAATAGTGATGCTATGGGTCATAATTGTCCAACAATCTCCTACTTGGCCTATAGCCAGTCACTCAGGTGCTATACACCTGAACTATGTTCAGGTCGCTCAAACTTCTACTGAGAAAACAGCTTTCGTCTGCAGATTTAAAAGGTTATCATCTGATGCGATTTATTCGATCATCACATCGCCACGATATATGATCTGACGAATCAAATGAAAACAGTTTAAAGTATATATTGGATCATTGATGAGACCATTAATTCTTTGGCCTACGCTGAAGCCTAGCTCAGCTGCTAACAGAACTATATCTAATCTAATTAGATTTATTTAGATCCAAGATGCTACTATTGCTACGACAGTCGCAACAATTTTCCGCTTTTATTGTTTATATGATAACAGTATCTTGCTTAGAAGATTTCCAATTCACTGTTCGGTTATTCAAACTGTATAGTACCGTTTTACGACTTACAGTCGTTATTATCAGTTTGGAAACTTGCAGTAGTGAACCCAGTCACTTCAAGTTCTCATTCCCCATAGTTTAAGACAGCATCCATAGTTCGTCTAAGATACTAAAGGATGTTCTTAACATCAATCCAGTGACTATCACTTGGATTGGCCTGATTGTGACTCCATATGCTCAAAACATATAAGACACCATGTCACGTACATTTTTCAATGTACGAGTTCTCGGAGAGTGTCAATAAGTTTTAGATCTAACCTAGTAGATCTTTATTCCTAGAATAAAGGTTGTTTCTCTCAAGAATTCTACGGAGAATTTTTTTCATGAAAGCCAAGCTTTCACCGATTGTATTATGGGAATGTCATTTCCAAGAAATGACACATCATAATTATTAGGACATTCATTATCAGTGCGCTCCCACTAACCTCCTTATATACACAAGAATCTTTTCGTTTTGAATTAAATCATACACCATTATGTTACTTCAAAACGATTGTTCCAAGAACATAATGCTTATTTCAATCCATACATTGATCGAATAACCTGCAAACCTTGTTTGCTAATTTTGGTACGACAAAACCGTCAGGATGTTATAAACATCCTCCAAAGGGTTTCTGTTAAGAAAAACGATCTTGACGTTCTGCTGTCATATTTCATAAATGAAATATGCAGCATCAGCAAGTATTATCCAAATGGATTTAACGTGGAAACAAGTAAAAGATTTCGTCGTAATCGACACAATGTTGATAACGATACCTTTTCGCTATAAGCCTAGCTTAGTACATTGGTATGTTGCCATCCATGTATGTCTTCCTTGAAGACCTTTACAGTACCAACAAACACAATGTCTTACGGTACAACAACCAGTGTCCAAATATAGTTGGTTCTCATGGAATCCATTTAGGACATCATGGAACTTTGCCATAATAGAGAGTCGATATCTCGTATCACTTCCTTATACATAGTCGGTTTGTATTCCTCAATGAGATTGACATCTTTATGAGGTGAGATCAGAAACTCATACCCCAGGTTGTTTTCTGTCTCTCTCCAACTACGCAGTTCTTGTGTATTTGAAGAGTATGGTACAGTTTCATCCTTGATGAACTGTTTGTGTTCTATTAAGGAATCAGTGCCTAGAATAGTATTACTCCGATTTTCATCGAGTTTTACTATCCTCCCACTTACCACTGCATATAGGTATTCCTCTTAGGAAAACCGTATGGAGAGCAACAATTAATTGTTCTCTTGTGAGTTATATAAGTACTATACATTAGTTTCCCTAGGATAACCAATTACAGATAGACACTTATCCATTTTTGGGTTTTAGTTTGGTATCATCCAAACATATGCCTAGCATTCCCAAATATGCAGGAATTAGAAAATCCAGTTTCTGTCCTGTTCATATCTAATATGAATTCTGTCAAACAGATTTTCATGGAACCTTATTCAAAATAAGTATTGCACTGTTAAATGCTTATCATTTTGAAGGAAAATGGTAGCTCAGAGCGACTCATGATTAACCTTATCATGTCCAATAAAATTCAGTTTCTCCATTCGAACACACCGTCAAACTGACGTGTTCCGGGAGGAGTCCTCATTGAAAGAATACTATACTCTTTCAAGTATTTGAGAAACTTACTGCTTAAGTATTTTCATCATGGTCTAACCGTGATGGTATTAATACTTTAGCCGATCTATTTGTCTACTTCGTGTCGAAACTCTAAAAGTTTCCGATTTGTGTTTCTAAAGAAACACATAACCACAACGCGATGCCACATCTGTGAAGATCACAAAATATTCATATCCACCTCTAGCCTAGTTAGATATGGCCCACTTACGTCACTATGAATGAGGGCTAACAGATCGGTGGCATTTGCACTTTTACCAAGTAAAATGTATTTTAGGCACTTTACCCAATAAACTAGATTCGTAGACTTTATTTGAATGGAATCAAATCCGTCCTAGTATCCACTCTTCAAAAGTGTGGATATACGAGCCTTGTTTAATGTGTCCCAGACTACACTGCCACAAATAAGTCTCATCTGATCAAATCAGTTTGAGCTACTTATTTGTTATGTTATATGTTTGAGATTTATTTATATTCAAAATATAAATACTGTTATTCACATCTAATGTGTTTATCTCAATATCATATTTATAAAATAAAATACTTTAGTGTTCTAGAATATAAAGGTATACTCGCAACGAGTTATACGCGACATAGAGATAATGTTTCTAGTCAAACTAGTTACATTATAACAGTTTCATGATTTAAGCACACACCCGAATGGTAGTTTCTAAATTTAGGTTTCTACGGTTAAAACAGCGACAGTTGTCCAGTTTTCGTTTCGCAGATTAATCTCAACTGAAGTCAGTATCCTGTTTATCAACAGATTATGCACACCAGTACATATTTATGTACCACATCCAGTATTTAAAATCTAATTTTAATACTAATTGTGAACATGTTTATAACAAACATATTTGAAGTCAGAGCCTTGCCCTTTCTTCTTTACCTTCATGTCTGCCTTATCCATACGGTAGTCACTCTTCAGTGACCCCGTTTGCCACATTCTTAGCAGATATTTTGGGATATGTCATTTGTCTTCCTAGAAGACTATGATGATTTTGCATTTGCCCTTTTCTACAACTCAGAAGCCTTTGGCCAAGCCTTGGTCAACTAGAATATCAAAGTATGATGCGCCTTGCGCTTCTTACCTTATTACAAACTTTGGCTTTGGCTCCTTGAGTATAGCCTTTAACTCTCCAAGAGTTAACTATTGCAATTTATGCTTCTAAGATCTAAGTATAGACCTATGAAGATCCTTTAATTTCAACATCATGGTTTAAAGATCTAATCCTTAATTATGACGACGAAATTAAGGAGTCATTGCAGCAAGGTTAACGGATTAAGCACTAAAGTTATCATTACATGAATCATCCAAATATCATGCTCTATTTATTTTCTTAACTCCGGGCTTAGACCTAAGATGTTATCTTATCAAATAAAGTAACTTCTTAGTTCCCAGGACTATCCTGAAATTTAATTCCCAATTTGAAAATTAAAGTCGTTTAAACACATTTTCACCCAGGATTATGTTTTAAACACTAATCTTTCAATTATCTTGATTTTAATAGTCTAACTATTTAATCAATGATTTCAGGTGCTTTTAAATATAATGATTACTATAGTCCAACTACATAATCAACTATACTTTTAATTTGGTAAATTCAATAATATTGATTACTATAATCCAATTATAAAATCAACTATAAATTGAGATAGTTTGAATACAGTCCAACTGTTAAATTAAAACAACGTTAAATATTAGTCCAACTAATATATTAATATATTTGACGAAATATGAAATTTGTGCGTATGGCAAGTATCTAAACGAAATTGCAAATCTAATACTTGTCTCCCACTATTTTTCGGCGAGCCTCTAACCCTCTGTTGAGTACTCGAGAAACCTAGTTTCCTAGTGGGCTAGGATCCCGTTAAATAACACACAATCTTGACTTTGGCCAACAAATTGTATGATATTTAACTAGGTAGATCTCTAAGATCAATTGGATCTCATCCAATTCCTAGATCTAGTAGGTGGACATCCAAGTCCGAAACATATATCTTATATATGCCAATATATCCAATATATTACCTAACCTTTTTCCTCTGAATCAATTAAGCATTGGCTTTGGCACAACAAACTTAATGATCCCAGTTAAGCGGAACTCATTGACTATGGAAAGCTTCGTAATCAATGTCGATGGACAAGAAGTGATCTTGACTTTGGCCAACAAATCGCAACTTGGACATGACACCGATATGGAACAAAGCCTTCATGATTCAAACACATCCGCGACGGACAAAGGTCTTGACTTTGGCCAACAAACCAATGCCAGTCTTGGATCTTGAGTAAGAATCACTCAATGGAAGGAAAAACGCTTAATATAATTTGAGGGTTTTTCGCGTGAAAATTGGCAACCAATTTATTATCTTTGTTAAGGTCTCATCATCATACACCCTTAGACATGCATTCTAAACACATAATAAGGTGCGTAAGTAAATATAATAATGTTATGCGGATGGATACTTAAACACTTTGTTCCTAGAATAAATCTCTCCATTTCCTCTCTCCCGCTAGCACAAGTATTACTTCTACCCAATTACATAACACTTCTAAAGAAATCTCATTTACATTGAGGGGAATAGGTGAGAAGATAAATACAAAGAGTAAGGAGGTAATAGGCTGGACACGCAGGTCCAATTTAAAAAATTCTAAATTTATTACAACAATTTCTAAAATTGGTCCACCCATCTAATATCCTTTCGATATACATTATTCATGCATCGCAATCATGTATTCACACAAGCATGTTATCAATCAATCTAATCCAATTAATTAATCTGAATATTAATGACCATCCAATGTTCAAACAACGGTTTGATTTTGAGCGAGTCAAACTCGTATTGCGAATAAGTACTCAAAGTACGAATTCTTGAATTAAATTAAACTATAACATTAAATCCAATTTAACTTGTATTTAATACTAATTCACTATTTAATTCCAAATTAAATATTACATTTTATTAACAAACCTTTATGACTCAGATTCCAAATCTAATCGTTACGGGATTCAAAGCCCGATCAACATCCAATGTATACTAATTAAAGTCTAATGAGCTTTCAATTAATTTCTTAAGATGTGGGCTTCGGCTACCAAATCCCAATCAAGGAATAACCCCATAAGCCTATAAATCAATTTCGGCCCATTAGGCCCAATTAAACTTTAAAGGCCCAATGTGTCAAATTTGAACTTTATAGAGTGGTTTAGGCCCAATATGGATCCAATCCACTTAGCCCAAACCTACTTGGCCCAACAAGTCCATAAGACCCAAATCCAACAATTCAAGCCCAATTTCTAAAATAGGCCTAGTTAATTAAATTCAAATTCCAAATTTTATAACTCAATTAACCAAAGTGTAAAGTCATAATCAATTAACCAAATTAACATTTCCAAAACACTAATTCATTCAATTAATTATGCTCATTATCATCATCACATGTCCAACACATTTGAAGTAAAATCAACTCATTTTCCATGCATCAAGTCCACGACAATGTAGGGTTTTTCAAATCGATTCCGAATTCAATCCAATGAAATCCGAAATCAACATTCCTAACATGATTCCAACCAATCCAATGATCAAAATCACGAAATACCATGACCTATGGCAATCACACACATTCGGCCAAGCCTTGTGATTTGGGGAAAATTTGTCCAATTCAAAATTCTTCAAATTGACAATGCATAACACCATGTTGTCATCATTCAAGCATATATCAACAATCAATTTTATCAAAACATGCTCAAATCAATTTTACCCTAAATTCATTCCATGCTTAAAATGGCTCAAGATACATTGTTGGGTTTCTATTAAGTCCCAATGATCATTTTCAAGTCATGAAACACATGTGAATACATAAAGAAGAATGGCGAAATCATGCTCACAATGATTGGATTGGATGCGACGAAGAAAATTCTTTTCCTCCAAGATTGAAGAAGCTTACGGCAAGCATGGTGTTGTCCTCCATTTTCATCTTCAAGCTCTAAGCTTTATCAATGGTGATTCCATGCTCATGAGTTTCCCTATCACCTTGTATGCCTCTAATGTGTGCTAGCACTCTTGATTTTGCAACAAAATCATCCTATTCTACCTTCTAGTTCTCGGCCAAGCAAGATTGAAGAAGAAAATTGGCTTCAAAAGCCAAAAGGGAGAGAAAAAGAAAAAGCCCTCCATGGCCGAATCTATGAGAGTGAGAGAGGAGTGTTTTGGTTGTACTTTGTTAAGTGTATCTAATACCCTTCCTTTGAATTCAAAAATTAAAATAAAATATATACAAATTATTAAAATAATAATATATATCATTCAAGCTTTCAAAAAGCTTTCCAACCACTTCCATCAAGTCACATCACTCATTAATAGTGACTGGTGTCAATCACTCAAAGTGAAAGACATCTATCACTTGATTGACGAATGATGTGATGCTAAATGTTACTTGCGATTTGATGCTTGATGTGATTTACGTGTCGTACTCGAATTCAAAATGTGAATGCGCTTACAAACACTCCCGGGCTCGGGTTCGTTAATTTTGAATTAACGAATTTTTTGTTGCATCGTAATTAAATCTAATTTAATTAAATAATCATGCCTAGCATAATTACTATTTATATCGCTAACGAATTAATTCTAAATTAATTCATTCGTCCGAATTAAAATCTAATTTCAATTTCGCGTCGAAATCCAATTTCGTATAATATATCGAATATATTAATTTATCGGTTAATTCCAAATTAATCGTTCTTTCTCTTTAATTAATATTTTATCATAGATAAAATATCTCCGTAATTAATCTCAGATTAATTTTCTCTCTCATTTAATTAATCTCAGATTAATAAAGTGCGAGTCATACGCCATCGGTGAATCTTCAGGAAGTGACCCATGAGATCCCCGGATATGTTGGCAGTAAATACGATTATCGGACTATCAGAATACGTACGTACCTAGTACCAAATTTTTACCGATTTACAAGATAAGGTTGGCTTATAGCAAAGCGCCATGCCTACCCAATTCTCCAGAAACATGCTTCCAGGAATAAGCGATCTATATCAGGCGTAGTATACATAGTATCGTGTATATTGATCCAGTATCGGATGGTCACGTGCAAGGCCTGGGGCTGGAAATGTGTCTGCCCCGTACGAAGCACATATCGGATCTCTGGTAACTAGTCTCTGTAATCGGATATACATGACCTAGTCATAATATCCTGATAGCTGCAGCATATAAGAGAACAAGTTTCGTATCCTACGTGATCATCATCTCCACTATAACTGAAGTGGTACTTCCATCTTGACATCACACCCAATACACTACGATTCTCAATATACCCAGAAGAGGCATACTCAGAACCGGTTAAAGTCCTGGACGACCAAAACCAAAGTATATTGATTGTCGCAAGTATTAGCGGTGCAAATCTCAGGTTAAGACCAAATACACCTACCCCGAATTCGGACTTCCATAGACACATAGTTATACTACCAATGGAACTTCGAAGAGGTCTATCCAGAGCGAAGCTGTTATCCGTACCATCGGTAAAACACAACCTCCTATCACACTTGCATGAGTATCCAATACCCAAATATATGAGAACTATGCCGTTATGCCCTCACAACATAAACAAGTGTAATACTAGTCTATTCTGCATTATCGATGTCCAATCTCGATAATACTACGATTAGGGATATTTAATGATTAAACCTTTGTGGATTGATACTGTCTCATATCATCTCAATCGATGAACTAATCATAAGGACCTTTCATCATTTATACATCTAGGTGATCTAATCACAAAAGATAAAAGAGCAATTTCCTTTGTATCATAGTTAATTTTTACAACAACACCATGATCTGTACAAATAGTGACGCTATTGGTCATAATTTTCCAACATCTTGTGATTCACTCCACTACAATGTTTGAGTTTTGCAGGTTGGTGACCTGTTCGGTCGACCACAGATGCCAGAGCTTGAGGAGCTGGATAGCAACATCGCAGTTAGCCAGTCACCAGGTCTTGGGAGTACAAGGGTCATGTTGTATCAGTCGGGATGTAAAGTAATTAGGTTAAATAGTGTATTTGTGTAGAGTTTGAGTTTGTTTAAGTTATGACTGTAAAAGTTTTTTATTTATACGTATTTTCGGGCATAGAGCCCAAGTATATTTGTTTGAGATCATTATCTTAGTGTTGTGTTGTGTGTCTGGGCCCTGTAGGTTGTCTGAGGTGCTGGACTTTGATCCAGGTTGCTTGATTTTTAGTAAAGGTCATGCTGAATTTTCGTCAGAGTCAGAGGCTTATGGAGTAAGGATTAGCATATCTCCTGCCGGTAGCATCCTGGCTTAGGCCGAATGTTACAAATATGGTATTAGAGCAAAGGCTGTAGAGTGTTGGTGACTGCAGCTGCTGTCTATTCGACTAACTCAGTGAGTAAATATGTTATGTTTAGACTATATAGGTCTTTGGTTGTTGATTGGTTTCTAGTCTCTGCTTGTTGTTTGTTTTAGTATGCCCAGAGTATAGTGTTGGTGACTGCAGCTGCTGTCTATTCGACTAACTCAGTGAGTAAATATGTTATGTTTAGACTATATAGGTCTTTGGTTGTTGATTGGTTTCTAGTCTATGCTTGTTGTTTGTTTTAGTATGCCCAGAGTAGGATTCAAGGACGAATCCTAAATAAGAAGAGGTGAATTAACATCCCAAGTGTTAAGGTTAATCTTAATTTTCTGCACTTGAGGCCGCATCCGAACGCAAGGTCGATTTCATCGTAAAATGTAATCGATTTCATGAAATTGATTATAAATTTTATTAAATCAAATTTAAGGGGTTGAATTGAAATTTAACTTTGATATTTTTTTTAATGTAAAAACATTTAATGATTCTAGAATATTCACACACAAAGTATTATATATTATTATTATTATTATTATTATTATTATTATTATCCATACACACGTGTAGAAGAACATAACACACACACACTTGATGAAATTACATTCACGCGCACAGAAGAGAGAAGAAGAGAGGATAGACCGAAAACAAGAAGATGGCAAAGGGGGGAAGCCGAAAAGAATTAAGAGAGAAGAAGATAAGAAAGAGTGAAAGATCGAGAGAGAATGAGATTGAGAGAAGCTGAGGCATACATAGAAAAGAAGCAGAACTGGATAAAAGAAAGAAGGAAGAGGCATTGGCGTGAAGAAGAAGAATTCTGCAGTTAGATTTCTGAATTTAGTTAGGGATAACAAGGGTAAGTATACTATGACCTATGATTTCCTTGAAAATAATTAATTTTGATATGTGGAATTTTGAATTAAATTTCAAAATTGATCCTGATATGGAGTTAAAAGTATGCCAAACATAGTCTAAATTTAATATTTGGCGTGAAATGTAGCAATAAAATCTTGAATGGCCTTAAAAATTATGCCTTGGCCGAAATCTGTTAAAAATATGGGGGATATGGATGAAAATTAATTTGTGATGGGTTAATTGCTGATCAGTTGTTAAGTTCAGCTATTAAATAGATATATAGGTATTTTTCTGTAAATAGTTATTTGGTTGCCATCTTATTATGTCAATTTCCGGTTTAGTTGACTGATTATTTCTTAAATCCTGATTTAGGCTTATCAGGCAATATAAAGTTGTTTCCTACTTGAACAGTGAGTTATTGAAAATGAATTAAAGTTTGTAATTTAGTTCCCTTTAGTGGCATTATGGCACGGATTGTGTCTTTAGTAATATTATGTTAAAAAATATGACATGGAAGTTGTTTGTAGAGACACAACAATAAACAAGTGTTTGTGATATCTGAAATCTGCAACATAAAATCTCCTTGAGAGGTTGCTAAGCTCTTTTTACTCCAGTGGATTTCCTGTGAGAGGAATCGCTGGTCCTCGTGAATATTGCTGGGCAGCTCTATACTTTGGTCAGTGTTTTGTTTAGGATATTGGTTCGACATCTGCTCTATTTAGTGTTTGATTAGTTAAAGATTGTGGTTGCTTTTATTCATCTGGACATAATTTCTCCCATTGAGAAAGACAAATACGATAGAGTTTGTAGAGACACAACAATAAACAAGTGTTTGTGATGATCTGAAATCTGCAACATAAAATCTCCTTGAGAGGTTGCTAAGCTCTTTTTACTCCAGTGGATTTCCTGTGAGAGGAATCGCTGGTCCTCGTGAATATTGCTGGGCAGCTCTATACTTTGGTCAGTGTTTTGTTTAGGATATTGGTTCGACATCTGCTCTATTTAGTGTTTGATTAGTTAAAGATTGTGGTTGCTTTTATTCATCTGGACATAATTTCTCCCATTGAGAAAGACAAATACGATAGAGTTACATTCTCCATGGGTATTAATGTCAGTGACTAAAGCTGACAGAATTGCTTCTGGAACACTTAGACATCTCATCCGAGTTAACTGCATGTAACGTGTATTGGAATTTTATATAAAATATTTGTATTATCAATGAATTTGGGTCTTCCTTAATATGAACTATTCAAGCTTTTAGTTATTACACATTGAAGGTTCGCAAAAAGAGAGAATCCATATGCTTAATATAATAACTTTGGAATAAAATTTTTATGACAATGAAACTGTCTTAATGCTGATACGACCACTTAAATACAATGAATGATGTCATTGCAGGGTTGGAATTATCTCAACGGATATAAAATAATAATGAAAAAATTCTCAATTTAGCATTTGATAATTCTATTTGGCTTATATAATTCATGTTATTATTTTCCAAGTACAAGATCCTCTTTTCTCTTTTTATTGCATTTGTAGGAATACATGAATATATATGATAACATAAGATAAGCATGTAGTTAGGATAAGAAGAAAGTATAAGAAAGGCATATGCATATATGTGCATTATGATTTTCATCATTTGAGTTGAAATTAAGAAAGATTTTTTTGATTTAAAGTGTTTTAAAATTAGTTTCATATGTTTTCGACATAAATGTTTTCAGAAAAGGTTCTTTTGATAGAAATATTTTCAGAAAAGGTTTGGTACAGTTGAGGCTTAAGGTATGATTTTATGTTTTTGGGGCATGAGGTAAAACCTCACCCCAGTTTGTAACTCGAGATACAATTGGAATTGACGGTTTCAGAGACATGTGCACATGTAGAGAGTCAGGACGACGACGTAGGTTCGTGTACCTGGACTAAAGTGGTGGCTATGTCCAGTTGAGTCGATTTCCTGGACATGGAGCTCT
Source organism: Zanthoxylum bungeanum (assembly GCA_019454045.1). Taxonomy (NCBI): domain Eukaryota; kingdom Viridiplantae; phylum Streptophyta; class Magnoliopsida; order Sapindales; family Rutaceae; genus Zanthoxylum; species Zanthoxylum bungeanum. Next base: position 51,445 of record SKCR01033343.1, on the reverse strand, counting down.
ACATTCAATTGAGTCGTTTTCCTGGGCGTAGGGCACCACCAGTTTCAAAGATGCCCAGTTGAGTCATTTTCCTGGGCATAAAGACACCCAGTTGAGTCGTTTTCCTGGGTGTAGAGAGATGTCCAGTTGAGTCGGTTTCCTGGATGTAGAACAGTTTTCAGTTTTCAGTTTTCAGATTTTCAGTTTCCATATTTCAGTCTTTCAGTACAAGATTTCAGAAATAGAATTTAAAAATAGATTTTAGAAATAGTTCTAGAAACCAGAAATCTAAAGTATGTTTTCTGAAAGATAAGTTTTATTAAGAGACTTTCAAACAGAGTTTCAGAAAAGAGTTTACAGGAAAATAATTTTCAAAAAAGGTTTTCAGGAAGTATTTTTCTTAAATATTATGACATGTTAAAGTAGAAAGTAGTTTATAAGTCACGCATGTAGATCACGTATTCTAGAATCATTTGAGATTTATATAGCTGATAACATGCATGATAGCATTACTTCATTCACATTCATATAAGATTGATATCGGTATATGAACGATATTAGCATGAATTGTATGTTTCTAATGAGAAACCATTTGAGAATGGTAATGAATGATTGTATGAATTCATATACGTGTATATATAGTTGAGGATTTTTTTTAGAAAGCGTAATTGTTAATCCGATTTGATGATATTTCAATGTCATAAAAGAAATATAATTATGATAAATGCCTGAACTAGAATAGGAAAAAGGTAAGTAATAAGAATATCAAAACAACGCGATAGAGGTGTAATGGAGTTTGTTGAGATAACTAGAGACATAGGAACTTAACATGTATATTATAGATATATGAAAAATATTAATAGGAAACAAGATTCACATCATAAACGACCAGATTAAAATGGTTAGAAGCAGATACTAGAAGATTTTTGTGTCTTGCAGCTCAAGAAACAAGTATATTTACTCACTGAGTCTTGTGATTCACTCCACTACAATGTTTGAGTTTTGCAGGTTGGTGACCTGTTCGGTCGACCATAGACGCCAGAGCTTGAGGAGCTGGATTGCAACGTTGCAGTCAGCCAGTCACCAGGTCTTGGGAGTACAAGGGTCATGTTGTATCAGTCGGGATGTAAAGTAATTGTGTTAAATAGTGTAGTTGTATAGAGTTTGAGTTTATTTAAGTTATGACTGTAAAAGTTTTTATTCATACGAATTTTCGGGCATGGAGCCCAAGTATATTTGTTTGAGATCATTATCTTAGTGTTGTGTTGTGTTGTGTGTCTGGGCCCTGTAGGTTGTCTAAGGTGCTGGACTTTGATCTAGGTTGCTTGATTTTTAGTAAATGTCATGCTGAATTTTCATCAGAGTCAGAGGCTTATGGAGTAAGGATTAGCCTGTCTCCTGCCGGTAGCATCCTGGCTTAGGCCGGATGTTACAAAGATGGTATTAGAGCAAAGGTTGTAGAGTGTTGTTGACTGCAGCTGCTGGCTATTCGACTAACTCATTGAGTATATATGTTATGTTTAGACTATATCGGTCTTTGGTTGTTGAACGGTTTCTAGTCTCTACTTGTTGTTTGTTTTAGTATGCCTAGAGTAGGATTCGAGGATGAATCCTAAATAAGGAAGGGTGAATGTAACATCCCGGGTTATTTTAGAGGGTTAACGTTAATCCTAATTTTCTGCACTTGAGGCCGCATCCGAATGCAAGGTCGATTTCATCTTAAAATGTAATCGATTTCATGAAATTGATTATAAATTTTATTAAATCAAATTTGAGGGGTTAATGTAACATCCTAGATTTTTGGGACTGTTCTAGAAGATTCCCAGACTGACGTTATAGTCTCGGGAACATGATGATAGCAGAATAAGAGATTAAGCAGTGTTATACGGGTTGGAATAGTATATTATGAGTATTCGTTGCGTTGGAAAACGCGTGGGATCAAAAGACGGTTACGCGATTTTTGTAAAACGCATAAAGTTTACTATTTTGACCACAGAATTAGCAAACGAACTCCGATCGAGTTTATTCTCAAACTAACGGACTCATTTTTCTGAGACGAACAACTTTCGTGCTGAACCCATTCCGAGAATCACATCAGAAGAGCTTTAAAATGGCTAATTTCCAAAAATACCCTTCCTAGTGGGGGCATTTTAGTCATTTCGGTATTTAAGATATTTTGTTTTAATTATTAATTATTATTATTAATATCAGCAGCCTTATACCAAAAAAAAAAAAACAGATGCAAAACGCGTAGGGGAGAGAGAAAGAGGGAAGAGCCGCGCCAACAGCCTCGAGCCGCGCCGGCAGCCTCTCAGCACCGGTGCGTCCGGCCACGACACACACGCCGGTGGCTGGCTGCCGTCTCTTGAGCCGCCGGAACGGCGAGAAAACGGAGAAGAAATATGCGGTAGTGGGTTTTTCGATCCCGACTCATCTGTTCATTTCACGGCCCGAGCCATCTACCAATTCGAAGCCCTCGACGAGTACTACGAGTGTGTGAAGTCAGTTTCGCCGAACAACATCCGGTTGCATACAAAATGAGGAAGACAGCTGCATGTGAATAGTTGACCCAGATGAACAGTAATTTCGATCGGAATTCTGATCGCACCAGCGCGTTCGTATGGCCGTTGGGAGTCCGAATATGGCCTCGGAATTTCGGTACGACTCTCTGTTTAGATTTTGTTATTTTAAAGTGTATCGATTTATATTCAGATGTTTTCGGTAGTTCTGTAGTTTAGCGAATTAGCATGAAATGAATTAGACGTGTTTTAATATGTTAAAACGATAAATGTGGTAGAATCCAGGGAGAAAAGGGTTAGATTTGATCGATCCTATAGGATTAGCGAGTTTCCGGTAAAATGGAGTTTCTCGCGCGACTGAGCGTAGATGACCGTAATTATGGTTAAGGTATAAATATGATATTGCAAGGGTAATTAAGTAATTCCGGGATAGTTCGGAGAGTTTGAGATCCTTCCGTAGTGTTTGCGGAAATATTTCCGTAAGATTTACCGCAAACACGTAAAACGAGAATCTAGGCTATCTAGCTAGTTGAAATTGTAAAGAAAGATATGTATTAGAGTACTGAAGTTTGAACCGTAGTATCGGAGATGACTCGGGGGGAGGTCCGGAAGTTTAGTATAGATGAGTTGGAAGTTCCATAAATAGCGGTTCTGTCATGATTTTTTATTTGTTTGACAGATCGGACCCGGATCACGGGCGTTCACCTAGCCAGGTAAGTAACTCATGTTCTGAGTACTGGATAGATTTAATAATGCTCGAAACTAGTAATGTAATAAGTTGCAAATAGTTATATACATGAAACATATATGTATATATATGTATAAAGATGAATGTAGAAGAAGTAAGCAGATGTATGGGCAAAAGATAAGCATGATCCTATAAAGTAAAGAGATACATACGTAGGTATAAACCAGTATACATATACATAAGTAGAGCATACAGATAAGGTAATGTTTATGAATATATATATTGAGACTTGGGTATGTGGGTTGTAGACACTACACCCTAGGGAATGAGATTAGCGATAAATGGCAATGTTGCAAGTATGATTGAATGTTAAAAGGACGAATATGAACATGTGTGTAGCAAATATGTGATTTTGGCATGATTATGTATATTCGATATTTTGAGGGAATTGGTTTAACTAGTATGTATGTTAAATATATGAACACATATTATATTGTATGAATTATGAATGTAGATTGAAATGACTTGATGTTCTTGAGTATTGGTTATGAATAAGAAAGTAAAGCAGAATGTGTATTTGTAAATGTGTAAAGAAAGTAAGTGAATGTGTATGTGTATGTTTGAGCATGACCTTGTATGCGTGAATGAATAAGATGTGGAAGCTTATGATTATGAGAAATATGTATGTTTGAGCATGAATGAGCAAATGTAAATTGAGAATGTAGTACATGAACATGAACATATGTTAGCATGCATACACGAGCATAGACATGGATAAAATCATAAGTGGGAGAATACGAGATCATGCATGGAATATATGTATGTAAATGAGCATAATTGTGTGAATGCATATATATTTGGGGTGCATTAGCATAAACAAATATTTTCATAAGCTGATAAGATTTTCAGAATTTTCAGGAACTCTTAGAAATGATTTCCAGAGTGAAGTTTAAATCAAGAAAGGTTTTAAAAAAAGAAAAAAGAAAATCCAGAGTGTTTTAAAGAAATATTTTAGTTGCTTTTGAAAAGAAATGTATTTAAGAGAATGTTCCCTTCAGTTTTGAGATTTAAGCATGAGTTTTATATTTTCGGGGCATGAGGTAAAGCCTCACCCCAGTACGTAACATGAGACACTGATGGAATTGACGGATATCATATGGATTCGGGATTTGGGATTAGACCCATCCCAGTTGTACATTGTTGGAATTGACAGATTTATACACATGTGCACATGTGGAGGTCTAGGGGGACACTCCTAGATCCTCAGCACTCAGATGGTACATTCTTGGGCAGAGATGCGCCTACGGGCGGAGATGCGCCTACGGGCGGAGATTTGGTTTTCAGAAAAAAGGATTTCAGTTTTCAGTTTTCAGTTTTGAGAAAATAGATTCAGAAAAGAACTTAAAAAAAAAAATTTAGAAAGAAGTACAAGAAAAAGAAAGATTTTCAGAAAGAGTTTTCAGTTTTCCGATTCCCTGTAAACCGCTTTCAGAAACAAGATTTTAGAAATAGTTTCTAGAAACCAGAGATTCAAAGCATTACTTTAGAAAGATAAGTTTATTAAGAGGTTTTCAAACTAAGTTTCAGAAAGCAGTTTCTCAGAAAAAGCATTTTCTAAAAGCATAACATGTTAGAGTAGAGTATGGTTTACAAATCATGCATATAAATCATGTATTCTGGTAATTCATCTGAGACGCATATGTTGGACAGTTATGACCCATAGCGTCACTGTTTGTAAAAGGCATTGTGTTTTTTGTACAAAATTAACTATGTATTAATGAAATTGCCTTTTACCGTTTTGTAAATTTATTTACTTTAATATAAATGGTAGAAGTCCATATGATTAGTACCGGATTGAGATGATATGAGACAGTATCAATCCATAAAGGTTTAATCATTAAATATCCCTAGTCGTAGTATTATCGAGATTGGACATCGATAATGCGGAATAGACTAGTATTGCACTTGTTTGTAAATTTATTTACTTTAATATAAATAGTAGAAGTCCATATGATTAGTACCGGATTGAGATGATATGAGACAGTATCAATCCATAAAGGTTTAATCATTAAATATCCCTAGTCGTAGTATTATCGAGATTGGACATCGATAATACGGAATAGACTAGTATTGCACTTGTGCGCGTTGTGAGGGCATAACGACATAGTCTTCATATATTTAAGTATTGGATACTTATGCAAGTGCGATTGAGGTCGTGTTTTACCGCTGGTACAGAAAACAGCTTCGCTCTGGATAGACCCCGCGGAATCCCATTGGTAGTATGTATATGTGTCTATGGGAGTCCGCTTCAAGGTAGGTGTATTTGGTCTTAACCTGAGACTTGCATCGCTAGTACTTGCGACAATCGATAAACTTTGGTTTTGGTCGTCCAGGGCTTTAACAGGTTCTGTGTACGCCTCTTCAGAGTTTATTGAGAATCATAGTGTATTGGATGTGATGTCAAGACGGAAGTATCACTTCAGACATATGGAGATGATGATCACGCAGGGATTCAGAACTAGTTCTCTATAGTGTTGCAACCATTGGGATAATATGACCAGGTGTAGGACACAGAACTTGGGCGACGCATGCTGTTCTAGACTCAGGGCCTAGTTGAGAGTACGGAGTAGTACGCGGGGAACTAAACAGGAGAATAATAGAGTCGCCACCCGGTGTGAATCGGGACAAAGGTTTAAGGTCGCACTCACCCCTCGCAAGGGAAGACCTCAAACCGTTGGGTTCGGAATGGTTCATTACTTATGTCATTGTGATGATATAATTTGTGCAATAAATCAACCGCATCTACTCAATAATCATGTTCAAATGTCACTTAGATCTAATATGCTTCAGCTAAATAAATCCTAATCTAAGTTTGCATGCTCGAGCATGCAAAGGGGACTGTTTTGGGTGATTTGGGAGGCCAAAGGGGTGCGGTTTTTGGTGAATTTTTAGGGGGGTTTTGTGCAGTTTTTTAGTGCAGTTTTTAGGTGTTTCGGGGACTGTTTTGAGGGCTAAAATCACTGCAAAAATGATCAGGTCAGTGGGCTGATTTGTGGCAGTAAAAGTGCAGTGCAATGAGTGTTTTCTGGACGGTTTAGGCGTGTAAGGGAGGGCTATGCTTGGGGACTGCTTTGCGGCACTTTGGGACTGTATTATGGGCTGTTTTGGCGTGGATTAGGGGCTGCGAAAAGGGCAGAATGCGGCAATGGAAGGGCTGTGGAAGTGACTTTGGCGTGAATGGAGGTAATTGGGGAGGGTTCACGGCAATAGGCAATTGGAAGAGGATGTTGGCTTTGAGGATTCGGCAATGGGAGCTTCGGAAGGTCTCTTGGGCGTGTGGATGTGATATCCATGTGCTAGGGTTGTGAATGGTGGTGAGAGGTTCTTTTTATAGGCAAAAAAGATGAGGCTATCCTTGTACGACAAGGAAAATGATTTAATTTGATAGTGACTTTTCCTAATCCGTATCATACAAGGAAATAATCTCTATAATTTAGGATAATGATTGGATTTGATTTGGTAAGGGATTTGATTTGATTTTTTCTAATTAGGAAGGGATTTGAATTGATTTAGGCATGTGTTAAATGTGCTTTTGGCTAAATAGGGGGGGTGATGGGCGTGAATCGTGGTTTATGGGCGTGAGTTTGGCTTGGCTTGGTGGGCTTGGGTATTTTGGGTTTGGTTTGTGTTTGGTAAATGGTCTATGGGGGTTTTGGGCCTAAGATAAGCTTTGAAACGGAAGTCCAACAAGCAACAGAAGCTAAACAACTTGGATAAAATCCACCAAAATTCTATTTTCCAACTTTACCCTTCCAACGTTCGTTTCCCACGACTTTCATGACTAAAGAAGTAGTTGTCTCTATACAAGACTCATCATCGGGCTGATATGTAAAAATGCAATGCCTACACCAGGTCACGATTATCCGATTCAAAGAGACTAGTTGCATGATATCCGATATGTGTTTCGTACGGGGCAGACACTATTCCAGCCCCAGGCCTTGCACGTGACATCAGATACTGGATCGCTATACACGATACTACGGTATAATACGCCTGATATAGATCTTATATTCCAGTAAGAATATTTCTGGAGAATTGGGTAGGCATGGCGCTTTGCTAGAAGCCAACATTGTCTCGTAAATCGGTAAAACGTATACGAGGTACGTACGTGTTCGGATAGTTCGACGACCGTATTTACTGCCAGTATATCCGGATATCTCTTGGGTCGCTTCCCGAGAATTCACTGATGACGTTTGATTCAAACTTAATCTGGGATTAAAACGGAGAAACTTTATCTAGGATAAAGTACTATTAGAGGAGAGAGAAAGATTAATTTGGAATTAATCGATAAAATAATATATTGGATATATTAAACGAAATTGGATTTCGATTCGAAATTAAAATTAGATTTTAATTCGGGCACTCGAATTAATTTAGAATTAATTCTCGAGCGATGTGAATAGTAAATTAGATTTGTTTACGAGGCATCGAAAAAATCGTTAATTTAGAATTATCGAAACCGAGCCCGAAATGTGTTTGTGAAGTTGCTTCGATTTTGAATCGCGTGCGTCCGCAAGTCACATCGTAAATCACATCGCGAGTCATATCACATGTCATTGATGTGTGATGGAAGTCAAATCACTTTATGAAAAGTGACTTTGACTTTTTGACTTTTGACCTTTTGACTTTTGGAGGGAAAATTGGGGGGAAAATGGTTTTAACTTTTTGGAAAGGTTAAAACCTTTTCTTTTTCACTTTTTCACTAGGGTTTTTGCATTTGATACAACGAAACATTCTCTCTCCCAAATACACTCCCATGGCCGAAACTTGAGGGAAATATACCTAGGTTCTTTGATTTTTCAAAGGCCATTTTTGCTAGCACACTTTGGTGGATCAAACAAAAGTGATAGGGAATAGATTCAAGAGCTTGGATCTCATTCTTGGAGCTTGGAAATTTTCTTCAACAAAACAAACCTTCCTTGGCTGAATACTCATCAAGAGGAAAAGAGGAATTTTTGTTGAGCATCTAATTACATCCGATCATTGTAAGTGTGTTTCCGCCACTCTTTCAATTATTCATTCTTATTTCATGCTTTGTGATGATCTTAGGACTATATTAGAAACCCAACAATGGTATCTTGAGCCTTGTTAAAGCATGAAATATATTAGGGTAAAATTTGGGGAAAATCCATGTGAGCATGATTTGAGCAAATTGATTGGTTTAGTATGATTGTATGTTGATATAATGAGATGTGATTGGATCAATTTCAAAAAATAATGATTGGATCAAAATTTGGACTTCCCTTTGGCTTGGCCGAAACTTGATGATACCCAGGCTCTTGGTATTTTTTATTTTGATGATCATTGGATGAGTTGAAACGGTTGGATAAGTCGATTTGTATTTCGATTGGATTGAAAAATGAAACCGGACTAAAAATCCCACCTTGGCCGAGAGCATATAGGCATGTATGGACTTGATTTTTCATGAAATAATGTTGGACATTATTTTATGTTAAAAGCATGATTAAATGATAAATTAATGTTTTGAAAGATTGATTTAAAAGGGTTTAATCATGTATTTACACTTATGTTAATTGGATTTTAAAATTTGGAATGTTAAAATTTGATTAATGGGCTTAATTTAGAATTGGGCTTAAATTTGTTATATTTGGGCATAATGGGTTTGGTTGGGCCAAGTTGGTTTAGGCCAAATTGGATTGGATCCAAATTGGGCCTAAATCATTCCATTAAGTCCAAATGTAACCAAATGGGCTTTAAAGGTTTAATTGGGCCTCATGGGCTTGATATTGGTTTCTTGGCAAATAAGGGTGATTCCTTACATGGGCTTGGTAATTGGGTTTGATCCATATTGACCAAGGCCCATGCCTTATGAAATCAATTGAAAGCCCATAGGACTTTAATTAAACTTACATTGGATGTTAGTTGGGCTTTGAGACCCAATAAGATTAGATTTGGAATCTAAGTCATTGAAGCACATTAAAAGTGTAAATATTTAATTTGGAATTAAATAAAAGAATTAGTATTGAATACGACTTAAATTAGATTTAATGAGTAGTTCGATATAATTCGAGAATTCGTACTTTGAGTACTTATTCTCAAACGAGTTGGACTCGCGCGAAAATCAAATCATTGTTTGAACATTGGATGATACTTAATAAAGACTAATTAATTGGATTAGATTGGTTGTAAAGCATGCCTTGAATGAATATATGTGATGTGATGAATGAATAGTGTATATCGGATGGATATTAGAAGGGAAAATGGTAATTTTAGAAATTGTTGTAAATTTATAATTTATAAATTGGACCTGCGTGTCCAGCCTTCTCTCTTATTGATTCTCTTTATTCTCTTCTCACCTAATTCCCCTCAATGTTTATGAGGTTTCTATTATTGTATTATGTAATTGGGTAGAAGTAGAATAGTGCTAGCCGGGGAGTGGAAAGGGAGTGAATTGTTCTAGGAACAATATGTTTATATATCCATCCGCATATCGCTATTATTTACTTTTCGCGCCTTATGATGATTTAGAAGCATGCTTAAGGGTGTATGATGAGACCTTAACAAAGATAATAAATTGGTTTCCAATTTACGTAAAAGAACCCTCAATATAATATTAAGCGTTTTTCCTTTCGTTGAGTGATTCTTACTCAAGATCCAAAATTAGCATTGACTTGTTGGCCAAAGTCAAGGCCTTTGTCAATTGCAGATGTGTTTGAATCATGAAGGTTTTGTTACATATCGGTGTCTTGTCCATGTTGTGATTTGTTGGCCAAAGTCAAGATCACTTCTTGTCCATCGACATTGATTACGAAACTTTCCATGTCAATAGGTCCCGCTTAACTGGAATCATTAAGCTTGTTGTGCCAAAGCCAAGGCTTAGTTGATTCAGAGGAAAAAGGTTACGAAAATATGTTTGACATATTGGCATATATAAAGTATATGTGTTTTGGACTTGGATGTCCACCTATCGGATCTAGGAGTTGGATTAGATCCAATTGATCTTCGAGATCTACCTAGTTAAATATCATATAGCTTGTTGGCCAAAGTCAAGGTTGTGTGCTATTTAACGGGATCCTAGCCCACTAGGAAACTAGGTTTCCCGAGTACTCAACAGAGGGTTAGAGACTCGCCGAAAAATAGTGGGAGGCTAGTATTGAATTTGCAATTGCATTCAGATACTTAGCTTTACGCGCTTTCAAATATTTTCGTCTAAATTACTTTATTAGTTGGACTAATATATTATTATTTTTCTGTGTAACAGTTAGACTGTACCTATTATCGTTGACTAGATAGTTGGACTATCGTAGTCAAGATGACAGGAAAGGTAAATGTCCGCGACATTATCATGGGAGAAAATGTCTTTAAGGGCACGAACTTTGCAGATTGGGAAATGAACCTTAAGATTGTCCTAGGTTCAGAGAGGCTGTTGTATACTTTACAGAGACCTCTTGGGCCTAAGCCCAGACCAGATGAGACACTTGAGCTGGAGCTTTGGAAGACTCACAGTGATGATTGTGACATAATTCAGTCCATTATACTTGCTTCGATGACTTAGCATTTCCGTAGATAAAATAGGGACTTGGATCCTTATAACATGTTAGCGAGGTTGCAAGATCTGCATCGCTTTAACAAGAGGATGCAGAGGTACGAGTTAGTGAAGAAGCTCTTTCGCTCACGCATGTCAGAAAGCATGTCTGTTGAGTCCCATGTGGCACAGATGATTGCTGACATTGATGAGTTGGCCAACACGGGAATAGTCTTTGAGGCTGAGATTACTGTGTATATGATCCTATAATCTCTCCCCGATTCCTGGAGACAGTTCATCATAAATTATAATTTGATGAACAACAATGATACTCTTGGAGAGTTATTGTCATCTCTCAAAGAGGCTGAGAGGGAGCTTCAAAAGTGCAACAAGCGCGAGGCGCACTTTGCATTGACATCTCGGGAACCTAGGGCTAGGCCCAAGGCAACTGGAGGTGTGAAGAAGAAGAAGCATAATAAAAGGGGCAAGACCAAATCGTCAAAGGCTTCTGGGAAGACAAATGACAAATCTCAGGATGTTTGCCTACAGTGCGGCAAGCGGGGTCACTGGAAGCGTGACTGCCGCGAGTACAAGGCGCTCCAGAATGAGATAAAAGCGGGCAAGGCACCGGCTTCAGGTATGTTTGTTATTGAAATAAACATGACTACTTCTAGTTTTAAAAATTGGATTTTTGATTCAGGTTGTGGTACTCATATATGTACTGATGTGCAGGATCTGCAGATTAGTAGGAGACTGGCTTCAGGGGAGATTGATCTACGCGTCGGAAATGGGGCACCGGTCGCCGTTTTGGCCGTTGGCACTTTTGTTTTAGAACTGCCCTCGGGGAATGTACTTGAACTTCATGACTGTTATTATGTACCTAGTTTGACTAGGAATATTATTTATGTATCTATGTTAACCCAATGTGGGTATACTTTTGTATTCAGGAACACTGGGTGTTTTGTTTATAAAAATGATGTAGAAATTTGCAATGCAATTGCAAGTAATGGTCTTTATATTATGAATATAAATTTATCTCCAACATATAACATAACAAAAAAAGGCTCAAAACGAGTAACAAAGAAGAAACTTACATGTGGCACTGTCATCTATAACACATAAACAAGACTTGCATATCCACACTTTCGAAGTGTGGGTACTTGGACGGATTTGATCCTAATTCATATGACGTCTGCGAATCTTGCTTATTAGGCAAAATGCCTAAATCACCTTTTAGCTGTAAGGGTGAACGCGCCACCGAACTGTTAGTCCTCGTTTATAGTGACGTATGTGGGCCCATGTCTAGCCAGGCTAGAGGTGGATATGAATACTTCGTAACCTTTACGGATGATGCATCGCATTATGTTATGTGTATCTTATGAGACACAAGTCGGAAACTTTTGAGAAATTCAAAGAGTTTCGACACGAAGTTGAAAAACAAATAGGCAAGAGTATTAAGACATTACGGTCGGACCGTGGTGGCAAATACTTGAGCAACGAGTTTCTTGATTACCTGAAATAATATGGCATTCTTTCACAGTGGACTCCTCCTAGAACACCGCAATTAAACGGTGTGTCCGAACGGAGAAACCGAACCTTATTGGACATGGTTAGGTCTATGATGAGTCGCACTGAGCTACCTATTTCCTTTTGGGGATATGCATTAAACAATGCAATTCTTATTTTGAATAAGGTTCCGTCAAAGTCTGTACAACAGACACCATATGAGATATGGACAGGAAAGAAACCAGGTTTCTCATTCCTAAAGATTTGAGGGTGCTGGGCATACGTCAAATGTTTGGAAGGTACCAAACTGAGCCCAAATCGGATAAATGCCTATTTGTAGGATATCCTAGGGAAACCAAAGGATATTACTTCTATCACCCACGAGAGAACAAAGTATTTGTTGCTCTACATACGGTTTTCCTTGAGAAGGATTCCTAAATGCAGTGATTTATGGGAGGAAAGTAGAACTCGATGAAAATCAGAGTGATACTATTCCTGGCATAGAATCCTCAATGGAACAAGAACAGTCCATCCGGGATGAGACTGTACCACAATCTTCTATTACACAAGGACCGCATAGGTCGGAGAGAGTTAGGAAACTATCTGAGAGGTATGGGTTTCTGATCTCACCTCATGTAGATATTAATCTCATTGAGGATAATGAACCAGCTACGTATGAGGAAGCGATACAAGATATCGATTCCGCTTTATGGCAAGAGGCCATGAAGTCCGAAATGGATTCCTTGTACACCAACCAAGTTTGGACACTGGTTGATGCACCAGAAGGAGTAAAGCCTATTGGTTGCAAATGGATCTTCAAGAAGAAGACCGACATGGAAGGCAACATGCAAACGTACAAAGCTAGGCTTGTAGCGAAGGGGTATCGTCAGCGACATGGTGTCAATTATGACGAAACTTTCTCACCCGTTGCCATGATTAAATCCATTCGGATAATGCTTGCTATTGCTACATATTTTGATTACGAGATATGACAGATGGACGTTAAAATCGCTTTCCTTAATGCAAACTTTTTGGAGGATGTTTATATGCAACAGCCTGACGGTTTTATCGTGCCTAGACTTGCAAACAAGGTTTGTAAGTTAAATCGGTCCATCTATGGACTGAAGCAAGCATCGCGGTCATGGAACCAATGTCTTGATGAGATCATAAAAGAATATGATTTCATTCAAAACGAAGATGATCCTTGTGTATACAAGAAGGTTAGTGGGAGAGCACTGACTTTTATTGTTATTTATGTTGACGATGTATTGCTAATAGGCAATGACATTCCCATGCTAAAGTCGGTGAAAGCTTGGCTTTCATTGAAATTCTCCATGAAAGATCTGAGAGAAGCAGTCTTTATTCAAGGAATAAAGATCTACCGGGATAGATCTAGAAAGTTGCTTGGACTTTCCCAGAGCACATATATTGACAAAGTGTTGAAGAGATTCAACATGGATCAGTCCAAGAGAGGACTGTTGCCAATGTCACATGGCGTCTATCTATCTAAGGACATGTGTCCTAACACTCAAGATGAGAGAAACAACATGAGTCGGATACCGTTCGCCTCGGCAGTCGGATCGATCATGTATGCCATGATATGTATATGACCTGATGTCTCATATGCTTTGAGCATGTGTAGTCGCTATCAGGTCGATCCAGGTAAAGGTCACTGGATGGCGGTTAAGAATATCCTAAAATATCTTAGACGAACTAATGATGCCTTCTTAATCTAAGGAGATGGAGAACTTGAGGTAACTGGGTATACCGATGCAAGTTTCCAAACCGACAAAGACGACTATAAGTCGCAATCAGGGTATATTTTTTTTGAATAACGGAGCAGTGAGCTGGAAATCTTCCAAGCAAGATACTGTTGCTGATTCAACAACAGAAGCGGAGTACATTACTGCAGCTGAAGTAGCAAAGGAAGTAGTTTGGATCCGAAAATTCCTAATTGGATTATGAGTAGTTCCGTTAGCAGCTGAGCCCGTTCCATTGTATTGTGATAATAACATAGCGCAGGCTAAGGAACTACGGTCTCATCAACGATCCAAGCACGTTCTTCGACGTTTTCATCTGATACGTGAGATCAAACATCGTGGCGATGTGAGGGTCGAGAAGGTCGCATCGGATGACAACATGGCAGATCCGCTGACGAAAGCTATTCCTCAGCATAAGTTTGAGAGACATGTACATAGTTCAGGTATTAGATGCCTGAGTGACTGGCTATAGGGCCAAGTGGGAGATTGTTGGACAGTTATGACCCATAGCGTCACTGTTTGTAAAAGGCATTGTGTTTTTTTTTTGTACAAAATTAACTTTGTATTAATGAAATTGCGTTTTACCGTTTTGTAAATTTATTTACTTTAATATAAATGGTAAAATTCCATATGATTAGTACCGAATTGAGATGATATGAGACAGTATCAATCCATAAAGGTTTAATCATTAAATATCCCTAGTCATAGTATTATCGAGATTGGACATCGATAATGCGGAATAGACTAGTATTGCACTTGTGCGCGTTGTGAGGGCATAACGGCATAGTCCTCATATATTTAAGTATTGGATACTTATGCAAGTGCGATAGGAGGTCGTGTTTTACCGATGGTACGGAAAACTGCTTCGCTCTGGATTGACCCCGCGGAATCCCATTGGTAGTATGTATATGTGTCTATGGGAGTCCGCTTCAGGGTAGGTGTATTTGGTCTTAACTTGAGACTTGCATCGCTAGTACTTGTGACAATCGATAAACTTTGGTTTTGGTCATCCAGGGCTTTAACAGGTTCTGTCTATGCCTCTTCTGAGTTTATTGAGAATCGTAGTGTATTGGATGTGATGTCAAGACGAAAGTATCACTTCAGACATATGGAGATGATGATCACGCAGGGATTCAGAACTAGTTCTCTGTAGTGTTGCAACCATCGGGATAATATGACCAGGTCATGATCATCCGATTCAAAGAGACTAGTTTCATGATATCCGATATGTGTTTCGTACGGGGCACACACTATTCCAACCCCAGGCCTTGCACGTGACATCAGATACTGGATCGCTATACACGATACTACGGTATACTACGCCCGATATAGATCTTATATTCCAGTAAGAATATTTCTGAAGAATTGGGTAGGCATGGCGCTTTGCTAGAAGCCAACCTTGCCTCGTAAATCGGTAATATGTAGTATAATGTACGTACGTGTTCGGATAGTCCGACGACCGTATTTACTGCCAACATATCCGGAGATCTCTTGGGTCGCTTCCTGAGAATTCACCGATGACGTTTGATTCAAACTTAATCTGGGATTAAAATGGAGAAACTTTTTCTAGGATAAAGTACTATTAGAGGAGAGAGAAAGATTAATTTGGAATTAATCGATAAAATAATATATTGGATATATTAAACGAAATTGGATTTCGATTCGGAATTAAAATTAGATTTTAATTCGGGCACTCGAATTAATTTAGAATTAATTCTCAAGCGATGTGAATAGTAAATTAGATTTATTTACGAGGCATCGGAAAAATCGTTAATTTAGAATTATCGAAACCGAGCCCGGAATGTGTTTGTGAAGTTATGCCGTTTTTGAATCGCGTGCGGCCGCAAGTCACATCGTAAATCACATCGTGAGTCATATCACATGTCATTGATGTGTGATGGAAGTCAAATCACTTTATGAAAAATGACTTTGATTTTTTGACTTTTGACCTTTTGACTTTTGGAGGGAAAATTGGGGGGAAAAGGGTTTTAAACTTTTTGGAAAGGTTAAAAGCTTTTCTTTTTCACTAGGGTTTTTGCATTTGATACAACAAAATATTCTCTCTCCCAAATACACTCCCATGGCCGAAACTTGAGGAAAATATACCTAGGGTTTTTTCTTTGATTTTTCAAAGGCCATTTTTGCTAGCACACTTTGGTGGATCAAATAAAGGTGATAGGGAATAGATTCAAGGGCTTTGATCTCATTCTTGGAGCTTGGAGCTTAGAAATTTTCTTCAACAAAACAAACATTCCTTGGCCGAATACTCATCAAGAGGAAATGAGGAATTTTTGTTGAGCATCCCATCACATCCGATCATTGTAGGTGTGTTTCCACCACTCTTTCAATTATTCATTCTTATTTCATGCTTTGTGGTGATCTTGGGAGTATATTAGAAACCCAAGAGCACATAGTTGATGTTAATGCAAGATAGCGTGATCATATTCATGTAAGAATATAACAGACGTTTATATGAATCATATGTCTGCATACAATGAGTATTTTAGAAAACATTGATGTATGATAACATGATATGATAACATGACTGTATATATACATATGAGTAAGTGATTGCTGATAGTATTAGAATAGAAATAATATTTTATATTACCAATTTGATGATATTTCAATGAAATAAGAGAAAGATAACTATATTAAGTGTCCAAACCAAACTGGCAAAGAATGAATAGGAAATTTGAAAGATAGCTGAGTAGCGTAACAAAAGCGTGAAGGGTTTTTGATGAGGCTGTTAATGATATTGAGATTTGACACATATATTATAGATATATGAAAATATAACCAGCAAACAGAACCTAAGATATGTGTGAGCAAACAAAAAGGATTAGTAGCAAGTAGTATGTTTGTAAATGGACAAGTCTTAGATAGTTAGCTCAAACCTAATACTTAGTTGCGTGTATTATAAGTATAGTAAACATTTAATGAATGATGAATTGTTGATATGGTAAATAGAATGAAAAAGAGGTAACTTAGATAAGTTACCTGAGCTTAAGTTAGTAGAGTAAAAAGAAAGATAAAAAGTTAAGAAAATGAAAAGATGATATATATCGTACAAATGATGGTATGGATTATATAAGAATGATATATGATTGCAATGATTGCGAATGAATAAGCTAGAAGCATGTTACAAGAAAACAGAAAGTGATGAGTGTATAGATGCTCACATAAAAGGAATTTAAGAAATGGAATGTTTGTCAATTGGCTAGGAAACAGATAGTATGAACAGTTGGTAATTTAGAGAATGTGTGAATCACTTAGAAATCCCAGGAATAATATGCAAACTCGAATTCAAACCTTGCTTGTGTATGTTACTCAAGGTAGGAGCATAGTTACTTACTGAGTCTCATGACTCACTATACTACAGTGTTTGAGTTTTGCAGGTTGGCGACCTAAACGGTCGACCGTGGATTTCAGAGTTGTGGAGCAGTCGGATAGCAACGTTACAGTCAGCTAGTCACCAAGTGTTGGGGAAGTCGAGTCTTGTGTATTTAAGCATTGTTGAGACGTGCTGAGCAAGAATGCTTATGTTATATATATGTTCTTTCGGGCATGGAGCCTGGTTGTATTATGTCTTTTTGTCTAAATCGCATATTTTTTGGGCCCTTGGATTTCATTGATGTTGTGATTCCGGCCTGAGGCCGATATTTTATTTTTATGTTGTATATGAATGCTGGCTCTAGGCCAGATTTCATGATGATACGAATACATCATGCCGAAATTTCGTTAGAATCAGAAGCTTATGGAGATGGGTTTAGCCTGTCTCATATCGGTAACATTGCTGCTAAGGCAGGATGTTACAATGATGGTATCAGAGCATAGGTTAAAGTGTGTCGGTGACTGCAACAGTTGGCTATTCGACTACCTCTGTAAGTATTTGTGCATATAGACCATATCAGTCTTTGTTTATGTATGATACGAATGTTATTCGAAATAGATAGTCATGAGAAAGAGCATAATTATGATATTCAAATATATATTTATATATGTGTGTGTATTTTGATATGTTTGGATATAATGAACGCGATTTGACTTCTTTATTTTGTGCTTTGTTTGTTTGAATTTGAGTCCATGGGTGACTCGATTGATGTGTATAGATTAGCTATCTCCGTATGGGAGGAGATTAGTTTAGGTTAGTACGTTTGCTGCCCTTTTAGATTATAGAATTGGTAAGAATGAGATTGTACCAGTATAGGGCCCTGGTGAGACCAGAGGATTTGAGTTAAGAACCAGAACAGTACAGTTAGAGATAAGGACCAGATCAGTATAGCCAGAGATGAGAACCAGATCAGTATGGCTAGTTTAAAATTATAAATGGAGTGTTAAGGATCTTAGTTTATGGATAGTGGTTAGTTCGGAGTTGAGATAAAGAAGTGATATCAGTGAAGTTTAGAGTGAGATAGTTTTCGCACATTCGACCAGGTTCGGATCAGCAGTTATAAGGACAGAGAAATTTCGAGGATGAAATTTTTATAAGGAGGGGGTTAATATAACATCCCAGATTTTCGGGACTGTTCTAGAAGATTCCCGGACTGACGTTATAGTCTCGGGAACAGGATGATAGCAGAGAATAAGAGTTTAAACAGTGTTATATGGGTTGGAATATTATATTATGAGTATTTGTTGCGTTGGAAAACGCGTGGGAACAAAAGCTGGTCACACGATTTTCGTAAAACACATAAAGATTACTATTTTGATCACAGAATTAGCAAACGAACTCCGATCGAGTTGATTCTTGAACCAGCGGACTCTTTTTTCCGAGACGAATAACTTTCGTGATGAACATATTCCGAGAATCGCATCAGAAGGGCTTTAAAATGCCTAATATCTGAAAATACCCTTCCTAGTGGGGGCATTTTAGTCATTTCCGGATTTAAGATATTTTGTTTCAATTATGAATTATTATTATTAATATCAGCAGCCTTATACCAAAAAAAAAAAAGAGAACAGACGCAAAACGGGCAAGAGAGAGAGAAAGAGGGAAGGGCCGCGCCGGCAGCCTCCAGCCGGCAACGCGTCAGCGGACCACCGGTGCCGATGTGTCCGGCCACGGCGCACACGCCGATGGCCGACGCCGTCTCTTGAGCCGCTGGAACGGCGAGAAAATAGAGAAGAAAGGCGCGGTAGTGGGTTTTCCGATCCCGACCCGTCGGGTCGTTTCACGGCGCAAGCCATCTACCAAATCGAAGCCCTCGACGAGTACTACGAGTGTGCGTAGTCGGTTTCGCCGAATAGCGGCCGGTTGCACATGAAACGAGGAAGAAAGCGGCGTATGAATAGTTGACCCAGATGAACAGAAACTGTGATCGGAATTCTGATCGCACCAGCGCGTTCGTATGGCCGTTGGGAGTCCGAATATGGCCTCGGAATTTCGGTACGAGTCTCTATTTAGAATTTGTTATTTTAAAGTGTATCGATTTATATTCGGATGTTTCCGGTAGTTCTGTAGTTTAGCGAATTAGCATGAAATGAATTGGGCGTGTTTTAATATGTTAAAACGATAAATATGGTAGAATCCGGGGAGAAACGGATTAGATTTGATCGATCCTGTAGGATTAGAGAGTTTCCGGTAAAACAGAGTTTCTCACGCGACTGAGCGTAGATGAACGTAATCATGGTTAAGGTATAAATATGATATTACGAGGGTAATTAAGTAATTTCGGGGTAGTTCGGAGAGTTCGAGACCCTTCCGTAGCGTTTTCGGAAACATTTCCGCAAGATTTGTCGCAAATGCGTAAAACGAGAATATAGGCTATCTAGCTAGTTGAAATTGTATAGAAAGATATGTATTAGAGTAATGAAGTTTGAACCGTAGTATCGGAGATGACTCAGGGGGAGGTCCGGAAGTTTAGTATAGATGAGTTGGAAATTCCGCAAATAGCGGTTCTGACATGATTTGTTATTTGTTTGACAGATCAGACCCGGATCGCGGGCGTTCGCCTAGCCAGGTAAGTAACTCATGTTCTGAGTACTTGATAGATTTAATAATGCTCGAAACTAGTAATGTAATAAGTTGTAAATAGTTATATACATGAAACATATATGTATGTATATGTATAAAGATGAACGTAGAAAAAGTAAGCAGATGTATGGGCAAAAGATAAGCATGATCCTATAAAGTAAAGATATGCATACGTAGGTATAAACCAGTATACATATACATAAGTAGAGCATACGGATAAAGTAATGTTTATGAATATATATATTGAGACTTGGGTATGGGGGTTGTAGACACTACACCCTAGGGAATGAGATTAGCGATAAATGGAAATGTTGCAAGTATGATTGAATGTTAAAAGGATGAATATGAACATGTGTGTAGCAAATATATGATTTTGGCGTGATTATGTATATTCGATATTTTGAGGGAATTGGTTTAACTAGTATGTATGTTAATATTTGAACACATATTATATTGTATTAATTATGAATGTAGATTGAAATGACTTGATGTTGTTAGTACTTGTTATGAATAAGAAAGTAAAGCAGAATGTGTATTTGTAAATGTGTAAAAAAATTAAGTGAATTGGTATGTTTGAGCATGACCTTGTATGCGTGAATGAATAAGATGTGGAAGCTTATGATTATGAGAAATATGTATGTTTGAGCATGAATGATGGATAAAATCATAAGTGGGAGAATACGAGATCATGCATGGAAAATATATGTATGTAAATGAGCATAATTGTGTGAATGCATATATATTTGGGGTGCATTAGCATAAACAAATGTTTTCATAAGCTGATAAGATTTTCAGAATTTTCAGGAACTCTTAGAAATGATTTCCAGAGTGAAGTTCAAATCAAGAAAGGTTTTAAAAAAGAAAAAAGAAAATCCAGAGTGTTTTAAAGAAAAGTTTCAGTTGCTTTTGAAAAGAAATATATTTCAGAGAATGTTCCCTTCAGTTTTGAGATTTAAGCATGAGTTTTATATTTTCGGGGCATGAGGGAAAACCTCACCCAGTACGTAACTTGAGACACTGATGGAATTGACGGATATCATATGGATTCGGGATTTGGGATTTGACCCATCCCAGTTGTACATTGTTGGAATTGACGGATTTATACACATGTGCACATGTGGAGGACTAAGGTGACGCTCCTAGATCCTCAGCGCTCAGATGGTACATTCCTCGGTGGAGATGCGCCTACGGGTGGAGATGCGCCTTCGGACGGAGATGCGCCTACGGGGGGAGATGTGCCTTCGGGTGGAGATGCACCTTTTGGCGGAGATGCGCCTACGGGCGGAGATTTGATTTTCAGAAAAAGGATTTCAGTTTTCAGTTTTCAGTTTTGAGAAAAGAGATTCAGAAAAGAACTTAAAAAAAAGTTTTAGAAAGAAGTACAAGAAAAAGAAAGATTTTCAGAAAGAGTTTTCAGTTTTCCGATTCCCTCTAAACCGCTTTCAGAAACAAGATTTTAGAAATAGTTTCTAGAAACCAGAGATTCAAAGCATGACTTTAGAAAGATAAGTTTATTAGAGGTTTTCAAACTAAGTTTTAGAAAGCAGTTTCTCAGAAAAAGCATTTTCTAAAAGCATAACATGTTAGAGTAGAGTATGGTTTACAAATCATGCATATAAATCATGTATTCTGGTAATTCATCTGAGACGTATATAGTTGATGTTCATGCAAGATAGCGTGATCACATTCATGTAAGAATATAACAGACGTTTATATGAATCATATGTCTGCATACAATGAGTATTTTAGAAAACATTGATGTATGATAACATGATATGATAACATGACTGTATATATACATATGAGTAAGTGATTGCTGATAGTATGAGAATATAAATAATATTTTATATTACCGATTTGATGATATTTCAATGAAATAAGAGAAAGATAACTATGTTAAGTGTCCAAACCAAACTGGCAAAGAATGAATAGGAAATTTGAAAGATAGCTGAGTAGCGCAACAAAAACGTGAAGGGTTTTTGATGAGGCTGTTAATGATATTGAGATTTGACACATATATTATGGATATATGAAAATATAACCAGTAAACAGAACCTAAGATATGTGTGAGCAAACAAAAAGGATTAGTATCAAGTAATATGTTTGCAAATGGACAAGTCTTAGATAGTTAGCTCAGACCTAATACTTAGTTGCGTGTATTATAAGCATAGTAAACATTTAATGAATGATGAATTGCTGATATGGTAAATATAATGACAAGGAGGTAACTTAGATAAGTTACCTGAGCTTAAGTTAGTAGAGTAAAAAGAAAGATAAAAAGTTAAGAAAATGAAAAGATGATATATATCATACAAATGATGGTATGGATTATATAAGAATGATATATGATTGCAATGATTGCGAATGAATAAGCTAGAAGCATGTTACAAGAAAATAGAAAGTGATGAGTGTATAGATGCTCACATAAAAGGAATTTAAGAAATGGAATGTTTGCCAATTGGCTAGGAAACAGATAGTATGAACAATTGGTAAATTAGAGAATGTGTGTGAATCACTTAGAAATCCCAGGATTAATATGCAAACCAGAATTCAAACCTTGCTTGTGTATGTTACTCAGGATAGGAGCATAGTTACTTACTGAGTCTTATGACTCACTATACTTGATGAGTGGTAAATATATCACTATTTCACATACATTTAACCTAAAATTTTGTATAGTTTCTTGCGTTTTGTGAATATTTTGATGTGTTTTGTGTTATTTTATACATAAATAAAGTTCCAGGACATTCTGGAGGTTTTTTGGAGCAAAACAGTGAAAATTGGAAAAAAAGGTATTTTGGTAATTTCTCAGTTTCAGGACATTCCTAACGTACGTCGATCTGCTAACGTGCGCCGGGTCAACAAGTCAGAATTTGAGAAGTTTGACTATGCTAACGTGCGCCGTGACACGTGTCATCATCCTACGGTGCCGACAATCGCTTTCACCACGTGTTGCCATGTCAGCATAATAATTGAGATGAAGCCGCCTTGCCACGTGTCACCTTATCGCCTTATCTGGAATCACCACGTGTCGATCTCACAGTATGGCACATCATCAGGTTTGGGCGTCCCGACACTGGATGCCTACCGATCCTTATAAATTCAGCTCAGTTTTCTGATTTCAGATGTACAATTCTCTCTAAATTCTCTGATGTAAATAGGGAGTTCTCTTCTTAGTTTCTTTAAATTTCAGTTTTGTAATTAATTTTTAATTACGTTCTGTAATAATAATTTACTTTGTTTACTTTTTCAGATTTTATTATTCAACTGTGATGGGGTAACTTCCCTCTGCTACGGTGAAAGGTAATTCTTTTACTATTGCTATTTAGATTAATCTCTCGTAATTATAATATATTCACTATTTAAAATTTGACTTAACAAGGATACCGCTATATTGGTCGGTTGGTAATTCATTTTAATCTAGTTAAACCTGACTAAGTAAGGATACCGCCAGATTGGTCGGTTGGTAATTAAATTTCTTACCGCCTATATGGCAGGTTTATTTTGGTTCCGCCTATATGGTTGGATTATGGACAAATATTGTTACCGCCTTAATGGCCGGTTGGACTTAATTTGACTTAATCAGGTTACCGCTTATATGGATGGTTGGTAATGCTATCATAAGTTTATATGTTATATTATGGGAGATATCTAAATAGTAAATAGTATAAGTTAATTCCTTCTACCTTAGCATTTTATTTTATTGTAATTTTACTTTTCAGTATTTATTTTTCAGCATTTACTTTTCAGCCATTTTATTTTATGTCTTTTATTTTTACAGTTTTCACTAGCCTTAGTTATGTGTCGTAACTAAGTTAGATATCTGGAGTTGTGATGAATTCTAATATTACCGGTTTATAATGGGTTAAATTATAGTTTGGGTCATATAAAGATTTATTTATTGAGTCTTAATCTTATTGCTTTTTATTAACTGGCCATTAATAAAATTGATTAGGTAAACATAAAATAAACTAGACATAGGGATTTTAGGTTTAAGACCTTAGACTCAGTAGCCCACGATCTTCCTTGAGAATAGATAACCCTTTAATAGATTTCCTTACAGGATAGGAATATACCTGTCGGGCGGGGGTAGCCATAATTGGAACTTAAACTTAATGAATCCATGTAATTTGGTTGACCTAGGAATATGGTTCAATTGGGTTATACTGGGTATTTGTAATTGACCATCGGAAGAGGTTTTTACATAATTTAGTATTTCAGGTTAATAAATCAATATATTACCCAACTTTATGATTACCACTTCATCTTTTAATAAATATTAGGAAGATTCACAACCCTGGATAGTTTCTTAATATTGAACTTTTCAAAACCTACTGTTGTGCAATTTTATTTACTTGTGTGTAAATTTAGAATCATCGCCATTTCAAATCAATCAAACAACCTGTTAGATACCAGTAATCATTTAGCCTCAGTTAAATTAATAAATTAGGTATTAAGTCCTCGTGGGATCGATACTTTTTATACTACTTGAACGATAAGTGCGATTGCGTCATACGCGTGTGTAAGCACCGGTCAATACTACAGTGTTTGAGTTTTGCAGGTTGGCGACCTAAACGGTCGACCGTGGATTTCAAAGTTATGGAGCAGTTAGATAGCAGCGTTAGAGTCAGCCAGTCACCAAGTCTTGGGGAAGTCGAGTCTTGTGTATTTGAGCATAGTTGAGACGTGTTGAGCACAGATGCTTATGTTGTAAAGTTTTTGTATATATGTTTTTTCGGGCATGGAGCCCTGGTTGTATTATGTCTTTTTATCTGAATCGCATATTTGTTGGGCCCTTGGATTTCATTGATGTTGTGATTCCGGCCTGAGGCCGAGATTTTATGTTTATGTTGTATATGGATGCTGGCTCTAGGCCAGGTCGCATGATGATACAAATACATCATGCCGAAATTTCGTTAGAATCAGAGGCTTATGTAGATGGGTTTAGCCTGTCTTCTGCCGGTAACATTGCTGCTAAGGCGGGATGTTACAGTTAAATTGAAATTTAACTGGATATTTTTTTTTTATTGATGTACAAACATTTAATGATTCTAGAATATTCACACACAAAGTATTATATAATATATTATATATATATATATATATATATTATATATATATTATTATTATTATTATTATCCATACACACGTGTAGAAGAACATAACACACACACTTGATGAAATTACATTCACGCGCACATAAGAGAGAAGAAGAGAGGATAGACCGAAAACAAGAAGAGAACAAAGGGGAGAAGCCGAAAAGAATTAAGAGAGAAGAAGATGAAAAAGAGTGAAAGATCGAGAGAGAATGAGATTGAGAGAAGCCGAGGCATACATAGAAAAGAAGCATAACTGGATAAAAGAAAGAAGGAAGAGGCATTGGCGTGAAGAAGAAGAATTATGTAGTTAGATTTCTGAATTTAGTTAGGGATAACAAGAGTAAGTATACTATGACATATGATTTCCTTGAAAATAATTAATTTTGATATGTGGATTTTGAATTAAATTTCGAAATTGATCCTGATATGGAGTTAAAAGTATGCCAAACATAGTCTAAATTTAATATTTGGCGTGAAATGTAGCAATAAAATCTTGAATGGCCTTAAAAATTATGCCTTGACCGAAATCTGTTAAAAATATGGGGGATATGGACGAAAATAATTTGTGATGGGTTTGCTTTAATTTTTGTTAATTGTTGATCAGTTGTTAAGTTCAGCTATTAAATAGATATATAGGTATTTTTCAGTAAATCGTTATTTGGTTGCCATCTTATTATGTCAATTTGTTGTTTAGTTGACTGATTATTTCTTAAATCCTGATTTAGGCTTATCAGGCAACATAAAGTTGATTCCTACTTGAGCAGTGAGTTATTGAAAATGAATTAAAGTTTGTAATTGATTTCCCTTTAGTGGCATTATGGCACGGATTGTGTCTTTAGTAATATTATGTTAAATAATATGACATGGAAGTTGTTTGTAGAGACACAACAATAAACAAGTGTTTGTGATTATCTGAAATCTGCAACATAAAATCTCCCTTAGTGGTTGCTAAGCTCTATACTTTGGTCAGTGTTTTGTTCAGGATATTGGTTCGACATCTGCTATATTTAGTGTTTGATTAGTTAAATATTGTGGTTGCTTTTATTCATCTGGACATAATTGCTCCCATTGAGAAAGACAAATACGACAGAGTTACATTCTCAATGGGTATTAATGTCAGTGACTAAAGCTGACAGAATTGCTTCTGGAACACTTAGACATCTCATCCGAGTTATCAATGAATTTGGGTCTTCCTTAATATGAACTATTCAAGCTTTTAGTTATTACACATTGAAGGTTCGCAAAGAGAGAGAATCCATATTCTTAATATAATAACTTTGGAATAAAATTTTTATGACAATGAAACTGTCTTAATACTGATACAACCACTTAAATAAAAATGAATGAAGCCATTGCAGGATTGGAATTATCTCAACAGATATAAAATATAATGAAAAAATTCTCAATTTAGCATTTGATGATTTACTTTTCTGATTCAATGAAATTCAATTATATTTGGCTTAAATAATTCATGTTATTATTTTCCAAGTACAAGATCCTCTTTTCTCTTTTTATTGCATTTGTAGGAATACATGAATATATATAATAACATAAGATAAGCATGTGGTTAGGATAAGAAGAAAGCATAAGAAAGGCATATACATATATGTGCTTTATGATTTTCATCATTTGAGTTGAAATTAAGAAAGATTTTTGGGATTTAAAGTGTTTTAAAGAATAGTTTCATATGCTTTTGACATAAATGTTTTCAGAAAAGGTTCTTTTGACAGAAATATTTTCAGAAAAGGTTTGGTACAGTTTTGAGGCTTAAGGTATGATTTTATGTTTTTGGGGTATGAGGTAAAACCTCACCACAGTTTATAACTCGAGATACAGTTGGAATTGACGGTTTCAGAGACATGTGCACATGTAGAGAGTCAGGACAACGGCTTAGGTTCGTGTACCTGGACTCTAGTGGTGGCTATGTCCAGTTGAGTCGATTTTCTGGACATGGAGCTCTACATTCAGTTGAGTCATTTTCCTGGGCATAGGGCACCACCAGTTTCAGATATGCCCAGTTGAGTCATTTTCCTGGGCATCGAGACACCCAGTTGAGTTGTTTTCCTGGGTGTAGAGAGATGTCAAGTTGAGTC
Organism: Zanthoxylum bungeanum; assembly: GCA_019454045.1. Classification (NCBI taxonomy): domain Eukaryota; kingdom Viridiplantae; phylum Streptophyta; class Magnoliopsida; order Sapindales; family Rutaceae; genus Zanthoxylum; species Zanthoxylum bungeanum. The sequence continues at coordinate 24,278 of SKCR01033343.1, read as the reverse complement.
GGTTTCCTGGACGTAGAACAATTTTCAGTTTTTAGATTTTAAGTTTCCATATTTCAGTCTTTCAGTACAAGATTTCAGAAATAGAATTTAAAAACAGATTTTAGAAATAGTTCTAGAAACCAGAAATCTAAAGTATGTTTTCAGAAAGATAAGTTTTATTAAGAGACTTTCAAACAGAGTTTCAGAAAAGAGTTTACAGAAAATAATTTTCATAAAAGGTTTTCAGGAAGTATTTTTCTTAAATAGTATGACATGTTAAAGTAGAAAGTAGTTTATAAGTCACGCATGTAGATCACGTATTCTAGAATCATTTGAGATTTATATAGCTGATAATATGCATGACAGCATTACTTCATTCACATTCATATAAGATTGATATTGGTATATGAACGATATTAGCATGAATTGTATGTTTCATATGAGAAACCATTTGAGAATGGTAATGTATGATTGTATGAATTCATATACGTGTATATACAGTTGAGGATTTTTTTTTAGAAAGGATAATTTTTAAATCCGATTTGATGATATTTCAATGTCATAAAAGAAATATAATTATGATAAATGCCTGAACTAGAATAGGAAAAAGGTAAGTAATAAGAATATCAAAACAATACGGTAGAGGCGTAATGAAGTTTGTTGAGATAACTAAAGACATAGGAACTTAACATGTATATTATGGATATATGAAAATATTAATAGGAAACAGGATTCACATCATAGACGACCAGATTAAAAAGAAATCAATAGAGAGGCAGCATGTTAGATAAAATGATTAGAAGCAGATACTAGCCCTGATTAATATAGCAATAGAGCTTAGATTTTTGTGTCTTGCAGCTCAAGAAACGAGTATAGTTACTCACTGAGTCTTATGATTCACTCCACTACAATGTTTGAGTTTTGCAGGTTGGTGACCTGTTCGGTCGACCACAGACGCCAGAGCTTGAGGAGCTGGATAGCAACGTTGCAGTCAGCCAGCCACCAGGTCTTGGGAGTACAAGGGTAATGTTGTATCAGTCGGGATGTAAAGTAATTGGGTTCAATAGTGTAGTTGTATAGAGTTTGAGTTTGTTTAAGTTATGACTGTAAAAGTTTTTATTCATATGTATTTTCGAGCATGGAGCCCAAATATATTTGTTTAAGATCATTATCTTAGTGTTGTGTTGTGTGTCTGGGCCCTGTAGGTTGTCTGAGGTGCTGGACTTTGATCCAGTTTGCTTGATTTTTAGTAAAGGTCATGCTGAATTTTCGTCAGAGTCAGAGGCTTATGGAGTAAGGATTAGCCTGTCTCATGCCGGTAGCATCCTAGCTTAGGCCGGATGTTACAAACATGATGTTAAAATTAAAGGACCTTCATAGATCTAATCTTAGATCTCAGAAGTATGAATTGTAAAAGAAGCTCTTTTGCTCATGTATATCAGAGAGTACATTCGTCGAGCACTATATATCGCAGATGATTACTGACATCGAACAGCTAGGTCAGCTGGGCATAACCTTCGAGGCTGAGACTTCCATAGATTTGATCTTACAATCTATGCCCGACTATTCAGGCGGGTTCATCATGAACTAAAATATGATGAACCAAGAGAAGACTCTTGGAAAGTTGATGGCGATGTTGAAAGAAACAGAGTTAGAGCTTCTGAAGGGCAAGAAGCGAGATGTACATCTTACTTCGACATCTCAGAAGGCCAGGCTTGGCCGAAAACTTCTAGAGGTATAAAGAAGAAGAAGAAAAGAAAGAGCACATACAAATTATCGCAGTCTTCTGGGAAGACTAAGGACAAATCCCAAGATATCTGCCTACAGTGTGGCAAACGGGGTCACTGGAAGCGTGACTACCATGAGTACAAGGCACATATGAAAGGAAGTGAAGGAGGGCAAGGCTTCGGCTTTAGTTATGTTTGTTATTGAAATAAACATGTGTACGCCTAGTTTTAAAAATTGGATTTTTGATTCTGGATGTGGTACTCATATATGTACTGATGTGCAGGTTCTGTAGATTAGTAGGAGACTAGCTTCAGGCGAGATTGACTTACGAGTTGGAAACGGGAAGAGAGTCACTGTTTTAGCTGTTGGGATCTTTGTTTTGGAACTGCCTATACCTAGTTTGACTAGAAATATTATCTCTGTATCTTGGTTAACCCAATGTGGGTATACCTTTGTATTTTGGAACACTGAGTGTTTTGTTTATAAAGATGATTTTGAGATATGTACTGCTGATGTTAATAATGGTCTTTATATTTTGAATATAAATGAATCTCAAACATATAAAATGATAAACAAAAGGCTCAAATTGAGTAATACAGATGAAACTTATCTATGGCATTGTCATATGTGACTCATTAACAAGACTTGTATATCAACATTTTCGAAGAGTGGATACTTGGATGGATAGGATTTTAATTCATATGACGTCAGTGAATCTTGTTTATTAGGCAAAATGCCTAAACCATCTTTTAGCGATAAGGGTGTACGTGCCACCAAGCTGTTAGCCCTCGTTCATAGTGACGTATGCGGGCCTATATCTGGCTAGGCTAGAGTTTGATATGTATACTTCGTAACCTTTACGGATGATGCATTGCGTTATGGTTATGTGTATCTTATGACACACAAGTCAGAAACTTTTGAGAAATTCAAAGAGTTTCGACAAGAAGTAGAAAAACAGACCGGTAAAAGTATTAAAACATTACGGTCAGACCATGGTGGAGAATACTTGAGCAATGAGTTTCTCGATTACCTGAAAGAATATGGTATTATTTCACAGTGGACTCCTCCCGGAACACCTCAATTAATAGTGTGTTCGAACGAAGAAACCAAACTTTGTTAGACATGATAATGTCAATGATGAGTCGCACTGAGCTATCGATTTCCTTCTGGGTATATGCATTCAACAATGCAATACTAATCTTGAATAAGGTTTCGTCGAAGTCTGTTGAACACACTCCATATGAAATATGGACAGGAAAGAAATCGGTTTCTCATTCCTGAAGACTTGGGGATGCTGGGCATATGTTAAATGTTTGAATGGTACCAAACTAGAATCCATATCGGATAAGTGCCTATTTGTAGGTTATCATAAGGAAACCAAATGATATTACTTCTACAACCCACAAGAGAACAAGGTATTTGTTGCTCTCCATGTAGTTTTCCTTGAGAAGGAATTCCTAAATGTAGTGGTAAGTGGGAGGAAAGTAGAACTCGATGAAAATAATAGTGATACTATTCCTGACATAGACTCCCTCACGGAAAACGAACAATTCATCAAGGATGAGACTGTACCAAAATCTTCTAATACACAAGAATCGCGTAGGTCAGAGAGAGTCCGAAAACAACCTGAGTGATATGGGTTTCTGTTCTCACCTCATGTAGATATTAATCTTATTAAGGATAATGAGCCAGCTACGTATGAGGAGCGATACAAGGTATCGACTCCGCTTTATGGCAAGAAGCCATGAAGTCTAAAATGGATTCCATGTATACCAACCAAGTTTGGACACTGGTTAATGCACCAGAAGGAGTTAAGCCGATTGGTTGTAAATGGGTTTTCAAGTAGAATACTGACATGGATAGCAACATACAAATGTACAAAGCTAGGCTTGTAGTGAAAGGGTATAGTCAAGAACATGGTATCGATTACAAAAAAACTTTTTCACCTGTTGCCATGATTAAATCCATTCGGATAATGCTTACTATTACTGCATATTTTGATTATGAAATATGGCAGATGGACGTCAAAACCACTTTCATTAATGGAAACCTTTTGGAGGATGTTATATGAAACAGCCTGACGATTTTGTCGTGCCAAAACTTGCAAACAAGATTTGCAAGTTAAAGCGATCCATTTATGGATTGAAGCAAGCATCGCATTCTTGGAACCAACATTTTGATGAGATTATAAAAGAATATGATTTCATTAAAAACAAAGTTGATTCTTATGTATATAAGAAGGTTACTGAGAGCGCACTGGCATTCATTGTCCTTTACGTTAATGATGTATTGCTTATTGGTAATGACATTCTCATGCTACAAACGATGAAAGCTTGACTTTCATTAAAATTCTCCATGAAAGATCTGGGAGAAGCAGCCTTTATTCTGGGAATAAGGATCTACCGGGATAGAGTTAGAAAGCTGCTTGGACTCTCCCAGAGTTCGTACATTGAAAAAGTATTGAAGAGATTCAACATGGATCATTCTAAGAGGGGGCTGCTTCTAGTGTCACATGACATCTCTCTATCTAAGGACATGTGTCCTAAAACTTAAGATGAGAGAGATAATATGAGTCGAATCCCATTCACTTCTGTAGTCAGATTGATCATGTATGACATGATATGTACACGATCTGATGTCTCATATGCTTTAAGCATGTACAGTCGCTATCAGGCCAATCCAGGTGATGGTCACTAGATTACTGTTAAGACCATCCTTAAGTATCTTAGACGAACTATGGATTTTTTTTTTAATCTATAGAGATGAAGAACTTGAGGTGATTGGGTTCACTGATGCAAGTTTCCAAACCGATAAAGACAACTCTAAGTCACAATCTGGGTACATAGGAGTAGTTCCGTTAGCAGCTGAGCCCCTTCATTTGTATTGTGACAATAACAAGGCTATAGCGCGGCTAAAAAATGCGATCTCATCAACGATCCAAGCAGGATACTTCGATATTTCCATCTGATACGTGAGATCATACATCATGGCGATGTGAAAATCATACATCGTGGCGATGTGAAGATCGAAAAGATCGCTTCAAATGACAACATTGCAGATCCACTGACAAAAGCTATCTCTCAGCAACAGTTTGAGCGATATGTACATAGTTAGGGTGTTAGATACTTGAGTGATTGGCTATGAGCCAAGGGGAGATTGTTGGACAATTATAACCCATAGCATCACAATTTGTAAAAAACATTGTGGTTTTTTACAAATTAACTATGTGACAAAGGAAATTGCTATTTTATCATTTTGTAATTAGATTACTTGGATATATATAAATGATAAAAGTCCTTATGATTAGTTCTGGATTAATAAGATATGAGACATTATTAATCCACGAACGGTTTAATCATTAAATATCCTTAGTCGTAGTATTATCGAGACTGGACATCGATAATGCGGAATAGACTAGTATTACACTTGTGCGGGTTATGAAAGCTTAACGACATAGTTCTCATATATTTAAGTATTGGATACTTATGCAAGTGTGATATGAGGTTCTGTTAGCCGTTGGACGGAAGGAAACAACTTCGCTCTTGATAGACTCCTCAGAATCCCATTGGTAGTATGACTATGTGTCTATGGGAATCTGAATCAGGGTAGATGTATGTGGTCTTAACCTAAGACTTGCATCGCTAATACTTGCGACAATCAGTACGCTTTGGTTTTGGTCATCCGGAGCTTTAACAGGTTCTATGTATGCCTCTTCTAGTATTATTGAAAATCGTAGTGTACTATGTGTGATGTCAAGATGGAAGTATCACTTCAGTCATATGGAGATGATGATCAGGTAGGGATACATAACTAGTACTCTTAAATGCTGCAGCTATCGGGATAGTATGACTAGGTCATGATTATCCTATTATAGAGACTAGCTGCTAGTGATCCGATATATGCTTCGTACGGGGCAGACACAATTCCAGCCTAGGCCTAACATGTGACACGATACTAGATCGTAAATACATAATACATTGTATAATATGCCTGATGATTATATATTTTCGTTGAATATTATGGAGAATTGGATAGGTACGGGCTGTTTGTAACATCCCGCCTAGGCTAAGATGCTGCTACTGGCAGGAGACAGAAAGAAACCCATCTACATAAGCCTCTGAATCTGACGGAAATTTCGGCATGATGTATGTAGAAACTCATACAACCTGGCCTATAGTCAGTATCCAAATACAACCTAATCATCAAATCTCATCATCAGGCCTCAGGCCTGAACTCAATGAACAAAAAGTAAATCAATGGCCTCCGGCCAGGACTAAATAAAACTAAGCTATTACATCACTTATACAAATGCAAAACCATGCAAAGGGCCGTGATGACCCATAACTCGACCCAGGACTAAACACACTCTTGACTGCAATTGGGGCAATCCCTGTCTTCAAAGTCTCATATAATCCTACCGGCTCAGCATAACTGCTTGTGACCTGCAAAACTATAAACTGTTGTGGTGTGAGTCAAAATGACTCAGGAATAACTATGCTCCTAACTTAAATATACAAACTCATACAAGGTTATTTCTTAATATATTAATGACTTAAAATGTCTATGTAGTCTCACATAATTCTAATTCTAAGTTAACTGCAAACTCTATTCAAGTTCAGATATTACCACTTATTGTAAGATTTCTGTTCTAATTCACACACTCTTACATCTGTTTCATACTTAAACTTTAAAATCTATAATATGGTCATTATGCTCTATAAATCCATCCATTATACCAAGACTCATTACGTATCCATTAAGTTACGTTAATATCTTTCCACTTTTCTTTTTATCTACTTTTGATCTAGTTCTTGCATTTAATTAAAAACCTCTTACTCTAACCTTCTTTAAATATCATCAAGTCGGAAATTAAAATATTATTCCTGTTAACTATCTAATCCATTATTTCTATCAGTGGTTACATACATATGATACCATCACATCATGATTTAGCATTCTTTACAGTATGTTCTTTCTAAGTAAGCAGCAACTCTACAAACATCCTGATACACATATATATTAAAATAAGATCATGCTATCACACACTAATATTTTGAAAAAAATGTTACTTCGATATAAACATGCCAAGCACCAATCTCATCATATATACATTTCGATGCAAATCATGTCATTGCTTTTATGTACTATTTTTTAAAACCTCTTTCTGAAAAACTTACATGTGAATGTACTAGTGCCGTAATGCATTATTATCGACTATATACATCTCAGATGAATTATAGAATATAATTCATATGCATGACTTGTAGACTATGCTAAATTTAAACATGCTATGCATTTAGAAGATACTCTTTTGAAAACTCTTTCTGAAAAACTATTTTCTGAAAATTCTTTGCTGAGAACTCTTTACTTTACTTCCTCTTTCTGGAAAAGCTCTTTATAAAACTAGATTTGCTGAAAACATCATTTAAATCTCTAGTTTCTGCAAACTGTCTCAAAACCTGTTTTCTGAAAACTGTTTACTAAAAATTGAGTTCTGAAATCTGGATACAAAAATCTGAAAAACTATATACTGGAGGTCTGAAATTTTTTTTAAAAAAAACTATTTATAAAAAAAACTTATTTCTGAAAACTACTGAAAACTGAAAATACTCGATGCCCAGGACAACAACTCAACTGGCAGCATGCTGAAATTGATAGTACTAGATGTCTAGGAGAACAACTCAACTGGCAGCATCTTTGAGGCTGGTGGTGCCCTACGTCCAGGACAAACACTCAACTGGCAACGTAGAGCTCTACACCCAGGACAAAAACTCAACTGGCAGTCAGCCACCACTAGGGACCAGGGTACACGATCCTAAGCCCCATCCTAGCCCTACATGTGAAGTTCTCTGTATCCATCAATTCCAACTGTAGCTCAAGTTACATACTGGGTGAGGTTTTACCTCATACCCCGAAAACCATAAACCCATAAAACTCATATTTTAAATCTCAAAACTGTATCAAACATTTTCTAAAAAAAACATTACTATAAAAGTCTCTGTTACTTTCTTTAAAAACTTTTGAATTTCAAAACCCTTCTTGTATTATCGTATGTACATGTATAGTTCATGCATTCCTTTAAACTAATGACATGTGCATTATATTTTTATATGCTTTCACCACAAATGCTCACTTACAGTTTAACTATCACAATTCTATATCCACATATAACCTGATACGCATTCATATACATAATATCATATAATTCTACTCAAACTAAGTCACAAACGAAATTACATGTGCAGACACCTTTTATACTAAGCTACCAATTCCATATTTTATGTTTACACATAACTGAGTCTTTTCTATATTAATATTCTTTGCACACATGCATAGACTTCAAATTCTCAATTCTTAAGCTTTTTTAGCCATTTCTCAAATATCAACATGTGCTCAAGATTCTCATTTATTTATCATTTATATACTAATGTATACATATACACTATGTTTATTTAAATCTATATCATATTACTTATACACAAAACATGCATCTACTATACACAAGTCTACTTATTTCCCGTGAATATTTTCCTGCTATACCTTTATGCTTACTCGTTATAATTACCATCTTTTAAACTTTAATCTCATCCCTAGGGTGTAGTTTCTACAACCCCCATACCAAGTCTCGTTTAATTAATCATAAACACGACGTTATTCATATGATATATATATATATATATATATATATTATATATATATATATATATATATATATATATATATACTGGGTTATACCTACATATGTATCTATTTACTTCTATATGCTCATGTTTATCTTTTGCTCATACCTCTGCTTATAATTGCTTGTTCTTATCTATATGTGTATATAAATACATCTGCTCTTTCTTCTACGTTCACCTTTATATATAACAGGTTTCATGTATTTAATTATATTCAACTTTATTATATTACTAATTTCGAACATTGTTAAATCTATCAAGTACTCACAGCATGAGTTCTTACCTTGCTTCGCGGACACTCCGAACCTGGACCCGATATGAAAAAAATAAATCACCAACATGTCAGAACCGCTATTTCCGAAATTTTCTACTCATCTATAATAAACTACGGACTTTCTCGAAATACACGAATCCTCTCTGATTCTACTGTTCAAACTTCATTAGTCTAATGTATGCTCATATACTATTCTAAACTAGCAAGATGGTTCAGATTTTCATTTTATGCGTTTGTGGCAAAGCTTGCGGAAAAGTTTCCGCAAATGCTACGGAAGGGTCTCGAACCCTCCGAACTAATCCAGAATTACTTAATTACCCTTGCAACATCATAACTATATCATAACGTGGCTACGACCACTTACGCTCAATCGTACGAGAAACTTCGTTTTACCAGAAACTCGCTAATTCTACCGGATCGATCAAATCTAATCTGTTTCTTCTCGAATTCTACCACATTTATCGTTTTAACATATAAAAGCACATCCAATTCATTTCATGCTAATTCACTAAAATACGGAACTACCGGAAACATCCGAATATAAATCGTTACACTTTAAAATAACAAATTCTAAACGAAGAGTCGTACCGAAATTCGAGGCCATATTCGAAATCCCTTCAGCCAAACGAACGCGCTGGTGTCGATGGAATTCGATCGAAGTTACTATTCATCTAAGTATACTATTCACACGTTGCTTTCTTCCTCTTTCCGCGTGCAACCGGCCGCTGTTTGGTGAAAATTGACTCCGTAAACTCGTAGTACTCGTCGAGGGCTTCGATTTGGTAGGTGGCTCGGGTCGTGAACGAGTCGAATCAATGAAACCCATCTCACGCCTAAATCTCTCATCGCCGTCGCCGTTGCCGGCGTTTTAGCATCGCTGCCGGCCACCATCTGATGCACGGTGGCAGGGTGCCTCTCTTTGGATGGTTGCGCCGGTCAGCGGTGGCCGGCAGGCCACTGGCGCGACCAAATCTCTTCCACACGCGTGAAGGGTCGTGGGGCATGAGAGGGATTTGGTTTTATTTTGCCAAATTTGTGATTTTAGAAAACCTTGAGGCTTTATATACTTTCCTGGAAAATATCAAAAAGGCCCTCGTATAATTGCAGTTTAGGCATTATCATGGAACCTTCTGGAATATTATATTTTCGGAGCCCTTCTAATGCGATTCTCGAAAAGGGATTAACACGAAAGTTGTTCGTCTCGGAAAACCAAGTCCGATGGTTCGAGAATCAACTCAATTTGAGTTCGTCTGCAAATTCTGTGGTCAAAACAGTAAACTTTACGCGTTTTACGAAAATCACGCAACTGACTTTTGATCCCAAGCGTTTTCAAACACGTCGAATATTCATAAAATATTATTCCAACTCATATATCATCACTTGAACTCTTGATCTTCATTATTATCCTGATCCGAGGCTATAACATCGTTCCGGGAATCTTCTAGAACAGTCCCGAAAATCTGAGATGTTACAGGTGTTTTGCTAGAAGCCAACCATGTCTTGTATATCGGTAAGAATGTGGTACGGGGTACGCACTTGTTCGAATAGTCCGATAACCGTATTTACTACAAACATATCCAGGGATCTCTTGGGTCATTTACCAAAGATTCATCGATGATATTTGACTGGAACAAAATTTATCTGGAATTAATTATGGTAAGAGTATATCTGGGATTAATTCGTAAAGAAGAGAGAACGTGATTGATTTGGAATTAATCGCTTAAATAATATATTGGATATATTAATTGAAATCAGATTTTAAAGCGGAATTAAAATTGGATATTAATTCGGGCGAACGAATTAATTTGGAGTTAATTCGCAAGCGACTTTCGTAATAATTTTACTAGGCATTATTATTTAATTAAATGGATTTAATTATGTTGCGATAAAAATTCATTTAATGGATTAAACTAACCCGAGCCCGAAGTGTGTTGAGCAAGTCAACTTGAATTTTGAGTATTAGTGGTGGGGCCCACTAACTTACATCAATTTTCAACATGAGTGATAGAAGTTGTTGGGAGTATTTAACTTTTTTCCCTCCAACACATTTTGCTTTTCTTTTTAGAAAAGATATAATTGAAAGAAAATAATTAGTATTAGTTTTTAGAAAACAAAATATCAAAACTTCATCTCTCTCTCATTTTCTCTCCTTGGCAGAGGTTCCTCTTCTCCCTCAAAGTTTTTGTTGCAAAAATTTAAACTTGCTAGCACATTTGGAGTTGATTAAGGTAATAGGGAAACTCACCATTGGGTTGGAAACATTCAACAAAGCTTGGAGCTTCATCAACATACAAATTTTTTTAAAATCACACATCTGTTTAATGTAAGTTTTTTCCGCAAACACACTTGATCATTCACACATAATATCATGACTTAGAGACCTTGGACATGTCTAAGACACTAACACATACTTTGCAGTAAGAACCTCGGACATCCCTGTTTGCAAGTAGCAGCAGGCTTCTCATTTGCTGTGACCCATTTCTGATAGGTATCGCGAATAGCTTGGCCAGTATTTCTGGCTGGCTCGGGAGGACACTCCTCCGTCAGGACAAACTTTAAGTCTTTACAGACCAGGATAGCGTTCATGTTACTTTTCCACTTAACATAATTTTCTCCCGTTAATTTATCATTTGAGAGTATTGAAATAATTGGAGAAACCATTGATGAAAAATGAAATAAACATATATTTAACATTCATCGCATATTAAAATCATCAAAAAAAAATTGGCATCAAATGAAATATGATGCATGAACCATGAATAATGAATAAGAAACCTAAGAGAAATACTATGCGAGGGAAATCTATCATCCCACAAGTAAGTGTCACCGTAGGGTAGGTCACGTACTTGCATGATAGATCGAGACAATCTCAGTCGATTAATATATACGGATTAACTCTTATTCCTATATTAAACAACTACTATTAGATTCGATCAAGGAATTTTATTAACAGTTAATTATTCCTTGGTGAGCGTGACCCGCCGTTTCTGGATTCTTGGACTTAACGAGTGAAGTGGCGCTATAGGGTAGGTCAGTTCACAAGATACATGTAGAATCCCTATCCTTTCGGAATCCAAACCTAATATTGACCCAAAATGGATACCGTCCGTAAGGGGACGAAAGTAAAGCCGTCTCGAGACGCCTTTTGAATCTCACATTTTCGGACTAACAACGGAGATCGCAAGATATACTTTCATATATCCCTCTCCCACTCACTATTTTAAGTTTAAGGTTTCTATTTATAAAATATATAATATTATAATTTAACTAGTGTGAATAAATTTATGGCGGCTTAATCATAACTCTTATTTACACTAGTGTACTATTTAGTGACATAACTAATTTTAACTCTTAAAATTTGTATCACTAATTTCCATTAGTCTTTACTAAAGAATTACTTAATTAAACTAATTTAATTAGAGTGGTATTTGTGAACTATTATATTTTAACTTTTAAAAGAACATTAATAGGTTTAAAATTTTAGAATCCTAAAAAGATCAAAATTTATATTATACTATTTAATTAATCTTAGTGAGTTATAAAATCCAATGGTTCGTGGAATTGTATCCCGAGTGCAGGCCACATTACCGTCCATTTGTATTCACCTATGGAATTTATGTCCGGGTTTCCATCATATATATCAATGGAATTTATTGTGCACTTTTAAAGCCCAATATATTAGAATTCAAATTTTAAACCATAAAACCAATTAATCCAATTAATTATATTTCTATGCACATCATATTCTAATTTAAACATTTTAAATCACATAAAATCATATTTCATGTATATAATGATTATGCATCCAATGCATGTTATGACATGTAAAATGCAAGAGTAGGCACCCTAAGCTATATGACATGTTATTTAAACAATTAGAATTAAACAACATATAACATAAAAAATATTTTGCATTGACCGAGCTCTTATTTTTTCCTATACTAATCTAATTAGTACAAAAATACCCAAGGCATCCCTTGGTCTTCAAAATAAGCTCCAAGGTGGTGTTGGCTCTTTTTGCGACTCCGGTGCTCCAAATTACAACAATTGAAATTTTTACATTTGAAAATAAAATTACAACAATTGTAAAAAATGGCCTTATGACCTTACATCCCAAAAACAAAACCAACATGAAAATAAGAGCCGGAAAAATTTACGACCAGCGCAAAATCCATTCATCACATGAAAAATATAACCATTCATCACATGAAGATATTTTATGGCAACTCATCTAAACATGCATATCAATATTTATAACTCATATAAACATATAAAAACAGTAACTTTAAATGAAAAATAGAAGGTTAAGAACACTTTTCAACCTTGCTCTCGATGCCAATTGTAGAAAACGCTTTCATTATACATCGAAAATAGTTTAGACACACGGATCAGACTTGAAAAAATTTTCTGCCCTTCCGTTTTTATTGCCGAATGTCATGGCCACCACCATTGAAATTTTTCCTCAGTTTTAGAAAAAATTCCAGCCCCTAAGCAGCCCCGAACAGTCCCCGAATAGCCCCGAACAGCCGGAAAAAAAACTGGACTAATTTGGACTCGATTCGCTCCCAACGCACTACAGAAAACAACCCCTAAAATGCATGGACTATGGCTATGTTTTGATTCTTATTTTTCATTTGAAAAAGCCCCAACATAGCCCTAAAACACCAAAAATATTCCCCAAAAAAATTGGATTAAAACGAAACCAAATCGGGTTCCTTTTCACCAAGTAAAGGGGCGATAATAAGTAAAACAATCCCTCACAGCCGTGAGCAATAAGAAAGAGATGAAGATGATGTTTTGTTCGACATCACAAAGTCTTTTGAACTATATCTTGTTATCAATGGAAACTTGTGTGGGCAAGACTCACAAAATAATCCCTAAGCGTTTTAGAGATTTAATCACACAATAACTTTTGTTATTTTATTTTTTATTTTTTATTTATCTTTTGTTCTTATTTTTTTTTTTCTCAACAACTTGAGGATTTGGAGAAGAAAAAGATTGAGGCTAGGGTTAGAATGAGAGGCTTCAGAAAAAAAAACATATTTTCCTTTTTATATTTAGAGTTTAATTTTACAAAATAAAACAAAACCCTACCTCTTCCTCCATCCAAGAATTCGGCCAAGCCTTATCAAATAAGGATTAATTTTATTTTTCTCATTAATTTTTGTAACAACAAAATTGACTTTCTATAAAGTCAAAGATGTTAAAAAAAAAACAAGGATTAATGCTATTATAAAATTATAACTTCCAAAATTAAATCAAGGATTTTCAAAACCCAATAATTAGAAATTACAACTTCAGTCTTTCATTTAATTATATCTAATATAATTAAATAACATGTGTTTAAATATCATATATTTAACAAAACCATATATTAAATTTTAATATAATGTTTCAAGTGTGACAAAATAATATTATTAATCATATTAATAATATTTATATCTTTGTGAGTATATAATTGGACTATCCAATTATACTAAATTCGCTATTGTAAGATCCATCCTAGGCCATGATTCTACGAGCAGGAGATAGGAGAACCCGTCTCCATAAGCCTCTGGTTCTAACGAAATTTCGATATGATGTATTCGTAACATCATGCAAACCTGGCCTGTAGCCAGCATCCATATACATCAAGAACATAACAATCTCGGCCTCATGTCGGTAACTCAACATCAATGCAATCATCAACAAGGCCTCAGGCCTGAACTCAATGAACAAAGCATAACCACTTGGCCTCCGGCCAGAACTCAAAATGAAACTATATCATTACATGACTTATACAAATGAGATGCAAATACAAAAACCATACAAGGGACCGTGAGGACCCATAACTCGACCCGGGACTCTCTTGACTACAATTGGGGCGATTCACCGTCTTCAAAGTCTTCACTGAACTTCTGCTACTGACCTGCAAAACTACAACTGAAATGGTATGAGTCATATTGACTCTGTAAGTAAACATGCATACATTCTAATAAGGTGTTTCCAATATTATTCAAGATCTTAACTTGTTTCATTATTTTAATCCCATTAAAAAAAAAAAAGAAACTCCACATCTTCGTTTATAACCTAATGATCGTACGAAAACATGATTTAAATCTTTTCATTCCTTTATATTTTACCTGTGAACGTCGCATATCTCATACATATGCATTCCACCACACATGTAAAGCCATATGTATGCTTCGATACTACTTAGCCTGTGTCTGAACTCACGCATCATAATCACGTAACACATATATAATATAATCAAAATACATTGTGTACTTAATTCACTTTTCATTTTCATATGCTACAAATAGTAAATTCCCATGTAACAGCTCGAATATGTTTCTATACTCTCATTCACTGTCTCAACATCTCATTATGTTTTAAATGCGCTATTCTGATATCTTTTTCTACACCCTTTCTATCTATTCACTTAATACAACTTCTTACTAATCTATTCAACTTACTCTTTTTTCTTGAAATATCATCAAGTCGGACTAATAAAATATTAATTCTATTAATTACCTAATCCACTATCACTATTCATGAGTACATGTATATGTTACCCTTCTTCATGAACTAGCATTTTTACAATATGTTCTTTCTAAGTAAGCAAGCAACTTATACAATCACCCTTGATGTACATATATTAAAATAAGTTCATGCTACTAAGTACTCGTACCTTATAAAATACCAACTCTACATGAATATACGGTGCATAAGTTAACCATATAATCGAGAATATGAAATCATATAATCATGCATTATTAACATCAATATGTAACTCAAATGAATTACTAGCATATACAATTCATATGCACGTTGTGTGTACTATTTAAAATTTAACCTGCTAGGTTTTTTTTAGAAGATACTCTTTGAAAACTTTTTCCTAAAAAACTATTATCTGAAAGTTTCTTCTTGAAAATTCTTTGTTGAAAACTTTACTTTATTTTCTCCTTCTGGAAAAACTCTTTCTGAAATCTGTTTTGAAAACTGAAAGCTACACTTGAAAACTGGATCTGTATCTAAATAAACTGAAAACTATATCTTAAAACTGTAAACTGAAATCTGAAAACCGTTTCTGAAAATCGTGTACTAAAATCTGGTTTCTGAAATCTAGGCACTGAAAATCTGAAAATTGAAAACTGTTCTGCACCCAGGACCATCACTCAACTGGGTGTACTCGATGCCCAGGACCATCACTCAACTGGACATCTCTAGAACTGGTGGTACCCTACGTCCAGGACAAACACTCAACTGGCAACGTAGAGCTCTACACCCAGGACCATAACTCAATTGGTAGTGTAGCCACCAAGTTCTGAAATCAGGATTTCACGACTCTATAGTCCCTAGTCCTACTCGAGGATCGAGAGCGTCCCCTCAGTCCTCCACATGTGCACATGTCTCTGAATCCGTCAATTCCAAAGTATCCGTCAATTCCGAACTGTATCTCAAGTTACTTACTGGGGTGAGGTTTACTCATCCATGCCCCGAAAATCATAAAACCATATACTGTATCTCAAAACTGAAAGGAAACCTTTTTGAAATATATATCTTTCAAAAATTTAAAACGTTTCTTTGAAACCTTTGAAAACATTTTCATCTTTTGCTCGACGGCTGAAAACTTTAACACACACACACATGCAGATGTTTTCTCATGATCTTTTCTACCTTACCATGCTTTCTTATAATGTCGTATATGCACATACACATACTCATGCATACTCATAATTTAATGATGTGTGAATTCTAATCTTACATGCTTCCATCTCTAATGACCTTATGATCTATAGGCTCATACTATCATCAATATGCATGTTTACACCAAAAACATATATGATTTATCATACGTCTACACTACCACAAATGAACATATGCATATACTTTTTCATACTATCTTACTAATCCTATACTTATACTTGTAATCTCATTCAAAACTCTGATGCTACATTACCCTATACACATACACAGTATTTTCATTTTCTTTCAACTCATTTAGTTTAATATATAGGCTATAGTATTCGTACACTATTCATCACAATGGTCGAAACATATGATCATGCTCATATACTTGATTCTTTATAATTTATTATCTTCTAAACTTTAATCTCATTCCATAGGGTGTAATTTTCTACAACCCCACAACCCAAGTCTCAATATTTTATATTCATATACTTATTATTCTTATACTTTCAAACTTAAGCTTAGTCGGGTCTTACTTACATTATTATATATCTACACATACTCTACTGTATGACTATAACTATACTTATATCATTTCTTTACTATCTACAGTTGAAACAAAACACGTAACACGGGTATTCATCGCATGAGTTACCTACCTGGCGAGGCGGACGCTCCTAATCCCGGTCTGATCTGTCAAACAAGTAATAACACAAGGTTAGTACCGCTATTTTCGGAGCTTCCAGCTTATCTATTATAACTACGGGCTTCCCCGGAACACCCGAATCATCTCCGATAATACGGTACAAACTTCACTACTCTAATACATATCTTTTTATACTATTCCAACGAGCCGGATTGCCTAGATTCTCGTTTTACGCGTTTGCAGAAAATCTTGAGGAAAGGTTTCCGCAAATGCTACGAAAGGGTCTCGAACCCTTCGAACTAATCAAGAATTACTCAATTACCCTTGCAATATCATATTTATACTATCTTCATGATTACGGTCAACTACGCTCGGTCGCGCGAGAAACTCCGTTTTATCGAAAACTCGCTAATTCTACTGGATCGATCATATCTCATCCGATTCTCCCCGGATTCTACCATATTTATCGTTTTAACATATAATATTATATTCAATTCGAATCATGGCAATTCGCTAAACTACGGAATTACTGAAATCATCCGAAACTAAATCGATATACTTTAAAACATGAAATTCTAAACGGAGGTCGTACCGAAATTTCGAGGCCATATTCGGACTCTCATCGACCATACGAATGCGCTGGTGCAATTGGCATTTCGATCGGAGCTATTATTCATCATGGGTTTACTATTCACTGCGGCTTTCTTCCTCGATTCACATGCTTTCGGCCGCTATTCGGTAAATCCGGCTCCGCAGACTCGTAGTACTCTCCAAGGGCTTCAATTTGGTAGGTGGCTCAGGCTGTGAAACGAACCGACGAGCCGGGATCAGGAAACCCATCACCGCGACTTTCTTCACGTGATTACGCCGGATTCCAGCGTCCTTTGGCCGGCCGCCGACAGCAAAAGGTTGGGGACGGGCTGTTGGTCAATTTGGTGGTGGTATGCCGGCCGACGGTGGCCGGAATGTGGCCGGCGCAAGGAGGAGACAAGAGTTCGAATTTTTTAGAGATGGGGGTCGTTTTAGGGGTTTTCGTTGGGTTTTGCCTTTTCTGCATCATATGAAAACCTTGAGGCTTATATAGTTCTCTGGAAAATATAAAAAAGGCCCCCGTGAATTTACTGTTTGGCCCCTATCATGGAACTTTCTGGAATTTCACATTTTTTTAGCCCTTCTGATGCGATTCTCGAACAGTTTCAACACGAAAGTTCTTCATCTCCGAAAAACGAGTCCGATGGTTTGAGAATTAACTCGATCGGAGTTCGTTAGTAATTTCTATGACCAAAATTGTAAACTTTACACGTTTTACGAAAATTACGTAACTGACTTTTGATCCCACGCGTTTTTCAACGCAACAAATATTCACAAAAATAATAATACAACCCATATAACATCACTTAAACTCTTATTCTTCATTATCATCATGCTCCGAGACTATAACGTCAGTCCGGGTATCTTCTAGAACCGTCTCGAAAACCTGGGATGTTACAGCTATAGTATATCGAGCTAGCACGAGGACCAAATAGACCTACGGTTCTGAGGTCCAATAATCTTGAAATATTAATTAAGCTCTTAATTAAATATTCTAAATTATTAACTCTAGGTTATTCCACTAAAAACCCGAAGTTTCTCTCTCGTTACCGCATATGATATATTAAGCCGAACCAAATCGATGTCCATCAATATAGTCACTACATATGAATTGACCTTTCACGAGTATCTCAAAATTAGAGCCGGGTCATAATATTTGTTATACCCCTCTAATTATTTTTACCTCAAGTACCATTGATTCTCTTATGAATGATTTATTCATCACCATTATGAATTTTAATCTTTCTCTTCGTATTAGAAAGACTTGAGCGCTCAAACCGTTCAAGTATCGAATCAACCTTAAGAAAGACACTCCTCTACTTCTCGTAAGAAGGAGTGAACTCCATATCTATGTAAAATATTCCCAGCTACACAACAGACCATGCCCCAAAGTACGTAGCTATTGGTCGGGAATGCTACACCAACCTCACCTTTGTAAATCAAAGGACATAGCCTGCAATGCAAGAGTTCGTAGTACACTCAGGATTAAGATCAATCCATATATGACCATCTAGTAGATCGAAATGATGTTCTTTGCTTAACGGATATTATAAGAAAGTCATTTTCATCTGGGTCCAGTCCTATATGATCATATCATACAAGGTGCTTTCATTCTCATGTCTCTTCATGGACGATCCTGGATCAAGGTCACCACATAAATATAGAATGGACCACAACTATAGATAAACCACAAAAAATACCTGTATTGTTTGCTCTCTATGGACTGTTAAGATTACTAACTTCAGACTTAATTCCTCTTGTGTATGACACTCATACACTAAGTCTGAAGGAACAAAAGTAATCTAGGATAATCAAGATAATTTATAATATGTGAAAATCAAACAAACATTTTGATAAATGAATAATGTATTATTTTATTTCAATACATATAAATTCGTTCACATCACATGTAGTTCTAGGGCATACATCCCAACAAATACATGCCAGTCAATATGGATCCACGATGATAGATTTAATGACTGTCTAGTGAGAGTCAAAACTCCCATAATATATGAGAAAAGTACAGAAATTAAATAGAGAATAAAATAAATTATGAGGATCGAGTAGAATTTATACCAGTCAATATAGATCTACAACAGCAGATCCATCAAATGTCTAAAGAGAGTCAAAACTCCACCATATACAATAAATATAAATAGTAAATCAATATAAAATAAAATAAATTATGGGATTCAAGTATTGTATGTGTCAGTCGATATGGATCTACACAGTAGATCCAATGACTATCTACAGAGAGGCAAGACTCCCATATAAAAAAGAAATAATAAAAATACAAATATTAAATGGGAAATAACACAATCTATATTTATAACAAAGAAAAAAATTATTTATATTTTTATACTAAAAGCTTCACCATTTTTCCCCAGTTGGATATAAATTAACTAATAATGATTTGATTAAAAATACACATAATTTTATTAATAAAATTAAAAGGAATTGTAACAAAGATTAGAAAAATAAAACACAAAAGTGCTGAGACTCCACAAATTCTCAAGAGAGAAAATGGAGAAAGCTGAGAAATGAGCACTTATATTTATAGGTGCCCAACACCTCTCTTTCAATGTCACAAGTCGTAACTTTTGCAAGTTACATGACTTTTGCATGCGGTGGTTTGTCCTTTTGCAAATTTTTTTTTATTATATATTTTTTTAATGAATATTATCTTGTGTGGCTAGTTCTACAATGAGCTTATCCAACAACGAATCAAACAAGATCAATCTTTTTATATCTTATTAGAACTCAATTTTCATGCTTGCTTGGGCTTCTGGGATTTTGAAATCCAGATTTCATTTCAATTTTCCAGTTAAGAATCCAAAATATTATTTTTCCTACACAAGAAATAAAATCGCAATAAATATAAATAAAACATAAATTTAATTATTATTTTACAAATGTGCTATGTTAAAGGGATTAATGAAGCTACAAGTATAAAAAGATTAATTTAAGTTACAAGTATAAAATGATTAATTTATCTTTTATTAAATATATATTTCTTAATTTTCATCACACCCCACAACCAATTTATAACTAGTCTATAGTAATTTAAGTGAAAACTCAAAAGACAGATTTTTATCTAAGTTAGTAATTTTTTTCTTTTTGTTTAATTTGTCAAATAAGAAAATCTCCCTACACTTTTTAACCTTCATTCATACACACAAGAGATAAAATATTAATCAATTCATTGAGCCCATAATATTCTCAGGTCTTGTTGAAAAAAAGTAATAGTTTAGTCATAAAGTTATCTCACAGCTCACACCTTTTTAGCAATGGTAATTTATTTATAAATATGTGTGTGTGAGTGTGTCTATATATATATAGAGAGAGAGAAGAGAGAGAGATTTTATTTTAAATAACGTCTCCTTAATCCTTGTAACGAGTTTTGGTCGGTGACTTCCAAACCAGTTGGCCTTATGGCACTAGGTGTTAAGACATCATTACAAACTTAATTGCTCAGATCTGGATGTCAAAAGGAAAAAATACCTGATTTCCTTAAGATTTGTCAATAATCCACGAAACGAGCTTGGGACCAGTGACTCCCATACCAATTGGGGCTTGTGTTAAAATACCCTTACAGACTTAATTGTTCGAGTTAGAGAGGTTACAAAATCGAACTTGTTCATTTTTTTTAAAAAAAAATACTCACACTCTACTATTTTACGCGAACAATCACTACTTGTTGAGGCAAGATGACCGATTACTAAGAAAAAGCTTGATTATTATCATTTTAAAACCAACTCAAGCTCTACCATTTTATGCGAACAATCACTGCTTGCTGAGGCAAGATGTCCAGTTACTAAGTAAAACCATGGTTATTTTTTTTCTTGAATATAAGAACACAAATTCCACTGCCCTTAGGTGCTACCTCCAATAAACCACCATGTATGTTGATAATACCGGTCAAATGAGTATATGTAAATCAAATTTAATCAATATTATGTAGAATTCTCAAATTTGAATGATTCAAAAAGAAATGAATAAAAATAACTTATTACGAAACAAACGAAGATGCATCTCAATAGTGAAAACTCCTTACACTACCATCTCTAAATAATAATTCCACATGGTTAGTTAAAAAATTTTGTTGTTGGTTGTGTGTAGTTTTTTTTTTTTTTTGAAATACAAAAAAACAATAATAACAATTTTTAAAAAAAAATTACAAAAAAATAATAATTTATTTTAAAGAAAACAACACAAAAAACAAAAACATTTAAAAAATCACAAAATTAATTTTTTTAATCAAATTTCCTTTCCCCAACCAAATTGAGATACTATCCCCAATTCCTAAATAAGAAGAATTAGAGTTTAGAAGACATCACCTGGTTAGCATGTAATTTTCAATTGAATCTACATCAAAATTATTTAAAAGAAAAAAAAGTTATAGATTAATATTCAAGTCCATTCTACGCTCTTTGCCATGATTGTTATTTAACCAGTCCAACTTGGAAATAATTTGGTCGACTCTTGGTTCATAGGCTAACAGATGGTTGATTAATTCATCGAATTTTCTTGTAGTAATGATGATATTTTTTACTTGTTTCGAAATCCCAAGTCTAAGAAATAATAAAAGACAATCGAAAAAATGATCTACATTTAGTAGTCCAATAGGCTTTCGGTGAATGTTTAAATTCGCCCATGATGCAACTATGCATATTTCTTCCAAAGTGTCCAACTCTCCTGGTAAAGTAATAAAAATGTTAACATGATTAATTATTTCAGTAAATCTTCCAGTCATATCTGCAATAATATATTCATCTCTATTTTTTTTTCCATATGTCAAAGTTCTTAGAATGATTCCTAAAACTTGATCATCTCATTCTTGCACTTTATTATGAGCCTACCGACATTAACTGTTCACGCATCGCAAAATACGGCACTCCATGGACACGTGTCAAGATATCAGATGAACGCGTTGATAGCTCATCGCGTCGTGACGCGCAAGGCCATATGCGTTGCGACGCGTAGACGGTTTTTTTTGCCTATGAATAGAATTCGATTTCATTAATAATTTTCATATTTTCCAAAAGGTTGTGAATAAGAATCTGAGGACTGTATCTTATGTGTTTATTTTTTTGTACTTTTAATTATATACTTTTATTTCTAGTTTTAATAATAATTTATTTATTTTATTTATATTTTATATTTCATACTTAATTTCCGCTGGGGGACGGGTGAAACATTTAATATGATTTTGTAGTCAATCTCACTTAATTTATAATATGGAAATTTTAATCTAATCACATGGATTAAAAGTTAATACCGCCTTAATGGCTGATTTTATTTATGTAACATAATATGACATCACTTATATGGTCGGTCTTCAGGTGACATATGATTACCTCCTATATGGCTGATTTATGGACAAGTAATGACACTACCTTTATGGCTAGTTTGACTTAATTGGATAATACTGACAAATTTCATATTATAATAAGTGAGATTCCTAGGTTTGAAATATTAAATGTGGATCCCCTAACCACAACATTTTCTATTTATTCTAGGGAAATAATGTAGCATAATATTTATATGTTTAATAATTGATTTAATTATATTATGGGTAATACTTTAGTTTGTTTATTGGATCTTAAGCTTAATGCTTATTGTTGCCTGATCACCAATAAGATTGATGTAGTAAACGGTGTGTCCGAACGGAGAAACCGAAATTTGTTAGACATGGTAAGGTCTATGATGAGTCGCACAGAGCTACATATTTCCTTCTAGGGATATGCATTAAACAGTGCAATACTTATTTTGAATAAGGTTCAGTCAAAGTCTGTTCAACGGACTCCGTATGAGATATGGACAAGAAAGAAATCGGGTTTCTCATTTCTGAAGATTTGGGGTTGCTGGGCATACGTTAAACGTTTGGAAGGTACCAACTTGAACCCAGATTGGATAAATGTCTATTCGTAGGATATCCTAGGGAAACCAAAGAATATTACTTCTATCACCCAAAAGAGAACAAAGTATTTGTTGCTCTACATGCGGTTTTTCTTGAGAAGGAATTCATATATACAGTGGTAAGTAGGAGGAAGTAGAACTCGATGAAAATCAGAGTGATGCTGTTTTCGGCACATAATCCTTAACGGAACATTAACAGTCCATCAGGGATGAGACTGTACCACAATCTTCGATTACACAAGGACCGCATAGGTCGGAGAGAGTCAAAAAACAACCTGAAAGGTATGGGTTTCTGATCTCACCTCATGTGGATATTAATCTTATTGAGGATAACGAGCCAGCTACGTATGAGGAAACGATACAAGATATCGATTCCGCTTTATGGCAAGAAGCCATGAAGGCCGAAATGGATTCCATGTATACCAATCAAGTTTGGACACTGGTTGATGCACCAGAAGGCGTAAAGCCTATTGGTTGCAAATGGGTCTTTAAGAAGAAGACCAACATGGATGGCAACGTACAAACATACAAAGCTAGGCTTATAGTGAAAGGGTATCGTCAACGACATGGTGTCGATTACGATGAAACTTTTTCACCCGTTACCATGATTAAATCGATTCGGATAATGCTTGCTATTACTACATATTTCGATTACAAGATATGACAGATGGACGTCAAAACCACTTTCCTTAACGGAAATATTTTGGAGGATGTTTATATGCAACAGCCTGACGGTTTTGTCATGCCAAGACTTGCAAATAAGGTTTGTAAGTTAAATCAATCCATTTAT